>JANPWX010000336.1:1017794-1163188 GCA_024734555.1 Trochalopteron elliotii
CCTATCCTATCCTATCCTATCCTATCCTATCCTATCCTATCCTATCCTATCCTATCCTATCCTATCCTATCCTATCCTATCCTATCCTATCCTATCCTATCCTATCCTATCCTATCCTATCCTATCCTATCCTATCCTATCCTATCCTATCCTATCCTATCCTATCCTATCCTATCCTATCCTATCCTATTTTTTTTTCTTTTCATAAAAACAGCCCAAGATTACAGAATGTGCTTTGCTGAGCTCAGACAGATTTTGTGGCTTTTGTGTGTTGGAGACTTTGCTCCCCAGCACTGCCACAGCCCCATCCAAGCCATGGATGTCCCTCTGTGTGCCCCCAGCCCATCCCAGCACTCACAGTGACATATCCCAGCACTCCTCACAGCCTTGGGGTGGTCCAGGACTGGGCCAGGTGAACGCAGCTGCCAGACTGGTTGGTGTGGGTGTTCCTTGGGGAAAGTGAGTGGAGAGAGAGTTGTTTGTTCCTGGGTTGGAATGTCAGATCACTGCAGCTCATTTCATGGGTGCATTATCAAATTCCTTTCTTGCAGGTAACAAGGTGCAACCAAATCAGGGCTAAGAGGATTAATGAAGATGGGTGGCATCTGAGCCTGAAATAGAGCTCAGGTGGGAGCAAACAAAAATTCATCATCTAATGACCAGATATCCACAAAGGGCTCACTGTTTCCAGAAGAGCAGCCAAATGCAGTGTCAGGTGCCATCAGCAGCCCATATGAATCATCCCTGAACTGAGGCTGTAGAACAAGGTGTTGGTTTGCTGTGTTCTTGCTTGGTAAATCACAACCTTACAAATCCAGGGGAAGGCAGGAAAAGATCAAGATTTCTTAACACAGGGATTGGGGTCTGTCCTATGGAAGGTCTTTCTTCAAGCCCCAAATGGAAAGGATGGTGTGACCAGACAGGAATGGGGTCTGTGAGTCTGGTCTCACCCACAATCTATCCCATAACATGGGCAGTTGAATCCTTTTATCCTTTTCCTGCAAAAATGGAGACAAATTCTCCAACATCCCAATGATTAATATCTAATACTGACCACAGGGAACCTCGGTACCATGGTGATGTGTCTGCGCAAAACACAGGATGGAGGAAAGATGCTAAATAAACAGACAAAGAATTCAGCCCAGAGAGAAGCAGAGTTGTGGAAAACATTGAGGGGGGTCACTGGGGAAGCAGCAAAACTGTCAGCTGAGCTAAGCCAGTGGTCATGAGGGGACTGTCCTGCTGGCTTCTAGGCAGACAATTTGGATTAGACAGCCACATGTGGAATTAGGAAAAAGGAAGAGAGCTGGGATTTTAAGAGGGTGAGACCCTTGTCCCCACAAAGCACCACCTTTGCAAACAAGGAGGCAAGAGAGGCCAGAGGCACATGGGATTGGCCCTTGCCTTTAGTGTGATCCCAAAGGCTGGGAGCTGGGGATGAGGAAGGAGATGTTAATTTACCCTGAGACTAGCAGGGACCCACCCACGAAGTATCAGGTTGGTTTTCTGAAGGGATTAAGGAGTCCTCACCCTTTTGGGAATTCTCTGCACTGTTTTTGTTGCTGTCATCCAACAAAGGTGTGGCATCAGAGAGGTCACAGGAGAGGTGAGCAAACGTGTTGAGTGCTTTGCCTTCCCCCAGGATGGAGCAACACACAGCAATCAGAGCTGGTGAGTCAGGAGAAGGGTAAGATAATAGGAAAACCTGGAATGTGCATCAGCATTGAGTCCCTTGTAATCTTTCATACTAAAAGTTGATGTCAATAACTTCTGAATTTTCTCTCTTTAGTTTTGGTAGAATAAGCCACAGGGAAAAGCAAATGAGCTCTTCTTCAAATAAACAGTTTGCCCAGTGGATTTGCATGGATTGGGCATTCCCACCCATCCCTCAGGGCTTGAGCCTGGTGCTGCTCTTCTCCAGCTGGGGAGGTCATGGCCACAGGAAACCCCTTTCTCCTTCAGTAGCAATGCCAAGGAGTAAAAGGGGTGATTCCTGAACACAAAACCAGCAAAAAAGGGAAATTGGTGCCAAATTCTACAGGCTCCTGCCCACTGGGTTTGAAGGGGGGTTGTGATGATGACAGGGCCACTCCTCTTGGTATTGGCAGGTAAGGGCAGCGACCACATATTGTGGCTTATGAGGTTCAGATTGGATATCATCAAAAAATAGAATTGCACTAGAGGGTAGGCAGAGCTGGAACAGGTCACCCAGAAAGTGGTGACATCCACACCCACAGCAGTGATCAGGCTTTGGGCAGCCAAAGCCACAGCTGACGTGATCTGGTATTGGAGACAGTCCTGCTCCAGATGGGAGGCTGGATTACAGAGGTCTGTTCCCACCATCATTTCTGCGAGGCCCTGGGGGAGGGAATAAAGCAGAAGCAGCATAAAAAGAGTAACCCTTCCTATTTTGAAGCCTCTTGGGATTTTGCAAGTCACCAGATATGTATTTTCACACAAATGAGGACACTGCCACACACCAGTGTATGCTGCCAGTTCTCTTGCATCCCCCATCTCATATTAGGAAGCAATGGGGGCCAGCTCCTTCCCACCAGGCAGAGGAGTCTCCTTTGATAAGCAGATTGTGCCTTCTGGAGAACTGCTAGAAGGGCCTGAGTAGCCCATTTTCACTACACACAGGTCAGAGCCTTGGGTGTTTTGATTCCCAGGTATTACCCATTATCCTTTTCTTGGTCACCTGCATGGAGCCTTTTTATGTGGCACTCACTGCCAGAGGTCTCACCAGGCAACTGGGAACAAGTCCTGTTTAGAAGCACAAGATGACAACCCAGTTCTGCTGCTCCCATGGTGATACTCCAGATAACCCACTCTGTAGCTTCTAAAGATGCTCCTGTGTTGCTGCCACCAAAAAGCCACACTTGGAGCCTTCACATGACAGGGAAAGAATGGTTTCACTATGAGAAAACCAGTACGTGCAGCAACAAGTGACTGGGCACACGCTCAGCTGTTAGCAGCTCTGCTGATGCCACTGGAAATGACTGTGGGATTTTTTAAGGACACATCAAATTGATTTGGATCTGTTAAAACCTAACGCCTTGATCTCCATCTGTGTTTTGAGTGTCCCTGCTGGAGGAGCAGAGGGAAGGAGAAACACAAGCAGAGAACAGGATTTTCCTTGCCTCATCCTCACCAAGTGTATTTGTTTAAACAAGATGGGTGGAACCGAAGCCATGCATGGGTGAAACTAAAAGGAGCCTGAACACTTCATACCAGCACATTTGCTCAAGTGTGTTTTCCTGCAATGCAAAAGCCAGTGGACTCCTCATGGCTCGCCCAAGGCAGCACCTTCTTCTCTCCAAAACATTTTCCTTACCACCCAGGCCTTCAAATTTACTCTTTTTCTTTCCCCAGCTGCTGGTTTAATTCTTCCTGCCTCTAGTATTCCAGGCAGTGAGTTTACCTTTGTCACAGCACCCTTTAAAACAGGTGGGATGGGCTGGGGATCCCAGAGTGTGCCAGCACTCACAGGTGACACCCCAGCCCCATTCCCCAGCCCTTCCTCAACACTGTCCTCACAAAGAGGACAAACAGGTCTGTAGCTCATCCCCTATTCCACCAAAGCTCATCCATTATTCCACCACTTTCACAAATTCCACCTAATAAATGGGTTGGATGGGTAGAAACCTTCACACATTATTAGTGTGCTTATTTTGAGCAGTGGAGTAATTCTGCAGGAATTCAGCCACGTGCAAAATGTCCTTCCCATTCCTTTGGTGTCTGGGAGCAGATCTCTGGACCACATCAGGTACCTGCTTCACCCTTCCTGGACTGAGGGCTGGAAAACATGCTCAACACCCCCTGCAAAGAGCAGCACAGATGTAATTTACAATAAGAGGAGTTCTGCCCAGTGTCGCTGGATTCTGTTAGGAGTTAATTAGGACTTTTGAGGTCACTGAGCCCAAGGTAACCAAACCAAGGCAGGCACAGCTTTACTTAGACTGGAGAAGCTCCCCTGGAATAGTTTGCTGGTGAATGGGTGACACATGGCCATCAGGAGCCTGACAGCATTGCTCCAAAGTGACTCAGAAATACTCCAGCACTCGTGTGGAGATGTGCCTCCATGGTGCATCTCACCCCACCACCAGCCCCACGCAGAGCCTTACAGGGATTTGTGATATCATAAAAACCAGGGCTTGTGAGGATGGGAGAGTTTGGAAACATGTCCTTGGTGAGTAAACACTCTTTTCCTTAAAACAAAACCAACACCAAAACAACAATAAAACAATTTATTCACGCTCTCGGGAAAATGCTAATTAAAGTTTACTTTAAAATACTAGCAGACACGAGTGTGGGCTGTAACAGGAACATGCTGTGAAGTGACAGGTCTGCAATAATCCCATCCCTCAGCCAAGTCTAATTCATGCTGATCACACGGAGGTCCGAAATCCAGGGAGGCTCTGGGAGCAGGAGCATGTGCACTTGTGGGAGGTGCAAGAAGTGTCTGGGGAGCGCCGCAGGAGCGAGAACAGGTGTGAGAGCAGGGGTTAATGCAGGGGGGAGCCACAGCCCAGCTCTGCAGCAAGCACAAGCAAAGCTCTCCCTTTGCACAGCCCTCCCTCACTCTCCAGCTCGGGGAAGGCACCTCCTTCCAAGATTTGCCTCGGTCCAGAGCAGCCTGGCCATGGAGAAATGGGAAGAGCCATGGGAAAGGCTAAGCATGGCTTGGGACTGGAGGAGGAAGGGCCATGACTGCTTTGCCTCTAAGAAGATGAGCACAGAATGGAGTAACTCTCTTGGCCTTTAAGAGCTAACAAACCACCTCAGTGAGTCCAACATTGCCTTGAAACTCATGAACCAGGCAAGAAAGGTTACTTGTCTCCTGCTTTAGCAAGGTTTTCACTCATGCCAAGTGACGCTGCAGCCATCTAAACAAGCCCAAGCTTTCCAAATGGGAGCAGAAGTCTCCCATGCTCCAAAAATTATCTGGAACCAGGTGTTAGGTGACACACCAGGCACTGGCAGAGCAGGAAAAAACCCTGTGAGGGTAATACTGAAATGAAAATTAGTTTGTTCTAGTGATGTCCAGCTCCCCTGTTGCAGCACCATGGCGTTTGTGCCCAGATAGGCAAAGGGTGTTGAGGAAAAGGATGATGGACCTAATTTCCATGGCTCCACACCATGTACTTCCCTGTTCCTTTAAAATACTTCCCTGTTCCCATTATAATTCCTATAATGCATTCCAGTTTGAGTAGGAAAAGCTATAGAATGGGATGGATATGATTTTTTGGTTGTATGAGGCTATTTGCTGGCTTACACAGGTCTGCTGCTAAAGGACTCAGCATTGCCTTCATTTCATTAGGTCCTTCAGTAAAAGAGCTCAAGAGCCCTGCAGCACACACAGGTCACTGTCCCTCGAGCAGAAGGGTGGCAAGAACATGTTTTCCAGCTCCAAGAATGGCCCAAGGATCACATGAGTGCAGCACTACCCTGATCCTGCCTCCACTCACGGGGGGTGGCAATGAGGGGAAGCATGCTGGGTGTAAGAGGAAATCATTCCATCCATGTCCTGCAGCCAGTGTTATTTATTCCATTTCACTGGGATCCCACCTGCACTCACTGCAGCACTTTTCTCCTAGGGAGACTTTCATTAGATGGGACCATAAATCCAATGGCTGATTTCACTTTTAATTACATTTTCCAGGAGGTTATAAATAGTCCCATTAAAGCACACATGAACCACCAGGTGCTTGCTTGTCAAGCCTGGTGTCTCCTCACCTCTTGCAAGTCGTCCTGCTTAGTGCCACACCAGGTTTGGGAGCCCAGGGTGCTCCTCACAGCCTTCTGCCCACCTGATCCTGTCAGGATATGACTCACACCCCTGTGGTGGCTGTGGACATGTGGCACTCTGCATTTCAGATGTGGTGGGTGCTCCTCCTTTAACTCGCTGACGATTTTACTGGGCACCAAAAAGGAGAATGGGAAACATCCTCTTTAAGCTATCACAGGATTGAAGTGGAAATGATGAGTCTCTCAAGTGCTTGGGAAGATTGTACCCTCTGTGCAGGCTTAGGGCGTGCTCCCACTGGTGACACCATCAGAGTACAAAATGTCCCTTCACTGATGCCTCTCACCCTCTCCACCACTGCAGAGAATCACAACTGTAGATGATGTCTGTGGGAAACCACCACCACAGACACTGAGGGGAGAACTCACTTCACCTGTCCTTCCTCATGCAGCACAAGGGCTTTGATTTCCCTGCACATGATCCTGAGGTCCCCCTTCACCCTCCTGCCCCATCCATCTGTGCCCTGGACACAGCAGTGACAGGCCTGTGCTCTGTGGTACAGGACAGAACTGGGCTGAGCTTGCTGGCCCCCCAGGAACCCCCTCACCTGGCACTGAGGTCCTGTCCCTGTCACACAGAGATACTTCCCTGATAAAGTTTCCTGCCTGTGAAATTCCCAGTGCTCCCTGAGAAATGAATACATATAAACCCTAAAAAGTAACCCAACAGATGGGAAGCAATATAATGAAGGAGGATTATTTCCTACAGAACCTCCAGCTTCCTCCTTGGCCCTCTGAAGAGTAGAAAAACAAGGTCAGTGTAAATACTTCTGCATCCCAAAGCTGTTTAATAAAAACATCTCTATGTTTACCAGACTGCTGCTTAGCTGTGAGCTCACTGACATCTTCCTAATTGGAGAGCAAGAACTTCAGGGTAGCTACTTCACTCTGATCAGATTTTCTGGCCAGAAATCTGGGTCAGATCCACTGTTGCCTTCACTGGAATTTGACTTTTTCCACATTAAAGGTCTCCTCTTTGTGCTGAGGTGCTGCATTTGAAAATAAGTAAACACCACCGAGTGTGAACTGCAAACCTCCATGGATTCCCCTTAAAAGTGTGGTTAGATCTGCATCAAAGAAACACTCCTGCACAAACCTTGTGGCCACTGGACTGCCACCACCAAAACCCAAAGGAGCCTGATCCATCTGTGCCGTGAGATGGTGACACTCAGGGAGAACAGTGTGACCACTCAGTTCAGAGCACAGCCACGTCATATGCACTGATCTCACACAAAAGAAGCAGCATTTTGCACCATGATCCCTGAGCAATGTGAGTCAGACTGGAGAAGCTTGAGGAAAAACTCAGTCTTTAAGTTTAACAAACAGATGTAGGGTCCAGAAGCTGAACAAGAATCCTGTAAGTAGACAGCAGAGAGAGCTGCCATCAGCATCCATGGATGGCACTGTCTTTTATTTCCCACTAAAATACCTCTAAATAGCTGCTTCCATTCAGTGTCCTACAGATGATAACATAAAATATCTAAAATATCTGAATATAAGGTGATTTTGGTTTGGTCCAAGTATCTTAATTTCAGATTTAGCAAGTGGCAAATCTGCGTGTCAGATACCGCCCAGACAAAACCTGTCTTAATTTAGGTTATAACCTCAAGAAAAACAAAATCTAACCTCAGGAAAAACAAAATCTCCTCAGTTACTGCCAATTTTCATCTTGAAGACCAATGGCAAGCACCTGAAAGGGTGCACAGACCCTCTTGCTGGGGCCTCAGAAGAGGATGTTGTGTTTTTACAGGCATAGATGGGTGGGAAGCTGGGCAGCCTGCTTGTCCCTTCCCACAGGAGTTTTACTGACATGCCATAAAATAATGACTGTGACTACTCCATCTTCCCCAGCTGCTTCTGGGCTGCCAGAGAGCAAGGACCTGCTCCCATGCAAGAGGCAGCTTGCATGTACGCAGTGGTTATGTTTTCAGACCTACTCTGCAGCCCTGTGGCACTTACTGTGCACCCAGAACAGCATTTTTGGGACTCATTTATCACCTCTCCCCTCTTCCCTGCCAGCCAGCTCAGTGCAGTGCCCCAGGCACACTTTAGGTTTGTCAGGCAGCCCAGTGCCACAGGGCCATGAGTTCAGTCTCCTTGTGCCCACCTCGGTGCCACCCCAAGCTCCAGGTTTGAATTGGGATGAATCCACCACAGGAAAGGAGGGTAGGGAAAGAAGAGACCTATGTCCCAAACTTGAGACCTCCTGAAACTTCTAATCCTTTCCACCTCCGCAGTTTTTAGTGTATCCAAGTTGTTTATGGCTATTTATAACTACCTATAGTTCATGATTATATAGCTAATAACTCTAAGGCAGGTAGTGCACACACCTTCAGGCACTCCTAGCAGTGAGGATTTCAAGGCAAGGCTATCTCCAGTTTCCTTAAGCAATATTTTTGCATTCCAGAGTGGAATTTTTGAGTCTTAGTGAAGAAACACGTGGGGAAATGCCTTCGGGTACAAAAGTAATGAGTTACACACCTGCACAGATTTCTGAAAGACAGACATCACCACTCCAGGCTCTTAAAGGCTGTGGTCTTCAGTTCAAGGGCAGATGCCTCAAGTAAGGGGAAAAGCCCTCATCCTCTCCTTCAAAATCATGGGCTGCTTGTTCAGAGTTTCAGTATAAGCCTTCAGATAAAGGTGGTGTCCTGGAAATTCAAAAGACACAGCAAAGGTTGCAGCTGACAAAAGTATGTGAACTGAACTTGTGCAAACGGTGGCATCTTTACCTTCAAAGAATGACCTGCATCCTCCTTCAAATTTCACACCCATTAGTTACATGTATGACTACCTTCAAACATGAAACATTGCTCAAAATCCAATTATTTTACTTAATTTAATAAGTACATTTTAATCATTTATATTAGAAGGAAAAAAATCCTTTGTGTACAACCCAAATTATGCATGAAAACCCATAGAAAAACTTTTTTTTAGCAGGTTTAAACAGTGTGATGGGGGAAAAAAAAGGCAAAAAAATTGACATTTTGCTTAATCTGTGGCTAGAGGTAAATATTCTTGGCTGGCTTTTAACCATTTGCTTCCAAGTTTTGTAAAAGGACTAGGAAAGTGCCCAAATGCCTGAAGTTTGTATTTTTCCAGTGAGAACGCAATATTTTTCAATCTTGTTTTACACCTTACCTATTTGGTCATCCAAATGTCCTTTACCTGTCTGGGAAGGTGCTCCTCTCAGAAGAAGAGGAAAAGCTCTGTAAAGCTCAAGCTGCAGTGGCACGTGAGCATGTGAAACAAAAAAACACTGCACAGCCCACACACCATCCCCCTCACTAACACTGCAAAAATATTCCTTCTCAGTGTCCCAGAACCTCCAGAACTCTGGTTCTGTGTTCATTCCAGACCAGAATCCTGGAGTCTAATATTCAACATTTTCTAGCATGGTTTTATAGGCAATTTCCCCAGCTCAGGTATTTCCTTGCCAAGGTTTGTTGAAGGCTTACCTGGCCTCTCACTGTCCTTTTCAGGGAGAAGGGAAGACAAGGGTTGGTCTGTTAATTCCATTTGCCAGAGTCAGGAGCAGGAGACAATATTTCCTCAGTAACTTCCAATGGCAAATCTTTTTCCTCAAAAAAACCTTCCTGAACATTGTCTCTGAATATTGCTGCTGTCTGCTGGCATCCTGTGAAATTTGGAGGTCCATCTCCTTCCCATTCCATTTGCTGTCTATGCTCCACACCCAGCATTCCCTCTTGGAGAAGCACAGGAAGGCAGAGGACAGGGTTCTCTCTCCAAGGCTCTGCATATCCTGCAAAGAAAGCACAGTTAAATGCTGATGGAAACAAAAGCTGCTCTCGGAAGGACGTTCTGTCCTCAGTCCCATCAGAAAGGACTGAAGTGAGCAGGGTTTGACAGAGCAAGAAGAAAATCAGGATCATCCAAGTCAGACAGAGCTGTTGGCAGCTATTTTCTCCCTACTTTTGATGGCTCTTAGCTATTGTCATACCTGGAACCAAGTCAAAAGCATGCTTATCCTGCTGTGCAAAGCTGTTTCTTCTCCCAGCCTCTCTAATAAATCAGGAGCACCAGCAAACTCTTAGGCAGGTTGCAAAAAAGCACCATCCCGTATTTAAAATGCACCAACTTCCAGCTGAGATCAATCACGTTCCCTTTTAATTTTGGTTGCTTAATTTCAAGGCAGCTAAGCTCTCCCCTCTTCCAAGACTGCTCATGCCAGGCACTGGATTCCCAGCTCACCTCCTGGCCTCAGCAGGATGGAGAAAGCTCCCTGAGGATCCTCAGTAGATCTGGAATGTCACCTGAGCATTTGCTTCCCAGGGAACTGGTCTCAGCTGGGATTCTCTCTGCACAGCAGACACTTCACAGCAATGCCACAATGCTCCTGAACCTTAACATCAGAGGGATGTTTAAACAGGAGCAGTGTCTAAAAGCAACAGGCTGCAAATCTTCCTCTCCATTGACAGTGCCTCCGTGAAGTGCTGGGCTTCATTTTGTATAGATATATTTGAAACAATATTTCAAATCAATTTTCAGCCAAGACAGCTGTTTATACATGCCCATACCTCCCTCCAAGTCATGCACTCTGGAGGTAAAGCAGTTCATCAGGCCTTCCAGTCAAGTTTAGAAAGTTTGAGCAAATCCTTTGAGGGAAGTAGGAGAGTTCTGCGTAAATTGAAAACAGCCAGAGAAACAAAAAAACCCCAGAAGTTTGTAATTTCTGCAATGGAGGAAAATCTGGTGATCTAAGTGATCTAAAATCTGGTGATCTAAAATCTGCAGGTCAAGAAAACACTGAGCAATTCTGAAAAATGGTGAGGGATAAACCTTGGACCAAGATCAAGATCATGAGGGTGGTGAACACTTCCCCTTGGGATGGTGGCAACCATCCTGTGCTCTTGTTCAGACTTGAAAATTTTAAGAGAGCAGAGAAATCTACTGCTCAAGATACAATTAAACAAAATGGCTGAGGAGAGTCTTGACCTTTTTATGTCCGTTTTTCTGTGAAATTTGCAAACTTTATTGGAGGCCACTTCCTGCATTCATAGAACGCTCCTTTTCTTCGTTAATACCCCAATAAGTCTGCAGAACCATGTCAGAGCCAGAGCTGCTGAAGACCTGCTTTTAACCATTTCCTTTCAGATAAATGTCATCATCAGCTCAAACACAGTTATCAGAAATCAGCTGAAATCTTTTGCCATCTTCTCAAGGGCTCTTTTCCCCCCATGAGGAGCAGCACAATGAACAGTCACGTAACCAACTGCTGACAGTAGGAGATGAGGTCTCTGAATAGATTGGCTATGTCATTCCAAGTCCTAGCTCCATAGCACTAACTTTAATTGCCAGATAATTTCCACCTGCTCCTCTAAATTTTTGTATGAATATACAGGAGATTTCTGCTATGAAGTAGCTTTCAACACCATATGGGAGACTAAGTTATTCCCATTTCAGAGATGAGTTTGTGAGACCAAGAAAAACAGCTTGTTGACACTTGAAAATTGACTAGAGGAACTTTTCTGGATGCTCTTAAGTCAGAATAAGAAAATGTATTAAGTCAAGTTAAAATAAATCAGCTTCTATTCCAGAATGAGTGCTATTATATTTTATTCAGTGCATCAGTTCTTATGGTTCTGTTTTATATCTCTGTGAGTCCAAAGGCTCTCAGAGGTCATGGCTACCCTTTAATTGACTTTACTAGGTCAGGCTCTTGAAAAGAGGCTGAAGGGCTTCAGCCTTGAGACTTACTGGAGCTCCCAAAAGGCTGATCCCCATAGCAGAAACCTGTGGAGTGGAGGGAGTTTTCCCTGGGCTGTGAACAGGCAGGAAGAGCTGCACATCTCAAGACAAGATAATTTGAAGCATCACACTGAGAGGCAGTGGTCCCAGCTCAACAAAAGGACCAAGAAACCATCACTGAATGATGAGGGTGGAGGTGTCTTACCTCACCTCCCCATAATTCTGCATTCACTCCTCAGTGCAGCACTTTGATCTTTCAAATCAAGAACTTGGGCACTGAAGAATTTCTCCTTCGAAAAAGTAAAAAAAAGGAGAAGCAAAAAGCAAAACCAAAAGCCTTCTTTCAGTATCTGATTGGTTAAAGTATCTTTTACCAAACATGGGACCTAATTTCAGTGTCTTTCTGAAGAGGTGAATCTTTTCTGCAGAGTGAAATTGTCACTTGAGACTATCTCATCCAGGAGAAAAGGCTGCTTTTCCTCTGGAGCCACCATCCCTCAGTGAGACTCGGTTATCTAACACAGTAACTGGAACATAACTCATTATCCAGACAAATGATGTCAATGTTTGCAGAAAGTTGAGAAGCCCAAAGCTGTCAGAAAAAATGAGTGAGACTGTGGTGGCCTTCCTCAAAGGAAATACCCTATGGATGCCATAGGCATGGCCTGTGAACACTCTGCATTTTAACCTCCTGCTCAACTAAAAGCCTTGAGGACACTCCTCTTCACACCTCATTTGTGTGTGACCATCCAGCAGAGTCTGTGTTGATGCACTCTACATCTTTCTCTCCCTCCAAGAGAAAAGTGTGATGGATTTTATCCCAAAAGACTTAAAGCCAGATGCTCCACAAGTGGCAGAATCCCCAGTCACATCCACCAAGACCTATTACCTTTTCTTTAATTGGCTTTTTAAATTTTTTTTCTTAACAGCCTGACATTTACCCAGGTGTGGTTTTCTGCACATGCCTGGACCAAAGCTTGGCCTCTTCAGCACAGTCATGGCAGCTTCCCTGCCACATCCATGTTCCTAAACTGCAGCACCCAAAACTCCAACAAAGACCCCCCTTGGCTCCTCTCTTCCCAAGGGATCTTGGAGAAAAGCTCTCCCTTGGTTCCAAGTGATGCACAGCCCTCTGTCAACTAAGACACTACACTGCCATCCCTTGTCCAGGCCCTTCTGCAGTCATGCCCCCCTTCCCATCCTTGGGAAGTCTCCAGCCATGGCAGGGAGCACCAACACCATATTTCACCTTCAAAGTCAGAGCCCAGCCTTGGCCATTCACACCTGCCATCGCTTCTGCCACAAGAGAGATTTTGAATCTTGCTAAGCACAAACAAGACAACGCTAATAAAATGCCAACATTAGAAATGAGCGACTCAGTTTGGAGCCTGGCTCCTTCCTTGATAACCACCTAAAATATTCTCTCCCTTGCAAGGTCTGTTCTGTGTTTCCCCTACCCAGCACAGCTGACAAGGTGATTTCATAGCTGTCAGAGCTGGGATCCAGTGCCTTGGACAAGGCACATCCCCTGGGTATTGTCCCTGCAGACACCCCTGACTGTAGCCATTCCCATCCTTACTGACAGACACAGGCCAGCTCAACAGACACCTTAGCTTCAGGTACAATTTTTTTTTTTTGGGGGGGGGAGTGTGTGAAACTGATTCTGGGCACCTAAATCTTGTTTATCCCCAAGAATCAAACTTAAGCAGTGCTTCTCATCTTTCTCCCTAACCGGACCTTTTCTCTAAGTGCCTGGGATGCAGATGAGTTGGGAAAACCTGTATTGCCCCTTGTGCTGTGCCAGATTTTTAGCCCTGGCCCATCCCTCCTGCTTGGAGACAGAAGAGAGCTCTCAGCACCCTGACCTCCCTCTGAGCTGTCAGTGTGGTGATGTTTTCTCCTCCTTTAGCGCTACAGCACTGCTGGCATATTTCACACGACACACTCTGCAGCCTCAGTTTCCCATTCGCTGCCACACGCAGATAATCCCCTGAGCGAAAAAAAAAACCAAACCAACAAACAAACCAAAAAACCAAGAGGCTCGGGGAGCAATTAGCCAGCAAAGCCTGAAGGAAATGGAGCAGGGCGTGCCTGGGAGGAGCAGCCGACAGCAGAGGGTTGGAAAAACAGAGGGGAACGCAGGTGGACTGCTAGGATGGCTCCATCACTGCCCTTGGAGAGCAGCAGCCCACCCTCCCACTGCCTTCCTGTGCTTCTCCAAGAGGGAACGCTTCTCCCAGAGCCTTTCGAGCAGGGAGATGCTGTCCCTAAAGCCAGCCCGGGGCTCGGCTCGGGCTCGCCCAGGCAGGAGGAGCAGCAGCGGCGCCGCAGGTTCCGCTGCCAAAACGCAGGGAAATTCACGGCGAGAGTGCCTCGCACTTTGCCTGGCTCCAGGCAGTGCTATTAGTCTCGCTGCTAATGAGCATTAACCACCGGCACACAAACAAACACGCCGGGCGTTTCCACACAGCCGCCAGCCTGATGGAGCAATGAGCTGAGCTGCTCCTGACGTCAGGAGGAATTTTGGGAGGGCTTTTCTGCCACAAAGCATATTCTGGGAGAGGTTACAGGTGTGCTCCTCGTGCTGAGAGAGAACAGTGATAATTTTAGTGTTTGTGAATTAGGCCAATCATTCTTCCATGGGGGTGGGGGACAAAAAAAAAAAAAAAAATTAAAAAAAAATTTTGAAAATCCTGCCTGAGAAGCTTCTGCCTGAAAACAGAGGCAGGTTCTTGACCAAAAAGCAGCCCTTGTGCTGAAAGGCGTGAGAAGGAGGTAAAAAGAACCTCTTTGTTTTTGGAATTATTACTCTTTTTTTTTTTTTTTTTCCTGAGGCTAAATCCCAAGGATCTTCAAACCAGCTGCATGACAGGTAGAACGGCATCAGCTGAGGGGTTCCCATAGTACAGCCAACAAAGGATCACTTCTTGGCTACCTACACACAAAGAAAGGCAGATGCAGTCCTAGCCTGCTTGGAACATTATTTGGAGGCCTGAAACTGGAACATCTCAGGGTTGGATTTAAGTTTAACCTTTTCATCTCAACACAGCAAAGCACAGAAGTAGCTAGGAAATATTGCACTGCCGGTTTCATTGCCCCTTTTGCTCCACAGGGATCTCAAAAGACAGGGGAAACACTAGGTAGCAAGCAAAAAGGAGAAATAAAGCCATGTAAGGAAGCAAATCAACAAGCACTGATTGGGTTTTTGTTTGGATTTTTTTTTCTTTTCCTTCTGGGGTGAATGGAAAAAACTAAATCTCATAAGTCAACATTTTTTAAAAGTCCAGCCTTTTTAAAATGCTGCACATTTCTGTGTCTGCAGGATAAAGCACCAGCTCAAGCCAACCACAAACGAGCCTGATACGATCTGCAAAATTATTTTTCTAGCTATCTTGATGAGCGCTGACTAATTAGCATGACAGCACCTGCAAGTACCCGTTGGTGTTATCCCAACCCTTCTGCACACTGGCTCTGACACAAACCCTGGGGGCAGCTGGGCCAGGCACCCCTCCTGCCCTGCAGCAGTGGTCTGTGCTGGGGTGGGATGGGGAGACACAGAGCAGGGGACCAGAGTGTTCTTCAGGGTGAGGAGGACATGAACCACACACTGCCACAATTTAGTCTCCACCTCAGCCAGGACAGGGGGCTCATCTGCCTCGCACACTAAATCTCCCCTGAACGTGATCTGCATGAAGACTTGAATAAATATTACCCTGATTTAAGTTTGGTGGTTGTTTGTTGTTGTTGTTGTTGGGTTTTTTTTGTGTGTGGTGTTTGTTTTGGTTTTTTGTTTTTGTTTTTTTTAATCATGGCAGTTAAATTTGTTGTCTCTGTGTGGTGTTCTTAGATGGCTTGGTCTCCTACAGCCCATTTCAGGTCTGTATTTCTGTGCTTCTAAGTGATTAGTGGAGCTAGAGATAACTTCTGTGGGGAGTGAAGATGTGCTTTTTTGGAGTAATTTTTTCCACCTTTTATTTTTTGGTCAATCAAGTTACAGAGTGACTTTACCCAAGTCCAAAACTGCCCTGAGCCAGCGCGGGCTCCTGGCTGGTGCCTGCATCCCTGTGCATGTAGCAGCCCTTCCCAAACGCGATGGATGGGTGAGGTGCTGCCTGTCCTCTCGGGGAGCACAGCAGGTTTTCCCCCTGGCTCCTCGCTGTCCTCAGTGACTCTCATGACACATTCCCATGGCATCACCTCTCCTCACCCCCTCCCCGGTGCGATTGCATGCGTGGCTGAATTTGCAAACCCCACCCAACCTGCCTGAGCGCTCCCAGCTGTTAATCACCCACGGCTGTTCACTGAGCTTTGGGAAGTTCGACTGCTCTCCTCCTCTCTTTAATTCTCCTTTTTTGCCTTCGTGTGCCCACACCAGAGATAAACCCAAGACGTCCTCTCTGCTGATTTGCATTTTAGCAGTGTTGCAAGACCCCACCGGCAATCCCAGCACCCGCAGGCATGGGGAAATCCATCCTGATCCTGGTCCTGCTCCTGCCCCGGTCAGTGTCCTCCTCCTCGGGGCACATCCAGTGACTCACCCGGCAGCAGAGCCGTGCCCAGGGCCAGTCTGGGGCGGGGTATCCCAAGAGATGCTCTCACTCTTTCCTTTGGGACTCGGCATCCAGATGCTACAGGATGAGTGACAGCTGAGACACAAGGGACGTGGTGAACATCTGCCACCCTCCCCTCCTTCAGCAGCTTTATCTGTGGATAAAAGCAGAGGGTAATGATGAAGAGACACGAAAAACAAGCCCTCATGATGGAGGCACACAGCAGATTATACTGGGTGACAGGAACAACCACTTATTTCTGTATATTTGAGACAATTTAACCAACTTTTGCTCATCCCTTAGGCGGTGCATCTCAATGCCTCAAACTTGCTCAAGATTTACAGAAGCTTGAAAATGGCAACAGAGGCTTCAAAACCTTCACAGTTGTTTCACAAGAGCTTGATAGGGCTCTTTGTTGTAGTCCTACTTGTCACTAGCAATCAAATGGGGCAGTGAGCCCCTTCCCAGGTCTCGGGACATCGGTGTCTCAGTTACACACAAGGCACTACACAGACACAGTGATCCTTCACACGTGGCACCAGCTCCTTCCAGCCCAGATCTGAGAGGCAGAGGAGAAGATGCTTTACTGGGATGGCACAACTTCAGCCTCAGATGCCTCTCTAGAAGTGTAAAAACGAAGGTTCCCAATCGCTGGATGAAATAAACAAAAATATGACTTTATTTCTAGAGTTTAACCGAATTCCAGAACATTTCAGCCAAAACCCTGAGCACACCACCTGATGGGAAGGAGGAGGAGGAGGAGGGCCACGTCCTGTAACAGGAATCATCACACATGCTCCACTTCCTCTGCTCACCAGATCTTTATCACAAGAGATCGCTGCTCATGTTGTGCTGTTTCCTCTTCTTGTTACGATCTCCCTGCACAGCAGGGACTTCTCAGAATTTTAATGCTTAATAATGTATTTGACCTTTTCATTACTCCAGCTTTTGGTTGGCTTTCATGTTAACTTCATGTTTTTTTGGGTGGAAACATGCACCAACACCAATTCATGTTAGAAAACAGCTTAAAAGCCAGATTAACATAATCTGCAATTATGTTTCAAAGAACTCAGGAGTCATTGCAATTTGGGTAACGATACCACCTTTTTCAAAACAGAAGTAGTGCCAGAAATGCCAGAGATGACTAAGCTCTGAAAATAATCAAGTCATATTTCTTATTTATTGGTAAAATTCACCAAATTGAATAAAACAGTATTACTTGGCGTTGCTAGAGACCAAGCTCTCTCTGCTAGTGCTGCAGAAGTTGAGGGCAAACAGCAGCAAAACAAATGTTAGTGTGTGCTGGGATTCAAACACCAGCACTTCTCACATCACCCTTTTTGACATTTCCCAAGAAATCAGCACTAACAGTTTCTTTGCTTTTATATCTCTGCTGCCTGTTTTCATTCTGTGATATAATACCCTTGTCCAGGATAATCTGAATTTATCTGACAGCAGTATTTCATGCACTGGTGTATCAAAATGCCTTCTGAGAACCTTCTGAAAAGAGATGTTTAACCAGAAGAAAGCAAGATACATTTATTGATGCCATTTGCATTGATTCATACCGATTCAGGTGCTCTTTTGGGAGTAGAGTGAATCAATTTCATTTGGAATTCTGCAGCTCTTCACACAATCTCATTCCACCTGTGGGGATTTTTTGGCTTCTCCTCCTTCCTTCCTTCCTTTCTCCAGAGAGATTTAACACTTAGTCCCTACTTTCAAGGAGGATGGCACAGAACAGCTGGCAATGACCTGATCACTCACCAGACCAACCCAAGCTGCCACCTGAAGAGCCCCTCCTGCACCACACTTGGTGTTCCCTGGGCTCCTTGTAACTCTTATTTTTTTCTGCACCTCCTCTGTAAGCAGAAGGCCTCCTGTGAACTGAGGAAGGTGTTATTTGCTAGGTACAAAGCTATTTGGCTTGAGGTCAAATGTCAGCCAAGCCCAGCAAAGCTCTGGGCTCTAAATGAGTACCTGAGATGAGCCACACAAAGCAGGAGTCCTTCTGTAGACTTTCGTGGCTGTGTTTCCTCAAACTATGCACCAAAAATCACCATTTTAGCCACGTTCCACTTTGCTGTGTGCACCTGCAGACCCTCTACATACAATATATTAGAAATAGGGGTGCATACACATTACATTACGAAACAAAATAGAAAGGAGAGCTGTGAAAGAGAACTGTCCCTGTTCCACAGCACCCTGAAAGGAAGGGATTGAAAATCCTTGCTGTTGCACTGTTGGACAGGTACAGAGGATGAGCTGGGTGCCTTTATCTTTTCTTTGCTGGTTCACAGCTACAAGGGCCTCTTCTTCCCCCACAATGCTACCTCTGGGGTGACAAAAATCTGTTTCAAAATGTTCCCAGCCGTGGTTTGAGGCTTCCTTGCTGGGGGCCAGCAGATGAGGCAGCTCCTCTGAGCCCAAAGGCCTGAGCTGAGGGGGGAGCTCTGCCCTGATCTTATCTGCCCTGCTCCACGTGGGCATCCTGTTTCCCAATGCTGACAGAAGCTTTGCACCAGAAAAAAAGTGTTTGCAGCTGTGAGGGTGGTCACACACCAGCAGGGGCTGCTCAGAGAGGTGGCAGTGACTCCACACTCGAGGTGTTCAAAACCCCTGGGCAACCTGCCCTGCTTGAGGCTGGAGTTGTCCCAGGTGATCTTTCGAGGTTTCTGTCAACCTCAAGCATTCTGTGACTCAGAAAACTCCTGCCTGACTCAGAACACAGCTGTAAAAAAGAGGGAGAGTGACTCTTTTACACAGGCAGATAGTGGTAGGACAAGGGGGGATGGTTTCAAACTAAAAGGGAAGAGATTCAGATTAAATGGTGGGAAGGAATTCTTTACTCAGTGGGTGAGGCCTGGCACAGGGTGCCCAGAGAAGCTGTGGCTGCCCATCCCTGGAAGTGTCGAGTGCCAGGTTGGACAGGGCTTGGAGCCACCTGGCGTGGTGGAAGCTGTCCCTGCTCATGGTGGGGAGGTGGAACTGGATTTAAGGTCCTTCCCTACCCAAACCATGCCATGATTTTATGATTCTACCAGAAGTGACTTAGGCAATGGCACAGAGAAGATGGTTACCTTTGAATATAACCATGATTAATGCCAATTTCCCCCAGTCATGCACCAAGAGCTGGGAGTGCATTATCCCATACAAACTTGGGAAAGGAAGATCTCACTCCTTTTGTCTTTGTGCTCCCTTGTATAGAAAAACTGCACTGCAGTATCCAGAGAAGCAGTGCTACAACCAAAGAGCTTCATTATTCACAGATTTCAAATTAAATTTGGAATATGGGACAAATTAATTCTACCAGTTCACAGTGCAATTGTCAGCCTTTGTTTGTCCTTCCCTCCATTCTCCCCAAATGAAGCATCAGGTAGTGAGTGCCTTGCAAGTAGAAGAGTGTGGGTATGGTCTGGGTGGAGAAAGTGATTAGCAATGAATTAATTTTAAAGTGGCAGGGAACAGTGAGAACATGGGAGATGACAAGCAAAAGATCTGTGACACATGGCTGCAACGCAATATGCCAGCACAGTGAAATCATAGCTCCACACTGGCCAAGTATGGCAGGCTTCACTCCTCCTCTCCACCTAGGAATGAATGCATGGAAAAAAACCTCCAAAAACAGAGGTGATGTGGTGAAATTGTCCTTGGGGAGCAGCAGGTGTGACTGTGACACCTCACACAGTGGCAGCAATGAAGGCAAAGGCAAGAGCACGAGAGGCTGTGTGCCCTGTGAAGATTTTCATTAATTGATTTGTTTTCTGCTTTTGCCATTTCCCCCCAGCAGAATCCGGCGACAACCCCTGGATGTGGGAAAGGGATCAGACCCTTTTCTTACTCTCCTTGGAACTGAAACTGTAAAGTCAAGGCAGAGTCTGGTCACCTGTACCCTGGCAGGGCTCAGCCTCTCTAAGGCCCTAAACTGCTGTGGGGAGGAGAGACCCTGATGTCAGTCCCACTTCCTGATCATGTTTGTAGCTGCAGTGCCCATGGTGTCCTCTTCAGAACTCCATCCTGGAAGGTCCAGAGGCCCCAATTTAGCAATCTTACTCACAACAGCAGGAATTTGTATCCTTGTCTCACCAGACCATCCAGTGGCAACAAATGAACAGGACTCTTCAGCCCAATGGACTTCTTTGCACATGGATTCAGGGAGCAGAACATCTTCTGAGCAGTCCCTGCCACACTGTAAAGAATGGAGATAATCAAAACAATTAATATTCAGACAGGAAATCAGACTGAATTCTGCTTAACTACACACATGCTGGTTCTCCAAGAAACTATCTGAATGAACATCAGTCAGTTCCAGCTGATAAAAACATTTTGATAGATAATGATTCATTAGGAAATGGCTTAAAAGTATCAGTTTAATTCCAAATAAATTGACAAACAAGCTTGCCTTGGCTGTACCTGCTGCTGAAATTGGAATGTGAGAGGCAACACATTCGCTGCCTTTACTGACTATATTCAGTCCCTATCTAATTTTTGAAGCTCAAAAAGCAAGCATTAGCTTATTGCTATGCTTGCAAAAAATATTGATTTCATAGAAATTATTTTGGATACAGAAAAGAGATAACACAGTCTTGGTTTGTTTTTTTAACAGGCAAAGAAAAACAAGGTGACAAGTGTCAAATGATATAATTAAAGTTCTTTTCTTTGCCAGGAGATCCTGAAAAATGCTTAAACCCCAATAACTTATGTGAACCAAAGCTACCTGAAATACATTCTTAAAGGTCTGCCCATAGATAATTTATCAGCTGATTAGGAATTGAGATCTCTCTCCTAATTATGTGAGCATGGACCACTTGAAGAGTTTTTGCATTAGAAGAAAGTGAATATTATTCATTAATCAAGTCTCCCTGCCCCCAGCCCAGCTCTGCTGAAAGCAGAAAGTTAAGTGGGTCAGGAGAGGGGTTATGGGTGATGCTGCAAGACCAGAGATAAGGCATCAGGCAGTTGGAGGGGAAAGCATTTTATCTAGAAGAACAGGCTTGCCTTTCATTCCATTGAGATAAGCACTGGAGCTTCTCGATGTGGGGAAATGGCCCAAAATAGCTGTTGTGGGATACTCCTGCCCAAATACCTCCTGACACAGATACACAGTGCCTGCTCTAAACCCTCTGCTGGGGATAAGCCAAGTGGTGCAAAGGCTCTGAGAGTGATGAATTACAGGGTACCCTGTCAGGGCAGAAGTGTGGGGACTACCATGCTGTAGAAATCCTCATTTGGCTTATCCCACCATTATTTTGCCCTGAAAAGGATCTCCAGGTGAGGGATTCTGGCTGTGTGCAAGCTTGGCAGGGGAATGGAGCAAATGACTAAAGGTAAAATTACCTCAGAGGTCATCTGTGGTTTATTCAGCCTTGCCTAGGCATGCACAGATTGGCCTGAAATAACAGCAAAGGTTTCTCTATTGACAGCCTGGGTCTCAAAGAAGTCTTGGCAAAGCAGTAATTTATACAATGAAAATGAAGTGTGTGAGCAGTCTTACAGTCTTTCTCAATTTGGCAGGACAGGTGAGCCAGAGATCACTAAAGTATCAGCAATTTCACGTGAGGCTGAACGAAGTGGTGAGTGATGTTATCTTCAAAACCTCCTCTTCCTTAGGGTTTCTTCTATAACTGAGTCTGTATCAAACACAGAAAGTCCTCTACATTTCCTCTTACATAAAATTATCTTCTGAGAGCATCTGAAGTGTCTTGTACAGGGTGCATCACACCAGCTTCAGCTTGGAAATTTCCTTTCCAGCAGATATGACCAGGGTAAAACTGGCATCCATTTGACACTGTTACTGCTTTCCCCCTCTCTTTTGCTTTTGGAGAAAACAAAAAAAATCAGTGCTCATATGTTAAAAGGATCAAAGCCCATCTTTCTACCAGTGAGTTTCAGTAGGACCTACAACTATGACATCATCCAGCTGCATTGTTTTGAGCAACGTAGATCTGGTTTAGACCCAGATAATTTAATATCTTATCAAAAGATCTAACAAAAAACCCCAGAGAAACAGAGCCAGTAATGTTCACAGATGAGGCAGATCTGATAAAGATCAGGATGTCAGTTATCCAAAGCCATCCGGATCTGTTGGGCAGCTGGACTCATTTGACCAGCACGTGTCCCAGCACATCCCAGCCTCAGATCCAGCACCCAAGGCCCAGGGAGGCAGGTCACGTTTGTGGGTAGGGTGTTCTGAAAAGCAGGGATGTGTTCTGAAAGCAGGGATGGAGCCAAGGCTCAGAGCTCAGCTGCCACAGGGCACATGGGCAGGGCACAGCTGGGAGCTGAGCTCACTGTCTCACAAATCCTGTGGAGCTGCTCTGGGGACACAAGGAGATTCATCTCTGTGTACAGCCACGTGGAACTACACAGGGAATACACAGGGAATAGTCTCAAGCAGCAGCAAAATGCCAGAGGGACAGTTACAGGAATCCTGTCTCCAAATCTGATAACCAGGCTTGGACAAATAAAGGAAAGGAGCATTACAGGAAGATCTTTGGACTTCTGAAAATGAGAATAAGCTTGATTTCTTTTTATAATTAGATGTTAAATACATTAGTGTGAGCCAGGACTTATTTTTGCTCAGTGCTAGAACACCACCTAGCTCAGAAGGGCTTCTAGAAACAAACATAATGCAAATAATATTAACCTGCATTGACTTAAGCCTTGCTGTGTTCTAATGTCTAGTGACAGCTTCTGTTTTCTTACTAGAAGAAATGGGGAGAAAAGTTGAAGGCATATAAAGAGAAGCAAAGAAATAAATTTTTCAAAAGAACTCCCAAGAAAAAGCACTTTAAATGCCTCCTGATGGCCACACAGCAGCAGCATAGCACTCGGTATGTACTGCAGACATCCCAATCACGCACTCACTGCTGAGAAATGCAACCCATGCCCAAACACTGCACATTTCTGCCCCTTCAAGGAAAGGAGAAGCCTCTCAAGCTGCAAGGACAGGGGTTGTTTTCAGGTCAGCCTTCGAAAGGTCTTTTTGATAGAGAACAACATGCAGAGAAATCTGAGGACAATTGTATTCCATGCTTTTCCTAGTACACCTGCCAGAACGGGCCATCAGCTTTGAGTGTGCAGCATGTGACACTTCAACTTCAGTTTTCACAGGGACCATCAACTGTTTCCAGTCACAACCTCAGGCACAAGGATGCTACAGGCCTAAACTAGCCATAAAAAATAAATAATTACAAGAAAAAAAAATCAGCAGTGATTGTCCTCCTAAAGTCCAGATTTATCCAAAAATGAGACAGACTGAACTGACAGCTAGAAGCCAAGTTGCACTGCCACAGGCAGCTGCTGTGACAGTGGTTTTGGCTGCAGTAGCTGTTACCAGGACAGGTACACAGGAGGGGCTGGGCACAGAGGAAGGCACAGCCAGAGGAGCTCCCACAGCAGCCCTGGGGGCTGAGAGCAGCACTGGTATCCTGCAGAGACACGGGGCAGATCAGCTCAGCTCCCTCCAGGCTGCTCAGGCCATACAGACCTGCAGCAGAGCAGGGTCTGGTCCCATGGGTGAGGTACCCCTGGCTGAGCCAGCAGCTCATCCTTCCCAAGGCAGGAGCAGCTGGAAAGGCTTTGGTCCTGCTGCCTGTGGCTGCCAAAAGGCACTCACAGCTTGTGGGAAAATACAGCTGTGCTCCAGGCATGGCTGCTAGGGCTTGTGTGGAACTGGGAACAGCTTGGCGTCTTCACTCGACTCCAACAGCAACTGCAGGGCTGCCTGTTGTAGCTCCTGCTCCTCCACCATCCTGAGCTGTGCTCCTTTTAGGTTTCCTGCAAACCTTTTGACTTGTTTTTTTCCTAAAAGTCAGTTATCAAGAGACAGCCAGTGGCAGGTTATCATGGGAGATGGGTTTAAAAGGGGAGGCTGGTCAGATTTTGCAACTAACTGATAAAAACAAATCAACGGCAGAAACGAATTCCTCAACTCATTTCAAAGAGGGAAGAAAAAAAAAAAAGGCTTCAAGGAAGATCTCTCTCTTTTTTTTCCCATCTTGCAGATTTCTGGGAGTGCTTTGAATTATTTTAGCAAGGAATAAAATGTCCCTGCTCCTGATAGATTGCAGCGTTCTCTGCTCAGAAGACAAATCAATATTACAGATCACAAATAAAATAGTCAGAAGGATTGAAAACAGGATTTACAACTGAATAGCTACCACACCTACACGAAAATAATAATTTACATTCCTCACCACACCCTATCAACTACACATAGGCAGCCTGAAACAGGAAAAGTAACAAAAATAATGGGAAAGAGCAGCAAAGAGTGTCTTGACATTATTTGAACTGATATGAAAACAGGAGTTGAGGGCAGGGAAGTATTTCCTCTTGAAACCAAAAAAAAAATAACACAGAAACCTTCCGAGGGTTTAGTTTCAGGCTTTCTTATTGAGGGTAAAAATCCCCAAATCCTCCCAAATCTATGAAAAGCATACGCTTTCCATAGAGAATGGGTTCATTGAAAAGCAATTTTCTGTTAAAAATCAGTTCTGACAGGGTAGTTTCATCCAGGCTTGGATGTTGGATACCACAGGAGCATTTGCCAGGAATAAAAATAGGCATTTAGCTCTGAAGGGCTGGGTTGCCAGGTTTAAGGATGACTCCTTGCCTAGGGTAGAGGTTCCTCTGCCTCAGGGATGGCCGGTGACAGATCAGAAGGGATAGAGGTTCACGATTTGTGTGGGAGTCTTGAATAATCTGTTCCTATTTTAATGTGAACATGGGTGGTAACATGGAATTACAGCGTGTGGAGGCGGGCTGGTGTGCGCGGATTAATGAAAAATAATGAGATAATATGGAGCACTTCTATAGTCTCATTACAAGGGCTCAGTTTCTCCAGTGACAGAAATCCCTGGAAAATGCCGTACTCTGGGACTCCATCCCTAATCTTTGTACCAGGAATTAACAGGAAACACAAAGGCTATTTCACAAGTATATTCCTTTGAAAAGGGCTTTCGTTCTCAGTCTGAAGTTTTAGGCGAGTCTGCACTTACACAGTAATCCTTTCAACTCATATTTCATTGAATCCAGAAGTCACTGTGGCTCCTGAGGTACTCTGCTGTGAAAAAAAAACCCAAAACAAACACTTGTAATTGCATGCTGGAAGTTATGACAATGTTTATATGATGCACCAAGAAGAGACAAAAAAAGCACTGAAGGGCACAAGGGTAAAGCTGGGTTTATTGAGGACTAACTACATTAGGATCGACTAAAAAGAAAGAAAAAAACAACCCAAGCATGTTCAAACTGCAATCCAAGCAAAATTTATTTTTAGTCCCTCGATTATTGCGAATTTCATAATGGGATTTTGAGGCCCTGCTGTTGTCTCCCATTAACAAGGGCTCTGTTATATATCCCACAGTGTCGTGGTGGGAAATGATTCATGGCAGGGCTGGGATCTGACATTTGAGCACAGAGATGGAGGAAAACCTGCTTAGATGCACCACGTTTTAAAAACAAAACTCACCCTCAGAAGGAACTCCAGTAAGTTCTTCAAAGTATGGCATAAAAATAGAAATATTGGGGCTATAGAAGCCAAAGCCAGGAACCAAGGCTTAACCTTTACAAACTGGGAAAATGATACTGGTTTTGGAAAAGCTGGCGAAGGCCACTGGCAGAATGCAGGGCTGGACTGGCAGATCAGAAATACAAATGCTTACCTGGCTATAAGACTGATCCAGTTGTAGGTGTGAGGTTATCAATGTTATCAGTGTGATGCTGCAGTTCAAAGAGCACTGCAGGTGCATCATTTGACACAGCAACGAAGAAAATAATCCAGTATTTTTAAACCACTGGCTTCCCATGGATCAAAGGAAGACTGGGCGATGGCAGCATTGGCAGCACTGGTCACTGGAGTAATTTTTAAGCATCTATTGTTATAAAGAGGAAAAGGCTGTTTCTGATCCAGTAAGAGTTTCCCAGCAAAAGCCATGCAGAGGAGGGATCAGACACGGTTCCCTGTTGCCTAGGTAAGAGCTGAATGGGTGAGGTCAACCTGCCCTTTGCTTGCAGCTGCTGCCAGGGTGATCTAAAGGGAAAGGCAATGGCACCACATGGTGTGACTCTTGCCCAGACACAGGCACAACACCATGCTGGCCCTCAGTCAAGGCCAGGAGATTTCTAAGTCTCTACCTTAATAACGTGAGGCCACGCACAGTCTCACCCCTGAAAATGACTCAGCAGTCCTAAGGATTATAAAGTCATTTAATTTCTGCCTTTGAGCTCTCCCCTGATCATCTCAGACCCTTAGCTGAAGTTGATGAAATGAGCATCACCATCTCCAATAAGTTTTGGGACAGGACCCTGAGTCCATCAAGTCAGTCATTTCTGTCCTACAACGGCACAATGGGATTTCTGCTCCATGCACTAAAGATTCAGTCCCATTAACTGAATTTTGAGGTTTTTTTGAAGCAAAATCAGTAATCCAGCAATCCTGTGTGTAAGGAATCAGGAAATTCTCCTCACTGAACAGAAGCACTCCTTGGAGACAACATACATCAAACTTAAAGGAAGATTAACTTTTATTCAAATGATATCTTAAGGAATTTCCATTCTCATGTGAATGATGAACACTTTTATTATGGGGAGAGGCTGGTTAACCTTTAACCAAAAATTTACAAGAGATTTGTAAAACAAATAATAAACAATTTATGAAGCTTCATGAGATCTTCCTTTTATCCTGAAGGGTTTGTACTGCGAACGCTACCAGGCCGATAGCTGCGTCATGAAAGGAAGGACAAGTCGGGCAAGGTGAAATGCCCAACAAATCCCTACTGGGAGCATCACCTCTGGATAGGACAGAGGGAACTCAGCCAAAAACCCACGCTGAGGGAAGGGAAAGGAAATGTGTGTGCAGTCCAAGTGTTCCCAGAAAAATCTTAGGCCACTAATTCATTTCAAAAACATGACAAAGAGATTGGCAGGTGACTGAAGCCACCATTTGACACATCAGGACCCTCATGGACACCTCTGTCACTGATGCTAAAGCTGATGGAAGGCATTTCTTTAGCTCCAATGAATATTAAAAGCAGATCTGTGCTCAACTCCCCCCTCTCATATACCCATGCTCAGAACCCCAACTCATAACACACTCAGTCCCTCTAACTAACTAACAGGATCTGTGAGCAGGTAGAAATGTGATTCCTGGGAGGTGCCAAACCACCATGTGTGTTTCCTGCTGCAAGAAAGAAAAGTGTACGTGTACACCAGTGTGTCCAGAAAGTTTGAATGGAAAACCCTTTCGTGTCAGAAGTTTATTTTTATTGGTAAAATATTAAATAATATACAGAATTAAAAACTGCACTTACACTTCTGAGAAGAAATAATTCTTGGACAAATTATATGCTTGTTCCTGAGATTCCCTACATTTATTCCAGTAGCTGTGCACTCAAGACAGTACAAACCTTTATAATATAATCCTTTTCACAAAGTATTACAAAGTTTCTGCAGCTTCTTTTATTTATACACACACACACACACACACACGGACTCCCACTCTCACATGGCTGTACAACACTCACACAGGTACAGAGCACACACATACAGATGTGCAACCATATGTATGCATGTATGCTAAGAAGAAAACAAAAATAACAACAAGTCCCATAGTTCAGTCTATAGCGGCAAAACTCTTTTAGCAGGGGGGGGATACAGGTTTACATTAGGGTTGCTCACATGCACCACTGTCAAAGGGATTGTTTCTGAACTCCTTTTATAAGAGCACCTTCCAATGAACACATTAAAAAGTGGGACAATTCCCAGTGTCTTCACTGGCTTTTTGAGTAAACGCTGATGTAATTTTAAAACCCTTTTTTTTATTTTTTTTTTTTATTTTTTTATTTTATTTAAAAGATTCCTCAATTTGAGCTCGGAAGATCTATCACAACACTAAAAATTCTTAAACCCGGGAGAAAAAAAAAGGGGTGATTCCCCAGGTGAGTGGGCCGGCTGTGGTCAGGAAAAGAGCACAGAGGAGGGAGGAGAGCAGCTCCGGAGGATGCCGTGACAAACAGGCGCAGCCCGGAGCTCCGCGGGGCCGGGCCCGGGTCCCGCTGCTCAGCGCGGCCCCAGTGAGCAGCAGGAGCCGAGCCGCCCCTGGAGCCTCCCGGAACCCGGCCCAGGGTTTGGGACCCAGCGGGCACCGCCACGATCGCCCACAGAATGCCTTGTTCTTCTTCACCTCAGACACCAGGGGCTGGGCAATGATTTTGGCAATCAATCAGAAAGGGATACAGTCTCCTCGCCTTTGTTATTAAGAAAAAGAAATCTCTTAAATACAAATTTAAAAGAAAAAAGTGGCTACTGTGCATGCGCAGTAACTGCCTTTCCAAGAAATCTCAATGGGATTTTATTATTTTTTTTTTATTACGTACCTAAATACATATTTACAGAACAGTGGCTTCAGTCTACTGGGGGAGGGCGGGGAGGGAAGGCATTAAAAATACACTATATATAAATATGTATGATATGTAAAACAAGTCCCATCTAAACTTATATAAGACAAGGACAACTCTAAAGAAGCTTTTCTGGTCTCTCAGGTAGATAAAGGACACGAGTCCTGTAATTCTTATGCAGGCAAATCTCTCCCTAGAGTAAATGGCAGTTTTGCCCTAGCTAAGAGATTAGGCCTAATCCAAAATCCATCCTCAAAGTCAACAGGAGTCTCCACTGAGTGGGTTTTGGATCAGACCGAAAGATCTTTTTATTTTTTTGTCATTTTTAATGAACATCAATATTAAGTGCTTTGCTTTAAAAAGCTGCAATTAGAAAAGAAGAGGAAGGAAGAGTCAAGAACAGGGTTGTCCTTAATTCTGGATGTGGATGTGTTTCAATGCCAACAATAAGGAGGAGGTAAATGATGGGCTTTAGCCTTAATTTACAGTTTCTCATCTTTAGTCACAATCAGTCTACTTGAACCATATCTTTAAATGCATTTAGGGCAGAGTATTTCGTTTCACTGATTTATGTGGACTGAGGAAGGAACACAGAAACCACTGTAGATTAATAAGATGTCAGGGTAAGTATTGCACTTGAACAGAAGAATAACCCAAATGTTGGTGATTTTTGTTTTTAGAATTAATATAGGCAAATCATCCATGTCTGCAATGATGACGTTTAGAAAGCAGGATCCAAGAATGAAGCATAAGAAGCAAATTCGGGGTTGGTAACCCCCACCCTGGAATACAACAGTAGTAAAACTTTTTTTAAAGCATTTTCTTCCAACAGGAAAAAAAAAATTATATGACTTTTTTTTTTCTTTTTACTTTACAATTTTAAATCTTTCTAAACATTTGCATTAAAAGTTTCCAGTTTCTCATAAAAAGATATACATTTTAGGAAAAAAACCCAAAACAAAACAAAAGAAAATAAAACCAACTAAAAAGGCAAATATACAGTCTTATAATTACATCACTGTAGAGTCATCTCAAAGGTACCCTAGATCTTTAAAGTGTTACAAAGAGTACGTACCTTATTTTTTTTCTCAAATCAGCTATCTTTTTTTTTCTTTTTTTCTGTTTTTAATAAAAAACTACACTTGAGTACAAAAATATGTAAACAGACTGTACAGCCAATGAACAAAAAAACCCCCAAAACCAACCCCCCCAACCCCTAGACAGCCCAAAGCTACAGGAGATAAGAGCAGGCCCAGACTTAAAGCTCCAAGAAGGAAAAGGGGGAAAGAGGAAAGCACAGAAAGCCAGAGGAGACTGCTACATGGTGAGGAAGTGAACGTGTTCAAGCTCTGAGGACACTTGACAATTCGTCAAATAATTGATCACAGTTTCAGAATCTGAATGACTACAAAAAACAACCAGCAAAAGTCCTTCCCTCGTTACAGTGTGTTCAGGAGAGAACATCCATTTCCAGTAAGCAAAGTCAAATCCCAGTGAGTGCATAGTAGGGATTCAGTGACCTCCAGCCCTGCAAGAAGCTTTTCTCACTCGATGTCACTTGAGGTAAAACTAAATGGCCCAATTGACTGCGAACTGGCCCCGTTGTGCCGTAAGGAGCCGCGCTCCCCCTATGCCTTGCAGGAGGCACCTCTGTCCAGCCTGGTGACACAGACCACAGGCTGCCGGGGCCAGGGATTAAGGCTGCTACGCAGAAAAAGGGAACGGGAGCCTGCCCAGAGCTGCTGTGCTGCACCCTGATCTCACAGGGGATGGCAGTGATCAAACACACGGCCAGCTGCAGAGCTCCTGTGCACTGCCAGATCCAGCCAAAGGGGTGGCACCGGGCTGATGGTGCTCAAATGTTTTCCTGGGCTGCAGTGCAGTCGCCTAAACCAACACCCGCTGTGGGAAGGAAGGTGCTGGCCCCAGTTTTAGGCCAGGCTGCTCTTTCTCCCAACAGGGTGCATATGGTACCAGCCCCTCTCACCACATGATCTGATTTACTTCACTGTCATTCACCCTCTTGAAATACTTCACATACTGCTAGTCAAAGTATCACAGTTTTTTTTGTTCTTAGGTTTTTTTGCAACTGTAAAAAATATTAGTTTTACTACAACTATGCAGGTTTCTGTTGAAATGGTCGTTTCTGTCCACAGATTAATTAGGCCCCAAGATGAAAAGGAGAAGTTTGTACAGAAGGAGATAGCAAGGGAAGTTTTCTTCAAATATGAGGACACAAGTGAGCACACTGATAACCACCTTTCCAAAGGCTGGAAGCGAACAGGAACCAGGAATCTGCATGATCAGCTGGGAAGGTAGATGAATTAAACAGAGACTGGTTTTATTGTTCTCTTGGCCTGTTAAGCATGCAGCATGGCAAAGCCTGAGCCCACCCCTCCTCCTGCCTGTCCTCTGTGCATTTCAGAGCCAAGCAGGAGGACACAACCCACCCTTTCAGGTGGGGTTGTAGGAGGTCAGATTAGAAACCAAATTGGGATCCAGTGATGTTCTCCTTTGCTTGTATCTCAGAACACATCAATGGGATAAAAGGGAATTTATTCACTATGAAGCAACTTCTAGCTTTTTTCCACCTAATTGCTCCCCTCACCACCCCTCTTTGGCTGCTGTGGCCTGGGGCCAGCAGAGCATTAGCAAGGGGGTGGCTCTGGGCTGTTGCTGGCTCAGGGTCTGCCCAAAGCCTGCTGGCACAGCCACCTTGCCCATGGTGGCCCGCCCGCCTTGGCTGTGCTGGCACACTCAGCTCTGCAGCCCTGCAGGGGGAACAGCTGCACCTGAAACCAGGTCACCAAACTGCTGGGAAAGTCCCAGAGCCAGCCCTGTGCTTGTCACCGCAGTGCTCCAGCTCACGAACCCCCTGAACACCTCCTGCTGATGAGCTGCTCTTGTCTCTATACCAATTCCTGGGCTGACAGCAGAGTGACAGGCTAACTTGCAAAAACTTCCAAAGGACTGGCCACATTTGTTTCTCCAGGCTGAAGCAAGAAGCAAGTGCTTTAAAGTCTGCTCCCAGTCCTAAGTGGGAACTTTTAAGCAGAGCAAAGTCCACTTCCAAGGGTGCTTTACTTAAAGCACTGAGAGGGAGAAAACAGGAGATGCTTCCCTGGCTCTCTGTAGGGCACGGTGCAGACACCAGCTCGGGCTGGAGAGCTGCAATGCACTTGGCTGGGGGAATTTTCGGCCCTTCCCACTCCTAAAAGCCTCCAGGAAATCTCACAGCAAAGTACCAAACAGGGTCCTCTCTCTGGGTCAAGCTGCCAAGGAGGGTGCAGAGCAGGAGAAGGGGTGTTTCCTTTGGGTTGGTTTGTGTCGTGCATTCTGAAAGGGTCTGGTAGGATATCACAAACGACATCAGGATCTCCCAAAATGCATTTGGAAAAGGCACATATACAATTAAGCATATATCTAACTACACAATACCATACATATATATATAAATATGCTTTCTCAAGCTCTCCAGCTGCCCCAGACCACAGGCCATCTATTTTTTGTTTTTAAATGCTATTAAGCCAAGCTAAGATGTGAATTACTAGCAGAAAAGCCAATTTCATCACCCTTTTCCTAAAATCCCTTTTCCTAAAACGACTTTAAGTGACTCTGGCAGCCTCCCTCCTCCCTCCTCATTACATTACAAAGCACAGCAAGAGTTAAGGAAAGGAATTTATCCAGCAAAGGAACTGCATTACTGTAGCTCCTGCCCTTGGCTGAAATAAGCACTTTTGCTGCAATTATCTCCAAAATTTCTTTCTGGAGGAAGGAGTGTCTGTTGTCTGGTTTCTTTCAAATCAGAACAAGCTAGCCCAGGACCTGGGCAACAGTAATAATGCCCCATGAAAGCCCAGTTTTGAAGGGCTGGGTTTCATTACTGACCTCTTGGCTTACAGCACAAATTTAGGGAAGCCCTTGTGTAAACAGAAAGAAATTTTGAAACTCTGACAATTGAGAATTTCTTCACCTTGCAGTAAACATACTTGAGGGTCCACATGGCTACTTTGGGAGCTGAGTTCTCACATTGTAGAAACCAGTACCACTAAAAACCAGGCAAATTAACCCATTAAAAATTGTCCTCTCTACTACACACCACTACAGGTTAATGCCTAGACACCTTTCATATCACATCATAGATGAAAGCACTTTTTGAGGAGAATAGAATTATTTTAATCCCATAAATTACTGAGTAAAGAGCAGGCTTTACTGAAAAATGCAATACATTTTGATGTGCACTCCTAACTGATTACAAAGAGAGGTGACTGTAAAATTTGTCAGTCATAACTGCAGATATACAAGTAATGCCCTCTGCTCCAAGGATATGGATCACACCAAGAGCAGAATAAGCAGTCACACTTCTCTTTAAATTAATGGGCTTGCAATCCTCTAAACTGAGTCAGAATATTGCCATTTTTGATGTAAAAGAAGCAAAAGGGTTTACTGGCAGAGAAGTGCACAGAATTTTTTTTTTTTTTTTAATGAAAATGGGGAATGCTCACAGGAAGCCAATTCTAAATTTGCAAATGCATGTTTCTAACTGGAAACCTGATTCCAAGAATTTCAAAAGAGGCCAATAAAAATCAGCCAGGTCAATTTCCAGCACCAAATACTCAGAACAAATGGATTTGGAGACCAAGGATTAGCCACTGAAATTCCTAGTACACTGTGAATGACTAATGAACTTGACGAAACTCAAGAGCTTTTCTTAGAAATCCAATTCTTGCAGAGAGCAAGCAAGGAAAAAACACTCAAAGAAATCTCTGCTGCCCCATTTTGCTCACTTTTGTGAAGGGACAAACTGCACTACATAAAGCTCTCTAATAATTTTCAGTAGGAATTGAATTCTAAAGTACATGTTAATTCAAAATTTTGTTCAAAGTTTGAACTAGAATTTAATCTTTCTTCTCTTCTGAACTTTAGGATAAAAGCCTTCAGTGAATGTTTAGAAAAGGACATTGATAATAAAAAATTAATGAGACCCCTCAAGTTTCTTCCTCTCAAAAAATGTAGTTTCTCTAAGATAACTCCCCAGTGCCTCCCCAGTTCCCTGTGTCCTTGATACCAGGACATACAGACCTCACCTGCTACCATTAGATCAAGAAGCTGGACTTAACTGAAGCCAGGTCTAAAATCAGTGGATGTGATCCTTTAAACATCTACAGAATCCACCCTACCCGAGGTATCAGTGAGTCATCAGTGAACCAAAGTGCACACTAACCAACTGCAGATGTAATTGCAGCCAACTGATTTGTGGATACACAAGAGATTCTCTACCTTTCCCGTACTCTGGTGCTTTCCCAAACAAAGGCAGAAATTTTAAACACTTTTTCCCTAGTGCTACCTATTCCAAGAAACCACAGCCCAGTGTTCTTTCACTGACCACAGAGGGGAGAACAGAGTGCTTCCCCCAGAGACTGAAAGGATTTGCCAGCAACCTCTTTCTCTGGCTTGGGCATGTGTTTTTCTGGATGTCCAGGCAAGCCCAGCAACCGTCAAGGCCCAAGTACCTTTCCCTTTCCACCTTGTTCTCAAAGGACCTTTCCTGCCTCAGCAAATCACAACCACTTTTTTCTTTGCTGAATTTCCAGGCACATCCTGACACAAAGCATGGCCTTCTGCCTCCTAAGCACACCTCCCTAACTGCAGAGACTCAGCCACACAGAATAAAAGTGATGCCCTCCAGCACCTCCCTGCTTTTCTCCTGCACAAACTCCTTTGACTGTACCAGGCACAAAACAATGAGAATGGTCTGGAGGATGGCACTGCTTCATTTGCCCCAGTTTCCTCTACATTAGGGTGAAGAAAGAAGGAGGGGGAGGAACCCAATGACATCAAGAACAATGTTGGGAATAGATCTTTAAATCTGTCTCTCCAAAGCCTTGCATATTCCCAGCCTTGATAGGTCTCACATTACACAAGATGACATTTCTCTCCATATTGTATTATAATTAATAGGCTACTGCAAGACTTTACCAGCTCCTACTTAATAGCATTGCAGTGCTGGGAAGCAGTCATCAGGTAATCTGGCCATGATCTACTGTATTCTTTCTAAACACAGGTTCTAGCTGCCAAGAATGTCACCATAAAAAGATTTCAATCAATACCACTCAGCTCCTACTTTCAAATGCTCCAGGTCTAGGAAGAGAAGAAGAAGAAAAAAAAAAAAACACCCAGTACCCTCAAAACGAACAGCAAACTGGCATATGCATCAAGTGCACAGATTGGAGGGAGCAGATGGGAATTCATTATGGCCTGATCTTGCTCTCTCTTTTATACTTTAGTAACTTTATCCTTTGGAAAAGGTCTCCCCGAGCGCATGGAGACCATGCGTGCGGAGGGGGTTAAACCCATCCAGATCTTTCCATTCTCAAGCTGTGCTCTTGTTGCCAAACAACAACATTTCAATTGTGATTGGTACAAACAGTTGGGTTTCAATGGCAATCTGTCCCCTAGGTTTAAGCCCAGTTTTTACTGATGCAACTTGCTGGCTTTGTTATTTACTGAGAGAGAAAGAAAAGAAACAAAATAGATCAGTGGACTTGTTTTCTTGTCGAGTCTGTAGGTCAAAGACTCTCTCTGGAGTGTGTTTCTCCATTTGCTTTCCCTACAGGGAAATTAATAAATTAGGAATAAAAATGAAATCTTTAAGTCCAAATCAATACACAGCACCTCCACTTATTACTTTTTGAAGAAGCAGGGAAGATTGTATGTGACCTGTTGGTTGTATGTGACCTGGACTTCTGTGCTCACCAGGAGCCAAGGCCATCCAGCAACACCTGCTAATACTTTCACCCATAAATTAAGCAGAATTGATGATGTACAAACAAAAGGAAATCAGTGGCTCAGCAAATTAGCAAGTAAGAAGTCAACAAGAGAAAAAACAGTCAAGGTTCAGATCCTGATGTAGCTGAAGTAGTTGGGGCAGCTCCATTCAATCCTATGGAGCCAAGAGGATTAATGCTGGCCAAGGATCTGGCTCCTAACGAGTTCCCAGCTGCAAGTCTTAGTTTAGGCTGTTGCCAAGAGGTTAACACTGTGATAGTAGAATGAGAAAGTATTTACATAATTATCTATCTATCTATACCTATATTTAAAGAACACTTTGCTGCTAGTACTTTTGTCATTTTAAAAATCCATAATTTTAACCCAAAGGTATTTCAAAAGAGCAGCAGAACCTCTTGAGTAAACTACAGACTCTCACCCACTCCTAGGACACTTACTGTCCTAGAAGCAAGTTTAAATGTTATTTCTAAATGCTCTTTCTTAAAACTTAGGGTGCAACTAAAGAAGTAAGGCTCCCAAGGGTCTCTAAGAAGCCAGTGAGACAACACATAGGCATGGAGTAACAGAATATCAACAATTCTAAAAAAAGGTGCTTCATAAGTTAAGGAAAATAAAAACACAAAGCCTCAAACTTACCACAGAAGGCCCTCAGACTTATGAAACTAAACTGCTGTAATGTGGTACAGTGTTAAGACATACATTTCTTTTTTTTCTTTTTTTTTCTTTTTTTTTTTAATTTATTTACATTCTAGAGGGGCAATACACACTGAACCCAGGAAAACAGCTCACCCTTGAAAGTAATTTTGTAAGGAATATTGACTTTGATTCATGCTCCTAACTCCCTACCAGTTTCGCTTTAAAAAAAATTGTTCATTCTGCAGAACAAGGTTCCCCTCCACCCCTTTCCTCCAGCCACCAAAAGCTCGCATCATATCTTCACATTAGAAAAAGGCCCTCCTCTGAAATGTTTCTACCTATTCCTCTGAAATTGCAAATGAGTGGCATCTTGTTGGGGCTTGAAAGCACCTGGCATGGTTGAGCGATATCCCAAAAGAGGACACGGTGTACAAGTGACTGAGACGGACACAGACTGCCTTCCAATTCCCACAGAAAGCGAGGCGGGTCACTCCCCAAAACCCGATGGCCACAACGAGCCCCTCTTTTATCCACTCCCTTCCTTCTTTCCGTTCTTAAGCTGGGCAGAGCAAATGAGGTTGGGTCCACACAAAAAAAAAAAAAAAAAAAAAAAAAGGTTAATAATAATAATTAAACAACAGCAACAACAACAACAGCAACAACAACAAAATAGGTGTCTCAATGTCTGAGGAAAAAGTGGGATTGTAAGTGCAGTATTTCTTCATGTGCAGTTCTTCTACTTCATAGGAGTCCCCTTTGGATGAGAAGGCCTAGCGGAATGTGTGCTCCCCCCGGACTATGTGCGACGAGAACTCGTAGCGGTCCTGGCTGCGGTAGCCACAGATGTTGCACTCCAGCGGGTCCCGGTAGCCGTGGCAGCCCATGTGGATGGTGTACATGACATGGTCCAGGAAGAGGACGCGACAGTGCTCACACTTGAAAGCCCTAATCTGCTCCCCTTCTCCGTTGATCACCTTGTACATATCCTTTAAAGAGCCCTTAGAAGCTTTTGTGACATCCAAAGGCTTGGCCTCTTCCTTCACGTAAGCCGGGTTTGGCTTTATCTTGGGGGTTAAGGCAGCGTTTCCTGGGTAGGACTGGCGGTCATCGTGGCTGCTGTCTGAGTCAGTAGAATCCAGGCAGCTATTGCTGGGGGAGCCCTCTCTATCCTGGATTCGACTCTTTGGTCTGATGAGGGAGATGGGGCCATCCATGTTGTTCTCGTGGCTGTCGGCCGTTTCCCTGCTGATGGGCCTCTCTATCCTGCTGGGATGATAGACCTGAGCGTAAGCTGAGCTGATGACCGGGGCCACCTCCGCAATTGTGCTCGGTGTGTGCTGCATCAGGGGGTGAAGTGCCTCAGCTCCAAGGTAGGTGATTGCATTGGTGATGGCTTGGTCCATCATGTGAGACTGCATCAGCTCAGCCTCCTTGTCATAGCTTAGGTTCATATCAAAGGGGATATCCGGATAGCCAAATCTCATGAACTTTTCACCTAAGAGATAAAAGCAAATGCATGAGCAAAATCAACATAATCCCTCCAAGGTTTCACTGTAAAAGGGGTGGGGAGGGACACAAACCCCCTGACTTGGGGTGAAATTATTCAAGAGTCTAAAGTTGACCTCCTTCTAATTTATTACTGACCTTCCATAAAGTTCCTGTCCTGAGATGGGTAAAACAATAACCTCACCAAGAGCTTTCTTTTTTTTTTTTCCTTTTCTTTTTTTTTTTCCTTTTAATTTATTCTGGGTGAAAAATGTGGCTGCAGCAACTTCCAGAGCAATTCCAAATCTTCAACTGGGCCTGACTGTGCCCACACTTCAAGTTAGGAAATACGTGTTAACTGGTAGATAATGGATTGAAATATTGAGGTCACTGAAGTTCTGGCAGAATATAGAATTAGACATACTCTTCCCAAAATTCAAGGGGCCATTTCCCATGTCCCCCACAATCTGAGGTGGCTCACAACTACCTAACCACAGGGCTGCACAGTGAGAAACCTAAACGACAGGTACAGGGGGCTTATTGTGGTAGCACTTTTGGAGCCACAACATATAAATCCTTGAAGCAGCAGAAAAAAGCCCCAAACATTAAATGAGAGCATGTGGCCTAGAATGGAGAATGAAGCCATTTACCGGAGCACTGGAGGCTGATCTTTGCAGTTTTCCTCCCTCAAAAAAAAAAAAAGATTCTATCCTTTTTGGACTGAGAAAAAAATCAAAATACATACACACACTCCCCTCCCTTCCCAGTGTCTATTTAGGCAAGAAAACAAACAGAGAAACCACAGGCATAGCTTAGTTTCACGTGGTAAAAGGCAAAAGCACCTTTCATTGACACAGGATAAATTTATCCATAATGATGTGGAAGGTGGCTGATTCATCACTGTGAATCCTAACTCACATCCCTGTAACCTTTTTACATCAATGGCATGACAGATGTGCAAACCCAGAACCACATGCTGGTACATTCTGGCAGTCACAGGGCACCCTGTTAGCGTCACAGCTCTCCTTGGAGGGGAACAAATTGACCACTGTTTGCACCAGGGCTCAGCTCAGCAGCACTGCTTTTCCAGTTATGGCTTTGGAGTGTCAGGACAAGCAAGGCTCATGGGATAACTTCTTTTTAAGCAGGAAAGGTTGTATGTATATGATACAAGATAGACATGTTCCTATGTGTTCCCACATGCAACGAGCTAGTCATTGAAAGCTGATATTTAAAGCTGATTTTGTGAAGCCTGATAAATAATTTTGTTTGGTTTTCATTGTCTTTGTTACTTCACTTCCTTGGTACATAAAATCAGACTTTTTTTCCAGTAGCATAAGTTAATAAATTCAAGAAGTTACTACTTACAAGTGGTTTGGCTACTCAAGAATTAAATTACTCAAGAATCTTCTTCTACCACCTTTTGCCAAAATTGCTTGGAACACAATGTGTATAAACCACTATAAGAAACAGAACTGTAATCCCAAATCTCTTCCAAATTACATTAGTACATTTCAACACAGCTATCACTCAGCATTTATTTTTGACTATAATAATTCATTCCACTTAGTGCGACTTACTCCAAAGTCATGCATAGAGAAACACTCATGTTATCCTTAGAGATGATGCCTCACTTCTGCTGGGGAACTTAGCCCTGATTATCAAGGTAATTAACTGTAAGTCTAAAGTGAAGCACATGAATATTCCTACTCTGTTCAGCAATACTGTTCACATGGCTGGACACCATACCACGTTTGTGTATCTATGATGTGTACTCAACCATGATCCTGGTAATCTAACACGACCTGTGGATGACTCTTGCCATCAAACATCCTCTTTTCAGTTTTGCTGTGGTCTGGCAGCCTGTGATGGCTGTGCTGCCACAGACAGGATGGACAGCTCTGCAACTGGACGTGGCTCAAGTGGGGCCAAAGGTGGACTGAGGACAGCTCCAGGGGGCAAGTGTGTCTGGTGCCCACTGGTGCCTGCCACTTTCTCTAGCCACATGTGTCATTCTTGTGTTTGGATAAAAAAGTCTGGTGAGGATCTGATCCAGCTGCCAAACACACTGTCAGTCCTTTGTAGGCTTTATAGATCAAGAAATATTACCCATCCTTTATGGGCTACTTGGATAAATGATGCAAATCCTATTTTGATTCCTTTCATCATCCATGTTTAGTTACTCCAGCTCAGACAGCAAAGAAAGCTGTAAATTGCCAGTGACCTGAATTATTTATTCCTTTAATTATGAACCAGTTCCAAAGATGTCAGAGCCTGAGAAATGGAGTGTGACACAAAAAAGCAAAATAAATGATAACATGGGAAGGAGAGGGCGTAAAACACAGAGCTCAGAAGTAACCAATAAACAGTCCAATAAACCAGTACAATGTGGTTTCTAAATTAAATTCCTCTTCAGCCAATTCTATATTTAAAATCAGCTAATCAGACCAATCATTCTGAGTTTTCATTTAAACTATGCTCAAAGTCTATTTATCCTTGCCCTACATTAGTGAAGTAGGAGAAGAAACATTCTCCCCTCTGGCCATATGACATTCAAATAAACCCCGAAACAGGTATTTGAAGCTAGATCAAAGCACACAGACACAGCTGTCCTGTGATACCTGTAGTCCATCTCCTCAAGTATCTAAAGCAGCTGGGAGGAAGCTACAAGAAACCTTGGAGAAAGCTGTTCCAGCATTTCCCCCGGGGAAGTTTCTCCCTGACCCCCATTAACCAGAAGCTGACTGTAATTTGGCAGCTGGCTGATCTTCATCTGTTCTGAGACGCCCGTGTATTTTTAATTCTTACTCTAACAACCATGGTCTTATCGTAAACCACATAAATGTCTCCTTTTGCATCCTGCCAGTTCTTAACCTCAGTGACATTCTGAGAGGAAGTTCCCAATTCCAACTGAAAATACGTGAATCTGCTTCACATGACCAGCCTGAAGAGGGCTGCTTTTAATTTATCTGGTGTCTGCCTCTCCCTCATTGAACAAGAAGCAAATAGAAATACTCACACTCCTGCACATCATAAATTGTACTTTCTGCCTCCACTATTTCAACTGGTTTGGTAAGATTAGTACCTCAAGAGCAGATATATACCCAAGTCTCTCATGCACAAATGAATTCATTCTATTTGCTGTACACTGCTTCCTTCCCTCCTGAAAATTCAGCCATAGGAGAGACTGTGGTCCATAACCACAGTCCCTTGGAGATTGCTGAGCAGAAAGAGCATTGATAGATGTAGCATGCAAAGATTTTAGCTTATGCTTACATGACCTTCTCATAAACACCATTAAGTTGTTTTGGACAGGTGCCACGCTTGCAGTATGCACAGGAAAATTTCCTGCAAGCAACAGAACCATTACACATTCTTCCTGATAGAGCTGAACAATATTTAATTGGGGAGAAAAAGGGAAGAAAAGTGAGGTCATGGTGGAAGGGAGGAAGAAAAAAAGAAGAAAGGCAGCCAAGTGAAAACTGCTGTTATTTAGATTGAATAACAATTAAGATTGAAAGGGGGCACTTTTTTTCCTATGCATGGCTAGTGATATGTTACACCTATAGAAAAAAACCAGATTTATCTAACAACAAAGTAGTATAACCTGCTGAAGAGAATAATAATGTCGTATAGCATCTCTCAGGCAAGGATTTCCAATCAGTAAATTTACCTCTGAACACAAGAACAACATATGGTCAAGGGTGCATGAGTGGACAAGTAAAATCACCTTTCTGGTCTAAAAATATAACAACATAGGAAATACTGATACTGATACAACACAGGAAATACTGATGTCTCCCAGCATTCCCCACGTGGGATGGATCATTGCTGGTGTAACCTTGGCTCAGCACTGATATTTGGGAATGGTCAGCTGACTGAGAGCAGCGAGGTCAGTGTGTCAGTCCCCCCAGGTGAGCTGCTGCACACTGCTGGTCCCCTGCTATTCCAAACCATGTAGCTTATTTACTGCCACCTTCAGGGGTGATTTAACAAATCCATCTGAATCTGCATTTAGCTGAGGGGCAACAATTTTTCTAAATGGCTGTGCTAATTACTTACAGTGCTCTGATGCTCTCTGTAAGTGTCCTCAGTGTAGGCAGAATGGGACATCCTTAGGTTCTGTGTGACTGCCCTTCCAGGGAGTGAGCATGGAAAACTCCTATTACGTGACTTCAGAGTCTGACACTTTCCCCAAACAATTCTCTGTTCCTGCTTCCTTCCTAAGAAGTTTAGCATTGCCTCAGTAGCAGTAAAAAGAAGCTTTAAGTTACAGCTCAAACCAAGTAAAATTCTCAATACTGTCACCTGTTACAAGTTGAATAATTTTAATATGTCAAGACACAAAGCAAAATATGAATTCTTGACCTACAATTCTAAATCTAGTAACCAAAAGCCACCCAGTGCTGTTTTGTATTCATGCATTAATAAGTTTATTGTGTGCAGAGTGCTTGGGAGCAAGAACTACTTCCAACTCAGGGGATGTGATTTACTTCCTCATGCCAGTGTTATCAGACCAGTTGTTGCCAAGTGTCAGGAATTTAATACAAATTAGAAGTCTTGAGATACTTGTTGTTTGTTTTTTTAACACATATGGAGACAGATAATTATATGACAGTCTTAGCTTGTTTTTGTTTTTGTTTTTTTCTGGAGCAAGGAGAGGGAAGATGACAAGTCTAAATCTCAAAAGGGCTAGAGAGAAGTTTTCAAAAAAAACCACAAATGAAATAGTATTAAGAAAAAGGTTTGCTAAAGCATTTTCATGATAGTCGACTTCACTTTTGAATTCTCTGGGCTGGTAAAATGAATTCAGTAATTATCATGATTTAACCACCTCCATTGTTGTATCAGAACCAAGTTATGAGAGTGCTACCTTTTCCCCTTGTTCTTCTGGCTATTACAAATAGCCCATAACCATATACCCATGCGCTAAAAAGAATAAAAGGCTCATTTCCAGCTTACCCACAAACTTCTGTGGGGTGGAGCTTTTACGCTTTCCCATGTTGCTTGTCAGCTTCTCTATAACAGCAGGTCTCTCAAAAGGCACCACAGAAATATTGTTGTCCATCACAGGCTCTTGTTCCTTACAATCTTCCAGAGCAGGTACTACAGAAAACCATAAAATGGTATCAGACAGGTCTGGTCCACACTTCACAGACAACACAAATCATTTGAGCCCTGCTGACTGTGCAACAAGTGCAACACAACATAAAGCAAGGTGGGAGAACACTTTGGGCATCCAGACAGCAATCACCTATAAGCAGAGCCACATTCATAAAACATCTCTCCTCAGGAACATGTTATTTAGCAGAAACCCAACTTTAAGCATTTATAAAAGGGCTTGTTTCATTCTGGAAACAAGTGAGGAGAGGACACTTTTGAAAACTCTGTAGGTGACATTTTTGTGTTATTCTCTCTTCAATACAGTCACCAGTGCAAATCTTTAGTTATCATTCCTTGTGTATTCCCTTCACACTTACCATACAGCATAATTACTTTTATTATTATCTTTTTGCACTAATCTCAATGATTAAAAATCACAAGGCATTGATGAGTAGTGTTTGCTGGGCCTGGCTCTGTGTTCCCTAAGACAAAGGGTTCTCGAATGAAGGATCAGTTTGCTGAAGCATATTTCTTCTCTTCACACTGTAATGAGACTGTACTGGAATTACAAGATTAACATCAGATGGAAATTCCCTTCAGAATGAGACACAGAAACTACCCATTTTTTGATTAATATTTTATCCCCTCAAGCACAGATCTAACAGTCTGCAAACAGAGGTTTTCTGCATCTTACTCCACATCATCAGGAATCAGCAGGGAGCATTCCTGTGCTAACTACAGAATGCTCATACACTGTATTTGAGACAAAACCAAAAAAAACCAGTAACTTCTTCTGTCCTTACTCATTTCACTCTTTGTCATTTGTTGGTTTAGGGAATAAGGTGCTAAAGCTAAAACGTAGGAATTGCACAGGCTTCTAACTAGGGTAGTGAGCCACGTGCACAGGGTTTTATGCCACTTGCTGATATAGCCATTCTTAGGCACCTACAAAGTACTTTGGTTTTGTTGAGCATCCTCTTGTGGATCAGGCCTGGAGAGTCCCAGTCATTTGCAGTACGTATCAAGTGTGTAGCTCTCCTCTGGTGCTATGAGTTTAATACTAGGCCTAATTGTCCTGCATTCATCCCCAGAAGGCAGCAAGAAAAACCTGAGTGGGATCAGCCACTAGTCCATGTGCTGATGGGATGGTTGGGGTATGAAGAATGGATGGCAGAAAAACAGAAACTGGGGCGATCTGGCACAGAGTTCCTACAGTTTGTAAACTGAGAGGAACCCATGGCATTCTCTGTCTCAGATCAGGCTCCCAGTGAAGTGCTGGGTGCTGCAGAGGTGGCAGAGAAGGACTGGCACCCTCATGTTCTGCCAGCCCTCCTCCGGTCTCTCACCATGGCAGCCTTTTGTGTCACAGACACCTTCTCCCAGACAGTGCCATAAATGAACACCAGCAGCCCACTTTCCTCCCATGTAACTGCACTACCTTCAGGATCCTGACATGGAATAATCACCCCCCTGCTCCTAAACACAGCTGTTTGCTAGCACATAATATATGAAAAATGGCATGATAAAAGCCTTGTCTGTGCCTTCTTTCTAGTAAGGAAGAGCAAATACCAGGCAATTACAAAACAGAGTATCTGCTCAGGTGAACTTCTCAATTCAGACATCCATAATAAGAAAACATGGCAATTTATTCATTTGATTCCATTTGTGCCTCTGCTGCTATGGAAAGCTGAGTACTTTGAGGCTTAGAATCTACCATATGCTGCAAAATGATTTACTCTGCTGCTTTTTTTATTTGTACAGGATGCTCCCCCTGAGAAACACAATGGTTTCTCATTTACAAGGCAGTCCTGCTGGCATCACTGAAAGGGAGGGGAAAAAAAAGCATAAATATGAAATGAATCTAATGTTGCAACAAAATGGGATGCAGTGTTCAAGTGACCTAATTAATGCCCAGTGCAGACTGGGAGGCTTCAAATACTTTAATAGCTAAGGGTAAAGTTTTAAGGTTAATTAAATACCGTGCCTAGTCAGGAGCTATCTGCACTACTCAAGTATTTACCAAGGAGATTTGGGAAGAAAGGTAAGATGATGTCTGCTGATTTTCACTGGGAACTGGCACCTGACTGTCCTTTTTGGCTTACCCAAGCTCAGTGGATGCATGCACACTCACGCACACACAGTGTGAATCCCAGGATGTGACTGCCATGGGCCGTGTCCACCTGGGTGCCACTTCAAGGATTTCCAGCCCTTGGTGCACAGGGCACACAAGGCTGGAGCTGTGATACTAAGAAGGTGCTCAATTCCTCCTAGGAACACCTGCCTAAGGCATACTGAACCAGTTCAAAGCTCCTGATTACTTTAAAAGCCATCTGAATAAGCCCCAAATGTAGTGACATTCGTATGGTCTTATAACAATTAAGTAATAATTAAATAATTCTGCTGCTGGGCATATGTGTGTAAAATTTCCTACACATAATTTGAAACCTTTCTTCCATGAAAAATGAATAGTGCTAAAAAAGACATCTGCTCTTCTCTAAGTCAGGCAAAAATCCTGCTTGGACTCATTTTAAAACTAAAATCATCAACAATAAAAGCATTTTCTTTTCCATCTTTCATGCTGAAGGTACTTTTTCCCACCTCAGAACACAAGCCTATAATCCAGGGCACTTCTCTTTTGCAAGAGAATCACTGAATCATGCCAATATTTGTGTTCTGATGGAAATACGTTACCAGAGTGTGTTTTGTTATGCAGATTTCCTGGGAGAAGGAAAGAAGGAAATGGTCTAATTCCTGAAACCATTTAAAGTGCAGGCAAAACTGGACCAAACAGATGACACATCACATTTCAGAAACCCAAAACGTTAAATATCACGTTGACAATTCTAGATACGTTGATTTTCATTTCAATTTAAAAAACACACAAAAAAAGGACACATAGCCCAATCTCCATTTTTTTTTTTTAGGAAAATACAAAATAAGAAAGGGGAAAACCAAACTGATCACACACAACTATCAGTTCTCAACAATCAGCTGCTCTGTAGTAGAAGCTCGTGTACACATTTACTCAGCAGTAAATGCAATTCCTTTTTTGTTGTAGTACATCCTACTTCATTACCTTGGTAGTGAGAGCAACCAAAGAACAGCTGACAGGATATAACTAGCTCAGATACAGCAACTCATTTTATGCTGAGCATTTACAGTCTCAGCTCAGGAAGACTTTTTTATTCCAAAACCCAAACTTCCAGCCCAGGAAAAGCCCACACTTGAGTATGAATCTGTTCAGGGATGTTCTTCATCAGGGTGTGATCCTGGATTGCTCATGGAAGAGTTCACCACCTCTGACACTGTCAATACTTAACTGCAGTTAACACAAAATGTTGTTTCTAAGCCTAAACCCTTGATTCATAAACTTGGATAGTCTTCAGAGCAGTCTTTCTTTTCCTGAAGATATTGTTTTTTCAATCTAAGTGAATACCTTTAACTTTTTACTTCTTAATTTGTAAGAAACCACATGAACTATTAAAAAAGTTTATGCTGTACCAGTGAGGAAAGAATAGAGGAAAAAAGAGAAGTAAAAAAATTACCCAGTGTGTGTTTTGCTGATAAATATTTTGTGTGCAGACACCAGACACTGGGCTAAGTCTCAGCTGGTATAAATTAGTATTACTCCATCAACCTCAATTTCCTTTCTGAAGCTCACAATATTGCTATTTAAAAGAAGTGTGTGTGTGCAGAGAAATGACAGGAAATATTCCCATGGACCCTGGTGGGAAGTGTCCTGTGGGACCAGCATTTTAACGATGTTTTAAGCAACTATGTAAGAGGGAAAGACACAAGGCCATTGTGTGTTTTATGTGGAGCTGGCCTTTGAGCCTCACACAGCCTAAGGCTAGGCTTCTTTCTCCTTCTCCTGAAAAGAGTACCCTTCTCCACTCCCCTGGAAGAATTTCTCTGGACTTTTGGCTTTGTGGCAGTGGAGAAGAAGACACGGTGTAAACCATAGCTAGTCTTCAACATTTCTCCCTGTTCTTTCCTGCAAAGGTCATGTTCTTGGCATTCAGGGACTGTCCCTTTTGTCACCCCCAATACACTGCTAGCTAGGAGACTGCAGATTAATTTCTCCTTCCAGAGCCAGCACTGTTTAGCTGAAAATTTTCAACAACAAAATCATGGGATCTCTCTTGCAGCATCTGTCCTGCTGAGCGGGGAACAGGAACACAAGGAGGGGCAGCTCGACAAGCAAGTGGCACCCTGGAAGAGAATGGAGTGAGACCCAGAGATTTGTACATCCCCACCCACCCCCCAAAACTAGCCCTCCTTCCTCCTCTCTTGCTTCCCCTTGTGGATTCAGTCAGGTGATCTAGCCATCTGCAAGACAGAGATAATTGAAAGCACCAAAGTAGATGTCTGTGGCAAGTCTGTAAACTGATGGGCTTGAGCACAATGCTTGAGAAAAATCCAAACCCTCTAGGGTGCTGCTTCCAGTTTTCTGGAACAATTAGTTTCTGCAGAGATAATTTGGATCAATGCTTAGTGTTGGCCAATGCTGGTGTTGTTAAAGCAGGAGGAGCAGGATGCTGCTAGGGATAAGAAAATCCCCATGTCTCCTTATTCAGTGTGCAATGGTGAAGTTGTGAGCAGGAGTCACACCAAAAGGCATTCCAAGGCTTCAAAATGCCCAGCAAAAACAAAACACCAAGTATTTGGAAAGAGTCGGAAAAGCTCAGCCTCAGTGGGATGCAAAATAAAAGTCTCCAAAACACACTCTCAGTCATCCTCAGGAATATCATTTCCATGTGTGACACAGGAGACAAGGAAATTAATACAATTTTTTCAGGGTTAGTGTAAGGCCTAACGTTAAGCCAAGTAATCATTTTTGTACTCCTCCCTGGTGTCTTTACAGTCCCAGGAAAAAGGACTTTGCTGCAGACCTCTACAGGCTGGTGCTCATGACCCTCATGCTGAGCTTCACAGGAGTGAGTGATGCTGGGATGTGAGCTGAGATTTATTACTGGTCCCAGCTGAATCTGGAGCTCCCTGTCGCTGCCTGTCCTCGCCGTGCCCTCACTAAACAACTAAATGAAGCCAGTGGATCAAACATCCCCTTAAACATTCACCAGGGGAGGCACAGACATATTTGCCTGGAGGAGAAAGAGGCACTAGTTGAATTCAAAGTGCTGCTTTAAGCTAATTTTGTTGAGAAAAGTGAAGTGGTTGTGTGAACACTTCTATTTTAAGCCCAAGTAAAGTCAGTCAGGCTGTAAATAAAAGAACTGTCCACATGGGATTTGCACTGGTTTAGCTTCAGGTGGTACAAAAATCAGTGCAAGGTCAATCACTGCAGCTTCCTTGGGCAGACAAGGTTAAGGACTTACCCTTCTTGTCATAGCATTAGGCAGCTTAGAAAAAGCTTCAGATTTCCTCAGAAATTTGGATTATTTTAATTTATTATTTTAATGAATAACTGTCTAATAAACCCAGACACTGAGCAGCATTTGGGAAGCTCCTCCACAACAGGATCTCAAACATCCTGGCTGCCATAGCTATGGGCAGCCTCCTGTTATTCCCTAAGGAAAGGCTGACTGAAGGCATCCCTCCCTGGATAACCAGCCAGGCACAAGGAGTGTGTATTTTGTTGGGAATCAATTCAGTGGTTCAGCTCCTGCCTAACTGACCAAGCCCACAACAGGAACCTCCAAAGCCCTGAAATCTGCCTTTTCACTGACTTTTACCAGAAAAAAGCCACCTCAGGCACACAATCATTCACTTCAATATCTTTAAAACATCCATGACATTTTAAATGTTGACTTTAGTCTGCAGGGTATCCACAAAGAGAGCAATTACTTAATAAAGCTGTATGAATATTTTGGCAACATGTACTAAAACTGTCTAATGTGCATTTACAGGCTTAAATTGGTCATGGGATAGTATTATTTAAAATTTTTTGGAGATTTCTGTCACCAAAATATAGCCTATAGTAGCAATGCTGAATAGATTTTATTTCAGCTTACATTTTCAGGTTTTTAAAAATGACTTAACAGAAATAATTTGCAGATGAAGCCATATGACTCCACTCAATCATGATAAGTAAAATGAAAAAAAAAAAGTGGAAGTGCACTTTTGCCTTTTCATTTACCCACAACCTAACTTTTTTGGTATTTGCAGGTATATGGTAATTTTTCATCAAAATGGAAAATGTACCATTTTTATATTTTCTGAATAGTAAAAAAATTTAAAGACATCAAGTACCAAACATCCAAAGACAACTTTGGAAAGTTAAAAGAAGCTCAGTTTTAGAAGAGTTTGTGAGACACTAATTTTGAATAAAATTATACCCATTTTTGGATAGCTACCATTTAACATTTAGTGCTACAGATAAGCCTTCAGCCCTGCAGTCTGAGACATTATGCTCATTATCCATACTAATAGCTCCAGAAATTTCTGAAAACAAATTCACAGAGTTTGACATTTCTTGCTTTCAACAATCTTTTTGGCAATCTTCAGTCCTTATGTATATTAACACATGCAGTGTTAGTTAACATATTAATACTAGCAAATGTAAATGCATACAAACATTTTTTTTTTGGTTGTAATTACTTTCTATAACACTATTGAATTCCATCCTGCTCTAGAGATTTTTACATCCATCTCTCCCTTTTTTGGAGGGATAAGGTGATATTACAGAGGGTAGAAATAATGACTTCTTAATATCTCTGTCATCCTTACCTTTTGTAATTATCACTCACTATCAGAAAGGAAGGGGAAGAGAATCATACATTTTATACATGGCTTTGACTCCCAACCTAAGAAGGACATGGAGCTGTTGGAGTGAGTCCAGTGGAAGCCTTAGAGATGCTCCAAGGGCTGGAGCCCCTCTGCTCTGGAGCCAGGCTGGGACAGCTGGGAGTGTTCACCTGGAGAAGACAAGGCTCCAGAGGGACCTCAGAGCCCTTCCAGTGCCTAAAAGTGCTCCAGGAGAGATGCAGAGGGACTTGGGACAAGGGATGGAGGGACAGGACAAAGGAGAATGGCTTCCCACTGCCAGAGGGCAGGAATAAATGGGATATTGGGAGGGAATTCCCCCCTGTGAGGGTGGTGAGGCCCTGGCACAGGTTGCCCAGAGAAGCTGTGACTGCCCCTGGATCCCTGGAAGTGTCCAAGGCCATGTTGGATGGGGCTTGGAGCAGCCTGGGATAGTGGAAGGTGTCCGTGCCCATGGCAGGGGGGTGGAACTGTAGGGTCTTTAAGAACCCTTCCAACCCAAACCATTCTATGATACAACTTTTTGGGTAATTTTAAACAGGAGATTTGGCTTTATTTTCATGTCTGCATATGTGCACATACTAAAAAGTGCAATACTGACTTAAACAAAATAAACACAGTTAGGGCTGTCAAACTGGACAGTGTGAGAGGATCTAAGCCCATCTTTTCTCCTCCTGCCTCTCTGAGTGTAAGCCCTCTCTAAGATAGAGCAGACAAAAGGAAGGAAGGAAAAGAGATGGAAAGAAACCCGCAGGAGCTGCTCCAAAAGTCCAAGGGATCTCCGGAGGCCGTTTGCACCCACCATGGTGACTCATGACCTGCCCAGCAGCCTCCAGACTGACATTCTGCAGATAGTTGTGGCAGCGTTCCTTGTGCTCCTCCAGAGAACTGCGCTGCTTGTAGCTCCGGCCGCAGTAGTTGCACTTGTGAGGCTTCCCCACTGCGGAAAGAATGAGAGACAGCATCGGGTCAGAGCCGCGCGGGGCAGCCCGCTCCTGCAACCACCACAGCTCACACCTCCGCCACAAACGACTCCTGTGATGGAAAGACACCTTAGAAAGGTTACTCGAGCCCCGGGCCTTTCTCCCAGCCCCGTTCTCCCACCGCACACGCCTCCTCCCACCCGCCAGGTGCTTTGCCCCATCCATTTTTCACACTAACGCTGTATCAGCAGAAGGAAAAGGAGGCGGCCTCGGTGGCAAAGCAAATAAACAGATGCCGAGAGGGGGGAAAATACCAACCAGCTGAATCACACCCCAGCACCAAGTCTCGTGGGAAAGAAACTTCTGAGGCCTTTGACCCATGGCACAGTTGCCTTCACAAAAATGAGCTGCCCCAGTGGCCTAATTCTTCTCCCAGCTGTGGGGAAACCTATTACGTGGCCCAGAGGAGTTCTTTCATTGAGAATACTTTGCCAAGATTACTCAGGGAGGGTTGGAAAATAAATTGAAAGTAACTTTGGTAACAGCACTGTCACATGCCAGAACTGAACAACCACCAGTAATTCAGAGACCAGATAATATGAAAAAATACACAATATAAATGTATATACATAAAAATCCAAAAGGCCATGTACGATGAAAATCAAGCCAGATGAGTGCAAGACATAACTCAAGTTTTTCATCTTTTTCATTTTGCTCAGCAGCATTGAGCATGAACAGCAAATGCTTCCTAATACACGCAAAACCTGGCACCAAATTCTCATAAATTATATCCATTTCATAGTATGTCATTAAGAAACCACAAGAATGGCCTAGCCCAAGGCCAGAAAGCTAGCCAGAAGGTATTTTGCCAAGTGGTGCTAATAAAGGCTTTTAATATAATTTAAACTTGTAGAACACGAACATTTATCCTCTAATAACTAAAGAGCTATTAAGTCAGTGCTGCAAGTCTAGTAAAACACCATCGGCTGCAAACTTCAGAGCTGACTGAGGGAAGGGGAAGGTCAAACTTCTTCCAGAGTTTTGAAAATCTTAGGTAAGAATTTTAGTTTCTGGCCAAAGAATTTGAGAACATCCTCTGTTGGGTAATGTACATGTTTCTATTGGGTTTGTCCCAATATTGAAAGCTTTTCCCAGTCATTTACCTAATGAAATCTGAGCTGTACTAATTTCAGCCAAACTGCACCATCACCACTGGGATGGGAAAACACAGGGAAGCTGTGGGGGGACAGGCACAGCCAGGAACAAGCTGGGCAGAGGGCTCAAACATGAAAAACTCGAGTCAGGACAACTCCCACGGTCCTTGGCAGGACCAGCACGTGCCACATCTTATAATGGAAGCAGAAAAAGCCTGAGCCTGTGGTATCAGAGCTGGTCCAACATTTTCAAATGTTTCTGTCTCAGAAAAAAGGGATTTGATGAAAACAACATGCTTGCAGAAAGCTTCAGGTTTTCTCAAAAAGTCTGTGTGCACATTTTAGTGGCACAACCAAGTTTTCCATTGATAGAAAAAAACCCCCTGCTTTGAGTAAGTATCCAAACTGTGGATTTCTTTGTTTCGAGATAAGTCTTATCCTCAAGAAAGTGTGTCTTAGACCAAAGAGTTGTTGTGGCCCTTATTTTAGTTTGCTCACTTGCTTACTCTGTTGCCGTAACTGATGCTGGTAATGGAATTCTCAGTGGAGGCCCAGTGTGAGACTCATTATCATTCCCAGAATAATTGCCCTTGATGTGAACGATTTGGATCAAGCCTCAGCTCTTAAACATAAACCAGCCAGTTCATTCTGGAGGCACCTTTAGGAAAACACACCAGAGGTTCCCCAGGATGGAGAGACTTCTATAATCACCATTACAATGCTTCATTGTGCATCTAGATGGCATCAATGTCTGTCAGTCTGACACCTTCATTAGAAGCTAATGTGGTGTCTAATAAAAAAATCCAGTGCAATGGAAGGAATTATGTTAACTGAGCTGAAGTAGGGCTGAATTAGCCCACCCAGTTTGGCTGCATGAAGCTATCAAGCAACTTAGGTGAACTGTAAGACACAAGGAGAAGAGGTGATTGCTTGCAGCTATTTTAAGCAGCTACAATTAAGTACATTATTATAATTTAACATAGGGAGAAATATTCCACTACAAGCTCATATTATAAAAAATTAATAATTAACAGTCAAAAAGAGGTTTTATTAGACCTCTTCAAATGGTTGCTCCCTGCATTGCAACCATTTCAGTAACTATTCACATACAACATGGCAGAGCTTTTCCAATGATATCTTGGATGGTCAGCTACCCAAATTCCATCAAATTTGAAGGTTAATAGAGAGGATAAAAGTTAATGATAACGACATGATTTCTACAGGCATTATGGGATTTGAGGAACATAATTCCTCAAGGAAAGAAATAGGCCCAGTGCACACGTTCTCTTTTCTGGGGGGAAGATAAGAGAATAAACAACATGTGGCAAATGTTGATCATGTTGCTTAATACACGGCTGAGAAGAATGAAGTTTGTGAGCACCAGCTGAGTAGTATCAAGCACAACTCCCTTGGGTTCATTTCCCAACTCTGTCCCCCCTGGCTCTAGAGAGGCAATCACATCATAGCCCCAAAAGTGTAAAATCTGATTTACGCAATAAAATGACACAGAGTGACTGTAACTTGCGTTAAGGATCAATTGATCAGGTCAGACCACAGTGGAATCAGTTCTGATAGCAGGAGTTTGTGAGCAATTCTCACAGCCCGTTTGGTAAGAGGTTCAGTGAGCTGAGGCAGCAATTACAGTCAACATTTTAGAAATTGTATCATTGTGACAAATGTCAAGCCACTGAAATAGCTGCAAATATCCCCTTGTATTCTCAAAGAAGTTAATGACAAAAAAAAAAAAGAGGAAGTGAATGTTGCCAGTGGGTGTACATTTCTATGTATTTCATATTACCTGACAGAAAGCTGCAAAAGCCTTTTAGAGAATTCAATTTCAGTGATAATCTCAACAGCGTACTTTGTTCCACATAACAACCTGACGTGAAACCGCATGACTGACAAAAAAACCTCCAGTCTTTCAAATCCTTGAGTGTAGGCAAACAGTGATATTCAAAATTTGCCCCCAAAACATGTAGCTCACACTGCTGGGCATAAGCAGTCTCTGACTAAAGGGCATTGACTTGAGGGTAAGGAGTCCAACAGCACTAAACCTACCAAAACCCCCACTAAAGACCAGTCTTTCTAGCACAGAGCCATTTTCACTGTGAAACAGCTCCAAGTTTGCTTGATTTGAAGCTGCCTTCTCCAAGATCCACATGTACATGGACACCACGTTCGGCATCATATGCAACCACTGCTTGCCAAGCAAAGTTGGGCTGCAAATCCCTAGTTTGGGGTAATTAGTCCGTTATCAGCTTTTCAGGATCAACAACCACATTAAAAAATCACCGTCGCTTATTCTCACAAAAATGACACGGCACAGTGAATGCAAACAAGCCCAAAAATCTTGAGAAATCTTCAATCTGTTGTTGAACTGGGAAAGACCTGAGTGCTGGGCAAAACCCAGTGGCCACACCTATGAAACAGCTAACTTGAAGAACATAAAAAACCCACTTTATATTTCTTACTGAAATGTCAGAATTTCCACGCATTTAAGCTCAGATTTGGACAGATGACAACATGGCACAGAAAACCCACGGTGGAATCTCAGCCTCAAATGGAAAATATTATGACAGTCACAGTGAAAAAGACATTTAAATTTGAAGTACAATTTTTACCCTGGAAACAGGTGAACCACTCATCAAAATTCACAGCAAAATGGATTTTGCTTGTGAAATTAAAATGCTCATGTGGAGGGAGGAGGGGAAAGAGGAGGAGGACATAAAAGCAAGGTGTTTCTGAGTTAGGAATACTTTGAGTCCTGTGGGTGAACTTTGATAGCTGAGAAGCCTGCGTGCAGTGACAATGAGATGGTGTAACTCTAAGGTCAATATTCAAGACAGAAAGCAGACTTGGGCCTAGGGAAACTTCTTTACAGTCATAAAAAAGGTCAGTGAAAGAGAAAGAACCCTCAAGGCATTCACACAGCATTTTGCTCTCAAAAGAGATGGGAGTGCATAGCAGAATATAAAGTAAGTCAAAGGGAAACAACAAGGCATCCCAGGTACCACCTTGCCATAAGCATATAAAGCAAAAAAGGCTTATGGAATGGGTTCAGAGTTGCAATGCACTTTAGTGAGCTAAAATCCTGCCTCACTTAAGAGCATGGATACTACACTCACTGTTTTGGGCAGCACATTGTCCTCTGCAGCAGTGCAGAGCAGAATTCCTCTCATGTCCATGGTCACAGCTCGAGCACTCACACGTCCTGCTCGGGCAGGGCAGGGCATCGCTGCCCGTGTGACGTGGGCTGGCCCAGTCCAAGGAGCAGAGGCTTTGCCCCAGATTGCCACTGCTTTTGCTCCATTGCTCCAGCCAGACTGTGAAAGTGGAGGCAGCCAGGATTTTTGCACTGCATGGCCATCTAACATTACTTCTGGTTCAGACCAAGACACCCTCTGACAGCTGTGCACTGAGTGGGACTTATTTCTGTACAATCTGAACTCCTGCTCGGCCCCTAGCACCCCAGGGCTGGAGAAAACATCAGTTCCCCGACTGAAGTTTTCTGGAGCAGTGTTAAAGTTAAATTGTTCTTTTGAGCTGATACTTCACAGAATCACAGAATGAGCTAGGTTGGAAAAGACTTTGAGATCATCAAGTCCAACCTATGACCCAACACCACCTTATCAACTAAACCATGGCACTGATTGCCATGTCCAGTCTTTTTTTAAACACCTCCAGGGACAGTGACTGCACCACCTCCCTGGGCAGCCCGTTTCAATGCCCAATCCCTCTTTCTGTGAAGAATTTTTTCCTGATGTCCAGCCTCAACTTCCCCTGGCACAGCTTAAGGCTGTGTCCTCTTGTCCTATCAGTGGTTGCCTGAGAGAACAGACTGATCCCCACCTGACTACAGCCACCTTTCAGGGAGTTCTAGAGAGCACTAAGGTCTTTCCTGAGCCTCCTTTTCTCCAGGCTAAACAATTCCAGCTCCTTTACCCACTCCTCACAGGCCTTGTGTTCTAGACCCTTCACCAGCCTTGTTGCCCATTTCTGGATGCATTTGAGCATCCCAACATCTCAGTGAGTCCCCCATCATAATCATAACCTTTATTAATTCACTAATTGTTCTCTTCCATCCAGCTGGAAGGTACCTGAGTGAAGGGAACTGTTCTGCAGTCACACAGTGCCTACATGGCAGTCCTTTGCCTTGACTGGGACTAACCAGAGTACAATCAGCTTTAAAACAGAGGTAGGAAATGTGATTTAAGGCGCTGGGTTGGGACTAGGGAGCGTACAGTTCAACTCTTGGTTACACTACTAATTTGTGACTGCAGGCAAGTTATTCTGATTTCCTGGGCTTCAATTATTCATATGTGTGATTAAGGTAATAATTCCCTTCTTCACAGCATGTAAATGAACTCATGCACTTTGCCAGATGCACAGAGGCTAATTCTGTGGAGCGCTCACAAATAGGGAGACACAGAAAAATTGCACTGGTACCTCTACTGAGAAATTAAGGACTTAATAATACACTGTGATTATATTAGAAATGGGAGTGAACATTAAAGAGCAGGAGGAGATACTTAGGATGGCACAGAACAGAGGAACAATAAGAAAATCAAATCAGAAATAAAACAACATGTGGCATTGTGAGGCTATATGCTGCATGGAGTCCTTTCAGACTGGTAAACAGCGAGCGCAGGGGGATGTCAAATGCCCCGAGCTTGGCGACACTTACCCCACATGAGACAAAAAAGAGAGGGTGCAATAGCTGCAGAAAGGTGGCTGTAATAGCTGCTGTTGTCCTTCCCACCTCCAGTTCCCCGTGCCAAGGATGCAGCTCGGAGAGGCAGAGAGGGCCGAGGCAGAGCTGAGGCTGCAGCAGGAGGGCTGAGGCTGCGGAGACGCAACACGGTGGCTGTGCCTCGCTACTGTAATTAAACAGTGCACCTCAGCTTGCCTAGAGCTGCCTGGCTCAAAGCCTCACACACAAAAATATTTACATGAATAACAGACCCCTGAACGAACTAATCACAAAAAAATTAGAGTGAGACCTAAGCCCATGCTGGCTCTGAGCAGCACGTAGCTTTGCAAAGGGAACTGCCTCCCACTCTGAAGCTGTATCTCACTGCTGTGCTTAATGACTGTAAATGTGTTAATTGAAATTCATGGGGGCTCTTTGATGCATTGCCTTTTTTTTTTTTTTTTGCCAGGGAGATTACACACACACACACACACAATACTCATATGTACTGGAGTCCAGAAATAAGGTCAAGTTCCACAACCAGCCCAAGGTTGTCCAAGACAACCTGCATGCAGAAGTCACAACATGTAAACATCTAAAACAAAGGCTAGAGCACACAAACACATGGACTGGAGACACCCAGTGTCAAGTGCACTCTCTCCTGAGGGCCCAAACTGTGACATCTTAAAGCAATCTAATTTTCAGAAAGAACAAAATCTCTAGTCACATTAGGAAAACTTCACATTAATTTTTTCATCTTCCCAGTCTAAGAACAGGCAGCAATACCTGGGATATGTTCCAAGGGATGCAGATACATTTCTGGACCTCATGGAATTCTGATATCTCCATTTTACAAGGACCTTTTGGATTAACATATTTTGGGCCAAGTATTAGGGTTCACGAGGCCATGTGGTAAAGGGCTGGGTCACCAGATCTTGCAGTACAGAAGATCACACAAGTAAATTTGCACTTAGTAAAGGTCTCTGGCCACCTCAAAAGGTTCAAAACTCAAAAAGTAGCAGTACAACAGGAGAAGCCTACATACAGGTCTTGACTTGGAGCTCACAGTAGAGCACTCGACTGACTTTGTGACCTCGTGGCCCAATGCCTCTTAGTCAACATTATTATCAATTGCAATTGACACACACGTGGCTGTTCAACAGCCACCACATTTCACGAGGTTCTCAGCAAATGAAAAGCAGCTTGTTCTGACTTTTTGCACAGTGGCAGTCAATGATAAGTGATTTCTGTCGACAGCTACCACGTCCTGTTAGAGCTGGCAGCAAAACACAGCTGGACACTGATGGGACATCAGCACCCAGTGAAACAGTGGCAAAACATCACACCTCCAACCCCGGTGTTTTCTAGACACGCCTGCCTCTCCTATAAACACCTCCAGGGCTCAAACCAGCAGCCTGACACCTGCATCTACCTGCCAGTTGTTTCCAGCACTGTCCAATAAGCAGCAAGCAGTGAGTGCTGTACCAGTGTTCAGTGCTCCCTCGATACGCCACAACCAGCAGTGCTGAACACCAGACTATACATAAACCCTGAGGACTTCATCCATGCTACAGCTTGGCTACAAGTAAATGTACTAGTCAAGAGAGACTTTTCCTATCCATACCCTGTCTATAGTAACCACAAAGCCAGAATCTAGAGTCAATCTGTACATGTCAGTGCTCAGGTACAACATCTAAGGGGTTGTGTCCTTATCTCCACCTTCAGGAGCTTCTGCCCACAGCCTCTTGTTACTTTAATAGAGGTTTCAATTTATTTTGCAGCTACTGGTGGCTGTGTTATATAATATGACTCATTGGATTGTATTTATTTAATAACTAATCAGCAGAACTTTACAGATAAAACAATGTTTCAATCTGCCACCAGGGTTATAAATAAATAGGTGCCCTTTTTGTGCCAGAAGTTTAACGAACAAACAAACAAAGAAACAAACTCCTGTTTCATTGGCACAGTTACAGAATTACTGAAATCTTCCAAACTGTCCAAATATTCACATGGCTCCTGCCGCAGTCTTGCAGCACCCATTCAAACCCAGAAAAAGCAAGAATCTTACACCCCATTTTTTCCTTTGTAGCACGGAAGATACAGCACATTTTTTTCTGCAGCACCTGTTCACTTTGCAGGTTTCTGTGTTGTATCTGTGTATGTGCAAAAAACAAAGGAAAATGTATCTGTCTATGTGAAAACATGTAAATCAATTATGCACCAAATCAAGGAAAACACAGATAGGGACAATAATGTTGCATTTAGTTTTGAAAGAGATGAAATTCACAGGTACGTGCTCCAATTCTATGTCTCAAGAAACATATATTGCACTACATAGAAGCTCTCCTCGTGTATTTCTCATGGTTTAACTGTTTTCTTTATTCACATCTGGCAAAAGGAACCTGACACCCAATTTTTAGTTTACATTAACGCCAATGAAGCATTCTGATTTCCCTCCCCACATATATTTGAAAATTTCAAGTGCAAATGTTCTGCACCTTATGCTGTGAGGTCACTGACCTGGATGCACTGTCCAAGTCCCACGCCAACATGTCCCAGGAGGTCCAGAACCCCAGCACTGGTGGGGTTGCTAGGAATTCTACATAGATTCTGAAATGTTTAAATAATATTAAAAAAGGACTCTGTTTAGATTGCACTCTGGTGCTGAAATGAACTACCACAAACCAGGAAGTCCACAAAATAACTGGTGTTTTATCACCTGGCTGGCTTCAAAGTCACTTACAAGCAGCCAGGTTTACCATCACTCACTATTAAAGGGGTAGAGGCCCTCCAAGGAATACAAGAGGTAACTTTGGAAAGTCCACCCTGGAATGTCTCCATGCTGTCTGGATGTGGGTGGGAGTGGGCTGAAGAAAGAGGTTAAACCTTAACTCTGTGTACCAGCTCTGTACTTTCCACTCCACTTCAGACCTTCAACATTATATAAAGATTTGATAAGTGGAGTGTTAATTGGTTCACAAGACAAACCTTCCAAAATGTGCTTGTTGGCTTCTCTTCATTTTAGCCCTGCCCCAGCAACAGAGCGAGCAGGGACAATGCAAACAAGTTTAGGTTGGCCTGTTTTTCCTCTCTGCCCTGTCCTGTCTGCTCCCTGTCGGTGCCACAGCTCAGCAGGAATGTCAGGAGGAGCCTGGAGATCCACACGTCATCCATTGCAAGCCAAGCTGCGACTGCAGGTGGGGAGGAACAGCTCCCAGGAGCAGCACAGGGTGTGGGTACCTCAGTGCAGGTCAGGAATGCTGCTGGACAAACACTCCCTTCACAAGAGCTTTTGTTTGGGGGTTTTTGTTTCCTCTTTGGGTAAAACAAATGTAGGTGTTGGGCCAGAATTCTCTATGGAAGCAATACCCTGAAGCCAATTCACATTAGCTGTGTCCAAGTTGCATTTATTACAAGTGCAGACCCTCTGCATATCCTGCAGAAGCCCCTGAGTATTAAAAAGCCAACAGAATCTAAGAATTATTTGGAGCAGGAAGTGCCAAAGTGCTACCAGGTATCCTATACTATATAAACAACAGGAGATAGAGAGACACCATGTTTAGCTTTCACTATAACACTAGGTAAGTTTTCTCCTACATAAAATGATTGAGGAAGGCCTTAACTCAATTCTTCTCATCCCATGGCAATGATTTTCCCTGTTCCACCTACGTGCTCCTGTGTGAGAAAAAGCATCTTTTAGCACCTGGCACCTTTCAGTTTTATGTCTTGTATTAGCAGGTAGGAAGAACACACTCCCTTCCTGTAAGTTTTCCCTTTTCTTGTCACTGTCAGAAACAAAGTTTTGGAAACAGACAATTAAGACCAAGCTGTCATGAAGATAACAGCAACTTGGGAAGAGTAATACTGACAGCTCCTCTTCTTTTCCCAACCACTGATGTTGGGAGTTTTCACTTATTTTGATCAAGGCCAACATTGAAGGAAACGTTGCTCCCAAAAGCAGGTCAGGCTGTGAAACTAATGGGCTCCTTTGGGACATGAAAATTGTTATTCACACTTTTCTAACTGCCCAGGAATCTGCGTGGCCCATGCCTTCATGTTACCCTCATCAAGACCTGCTGCTCAGGCATATGGTTTTGCCATGTCTTGCACCTGTGTTAAATGAGGTCAAATAGCAAAAGAACTGTCTCCTTCCACCTGTGCTCCCATCCCCTGCTCTTGCTCTCTGCCTCACAACATGTGTCTTTATTACCAATGATGCAGGGCAGCTCCAAATAAAGGTGGGACTTTTCTCACTACATCAGTGATCTTTACTGCTCCACAGTCAAAATGAACCACAGCATTTGGCAGGAGGAAGTCACAACCATTTTGTAGGAAAACAATTCCAACACAATAAAATTAACAGTAAAGGTATCTTTTAAAGGATGATGGAGTCCTTTAAGAGAGGAATCTGAGACACTGGATAGCTTCTGTTCTAGCACAAACCCTTACATCAAGTATCTAGGTCTGATATTGAAGCTTGATTAATCTTTTCTAGGTAATAAAATTCTGAAATTCCTGCCAGTCTCAATGTTTTTCCTAGTTTGTTGTGGGGTTTTTTTGTGTTTATTTGTTTCTACTGGTTTGAGTTTTGGGTTTCTTTTTTTTTTTTTTTTTTGGGGGGGGGAGGTTGTTCATGGTTTGTTCAGTAGAGAGAATGAGTAGAAAGGGAGGAAGGAATGAAAAATTTGGGGTTTTAGGATGTTTCCTTTTTGGCACAATTAACTTTGCACTACAAGTCCTGGATAGATTGAGAAACTAATTGTGACTGAAAGGGAGGTAGACAAAATCTAAGAGAATTAAATATGGGTGTGAAATTAAACCAAAAGGAAGAAAAAGAAAAGAAGGGAAGAAAAAGCAACTGCTTAGGCTGAAATTAAAGACAGAAAAGCTTGACAACAGAAAATAGCTGTCTAAGCATCCAGAAATATTTTAAAAAGGTTTCCTGTAAAAGCGGGGAATTTAGGAAACTCTGAATATACTTAACTACATTCCCTTCAAAAAAACAATAAAAAAAACCCCATACTGAAGGCTATACTAGGCTCTTTGAAATAGGTGATTTCACCCAGAAATCTGAATCAAGAGTGAAATGATGTAAATTTTCTTGTTCCTCAATACCTGGAAGAAAAAAAAAAATCTTTACCTTTCTTTACATCAATTCTTTTAATTTGTGTGGAAATTCTCATAACTGACTCAGCAGATGGGAATTCAGAACATCTGGGTTCATTCCCACCTGTGACACTGATGTCTTGCCTATTTGTTGGCCCTCTGGTTTCTCCCCTGCAGAAGGTGGCTGGGCAGTAAACCTTCTTCTCCCCTTCTCTTGGGCTGGGACTCTGAGAAAAGACTGCATCTCACCAAGAGTCAGGTGTCATCACCTGCCACAAAATGGACTTTCCCTTCTCCTCACCAAGCTGTGATCCCGTCCCAGGGCCTGCACTCCAGCACTTCATGCTGATTAAGGCAGAAATCTCATGCTTCTCAGCCAGAACTGTATTGCAGCCTCTCAAAGCTGGCTCATTTTTAGCCCTTGGAACAAACTCTCTGCTTGTAGAAGACCATATGAACATAATGGATACATTTTTCACAATATAGCTAACATGGACATTTTACTATGGCACGTAAAAGTCCAACAAAGCACTTTTCCTGGTGAATGATCTGTTCTTTGCAGCTGAACAGCTTCATTCCAACACAAGATGCCAAAAATCAAGGCTTTGATGCTGCCTGATGGAAATGCAGCTATGGATAGTGAGACACAGCTGACCCCCACAGCACTTCCAACACCTGCAGTTTCACCCCAAGTTAGACACCATACCTTGCTTTCCTTCAGCTCCTGGCTCCTGGAGTCAGCTGACCAAAGAGGAAAAGTTACCTTGCATGTTTGCTCACTCACTCCCTTTCCACTCGTGAAATAAACATTGCAAAGTAAATAAAAAGGCCACTTTTTATCACCTTGCACTCTTATCTGATAAGGGAACCCAGATTCACCATGTTTTAATTTCTGGGGTCAGAAATTCATCAGTAGTGTAAACTCTGAGGAAATGTGGCAATATCCATGGAATTTCTTCAGATTAGTAAAACTATAATTGATACCAAAACATCAGTCAAAACTACTTCCATGAACTACATGTTTTCCTGCTTGGAATTTTCCACTCTTCCATTGCTTCAGAATTCAGTGGAATTAAGACGGATTTTCTCCCCAAATGTTTTCCAATTTATGCCTTAAATAATTTCCCTGTTCCATCCTGGTGTTTTGTAGGAATGAAACTAATTTTATATATGAATCACAGAGTAAAGTATCTCCTATAAACGATATCACTCTGTTAGGAAGTCATTCTAAGTGGCACATGCAGTGTGCATTTACAATATGGGCTCCATACCCAGCACACCGACTGTATCAGTTTTTGTTTTCATAACCTATTCCTGACACCCAACAAGAACTGGGAGTGCTGCTCCAGGATTTGGCAAGAAGGAACAGGCCGTGGATGAGCAGGTTTCTCTGACTCACCTACACGGATCAACAAGGGAAAATAAAAGGGAGAGGGTGGGGATTGCAAAGGGAAAAAAAAAGAGAGAGAGAGAGAGAGAGAGGAGTGACGTGTTCCTTTGGATGCAGTGTGTAATGCTGCTGGCAGACTGCCTGCTCCGGTGCCACAGAGTTCCAGACATGCCAGTCCAGCTGACTCAGCTCTTTGGAAGAAGGAAAGGGAAGGGAGAAATTTCTCAAACGTTTCTGATACCTGAGGGACAGGGATTGCTGGGCTCTCCTCGAGGACCTTTGAACCCTGCCCTCACACCAGGGACTTCAGTGCTGTCCCCAGAGAGATATTAGAGGTGCCCACATGATAACCCTGTTCAGAACTGCTTATGTCTGTACCAAATCCTGCCTCTGTGGTTGTGAGAAAATTCATCAGCACAGCTTTATCCCACAAACCAGAAATGTCAGGCCTTTCCTAGCCAAGGCTAACTGCTCTCAGACAAGACACTGTCTCCAAGGAAACAAGCAAAATGCAGTCACATGAAGGGTATCCAAGTGAAAGAGAGTCTATGGCCCATGTCACTTTTCTGTATAAAAATCTCAACATCAGATTCTCTGCAGTGCATTTTTTGCATGTGATTTATTTTTTAGAAAGACCTTGAAGCCCTTAAATCATCTGGGCTCTGGCTACATGTGAGGCCAGCTCTGTCCCACAGGGCAACACCTATTAGGAACAGCCCCAGTTCTGTTTGGCTGGGGAGGGGGGGACCCTGTGCTGTTGTCACAAAACCACAGAATGGTTTGGGATGGAAAATCGTCCCATTCTAACCCCTCTGCCATGGGCAGGGACACCTTTCACCAGACCAGGTTGCTCAAAGCCCCATCCAGTTTGGTCTTGACTTGCCCTCCAAATAAATGAGGCAGGAGGAAAAAAGTACCCATTTCCTGGCAAAAGGAACCAGAACACAGGCTAAAGCTTAGGCTGTCAAAGCCCCCAATTCTCATTGAAATCAAGCAGACCTCACTGCTTCTAAAGATAAAAGCCACACTGAACTAGCCCCAAAATGAGCACTGGGGTGAGCCTGTCTTAATTTTCCAGGCAGGATTCTCACCAAGAGAGGTCCTTGGCTGTCTCAGAGAGATATTTGTGAACATGAGAACGTTTATGCCTCTTGCTGGAATAGAAGGAAAGGACATGTGCTCGGGGAGCACATTCCCTTAACACAGAGCAGCTGGCACTGATCACTTGCAGCCCTTCCCAGTGGCAGAACGACTCTTGCACCCCTGATACAAAGAGCCCAAACAACTTCTAAGTAGAGGCCCTTCCACAGGGATAGCTCTGTGCTGCTGGGCACTGTCCCATCCAGGTGCTCTTTGTCAAAGGTTCAATAGTAAGGGCCTCACCAACATTTCTCCAGCTTCAGGAATGAAGATAGAGATCTTGACTCGCTGTTGCAAGGCAGGCAGGGAACTTGGGGCACCCTGTCTGAAATCAACACAGCACAGTTATGCAAAACATGTGTGCAACTGGCATCTCTTGTGCAATCCTGGCTGCAATCCACCTCTCTAATCACTCCAGAAGGGAAGGAGGGGCAGAGGGTGGAGAAAGTTCACACTTAGATCAAATAAAAAATGGGAAAATATCCAGAGAGCTTTAGTCAGGTAAAAACACAGTTCCCTCTCATGGGAAACCTCCAGGACAAGTTTCCTTGAACTTCACACAGGGTTATAAATAGGAGGAGAGTCACACAGAGTTCAGTGCAGGTTCACTGTAAAAAAAAAAAATCTAGACATTCTCATTTTCCTTCTTGAGTGATATCCATCAATATCTTAGCTGTAAGCCAATTCATAATTACAGGCTGCTGAGAGCTCAGGAGAATATATCAGTAGCAGCTTTCCTCAACTCTGCTGTGGCGTGGGTTATGGGTTATTTTTGTCCCCCTTTAGTCTCTCCTGGCTTCCTTTCCAGATGGCAAAAATACCTCTCTTACACCTCAAAACATATGCTGTCAAAAATGTCAGGGGCGGTTCTCCCTTTCACACTGCCCTTAACACAGCTCCGAGGTATCAATGAAACAAGGCCTCACACCATTGCTGGGTTCCAAGCTCAAACATTCTCAAGCTCAAAGGTTTCACAAACTCCTTCAAGAACTGCCAAAGGCCAGCTCCAAATGCTGGGTCTCCTTCCCCCAGAGATTGCATGCAGAAGTTTTTTGCCCTTGAAAATAATTTTCTCAGGGGAAAGAAAGAACCCAATGCTTGTTTCCTCCTTATAGCTGCTGTGGTATTTGCTGCTCAGAGTATGTGCAAGAAGTGGTCTTGGCTTTGTTGAGATGTGGCTTGGTCACGTCAAAACCATGTTTGCATCTCAACTGCATGAAAAAGTTCTCTGTCACCTCTTGAATCTCTGTCTGCAAACCCCACTGCAGATACCTCAGTGGGTGGCACTGGAGCAGGAGGGCTCCTGGTGTGCTGCATCGTGTCCCTCCAGCTTATCCTAATGCAATGAGACACCCAAATCCCTGCACAGGCAACACCTGCACCTTAAATCCTGGGTTTGTACCTACGTGTGCCAACTTGAGCATAAAAATGCTGCATTTCTGAAACAATCCCTGGTGACAAGGAAAACAAGGGAACTGTTTCTAGCTGGAACTGAAAGGAGCAAAGAACTACAGACCTTTAAATGCCTGAGCTACTTAGAGTCTCACCTGCCAGCCTGTCCGTAGCAGTTCTGGTGCAGAAGGACAAGGGATGCACACAAAGCTACCCTGGTGCTTAGGTCCCTGAATTTGCAAATTGGGTCTCATGGGGGTTTTCCTGTTTCATTTTCTCATCATTGAAAAACAGATAACAAGGAGGCAACAATTCATACCCACTCCACACAGGCTTGGGGCTGATGGAATAGATAGGGGGTTTTTAAAGAAATGACACCAAAATTGCAGGCTAAGTTGATGCCTTATCAAAGTAGTAAGTCCTTTAGTATTTTATTAATAATCACCTTACTATTGTGCCTGATATAATCACGCTGGTATCGGGGCCTAATACCTCAGTGGTTATGGTAACAATACAAAGTTATTATTCCTTCCACTTTGTAATTATCTCATTTCACTACTGCACAAAGGCTGAGTAAAACTAAGGAGATCATGTACAGCGCTGTGCAGCTGGGGCACCAGCACCACTGAGTACTCTACAATGTACTTACATGACCTTCATCATAGCAATATGCTTGTACCTTGCTGTGATTCCTGCATGCTGACCTCTCATCATCTCAGCTAGGTGGAGAGGAGGTCTTTATTTCCATTTTACTGGCAGGCAACTGAGGCAGAGATAAGGTTAAGGGGGCTGCATCTGTACTGGCCCCTGTTTCCAAAGCATCAGATGACTTTGTAATTTAGGTGCCTCATAAATGAGTGAATAAGGGTAGCAAAACCATTCAAAATTAGTAATAAAAAAAGAGATGAGAGGATTGGAAGATAAAGACAGACTAGAACAGAATCAATGCCAGACATACGACTACAGCCTATCATAGTGTAAACTGAGCACAGGAATTACTCACAGTCACAACAGATAGTGTTAGAAAGAGCAATAATCTGCACAAAAAGAAAGAATAGTTAAGGTTAAATATCAGGATGAGAGTCACAGCTATAAAAAGCAGATGGGAAGTGGAATTGTCTCCCCAGGGAGGCAACAGAAACAGTCTCTCTGGATGTTGAAAAAACAGGTTAGGCATGGTGTTTAGAAGCACTGCTGCTCTATATGCAGAAGTCTTACCACATTCATGCTTTTTTGATGCCAGTGAAATCCCACATATAGCACTGTGGCAGAATAAAAGCCCAGAGGAAAATGAAAGCACTGTCTTGTTTGCTGTGCCAGAACAGGAAGGCTGGCCTAGGAACTGGCAGCACCCAGCAGCAGAGAGGGGCTTATGTGCTCTCCAAAGTGGAGCCCAGAAGGGCAGGACCAGGTGCTTTGTTCCATTCCATGTGGCCTGAGGCAACACAGAGAGAGACAGAATGTGGGTAATGATGCCAGGATGTGAATTGCTAACATGGAAGAGCGACAGAAGACACACAGAAAACTGATGTCAGCAGTTTCATCCCAAACACAAGCTTCCATCCTTGAGTGGGTATTTCATCAGGAATGAACCTGTCACAATTAATGAGGGATGACCCCATGTGAATCTTACACTGTGATGCTCCTGCCTAAACAAGAACCTTGTTACCTCCAAGTGCTGCAGGGACTTGCTGGTAGACCTGGCAGAGCCATTGCAAAGCCATGGTCCACTGGGAGAGGCAGCAGGAGAGACCAGTCTCACAGACATCAGGACAAATCTCAGCACCTGCTGATCCAGCTGTGAACTGACATTAAGAATGAGAAGCTCCCATGGTGTTGGTCTCTGACCTCTAGGAGAGGAGTGAGTTTTGCCCTGAGCAGCCATTTTACAGGGAGTGCCCAGGCACCAAAAGAACAGACCATCTCCTCTGCTTGCACTGGAGCACCACAACACACAGGGAGCTGCAGGGGATCTGCTCCTGCTATCTCAATCACACTCCAGACACGAGTGGGGGAAAAGAAAAGAAAAGTTGATACCTAGTCCTAAGAGAGAAAGGGATTCATGAGCCTGGTACACAGCCCTTTGCTTGCCAGGACCACTCCTCCTGCTTCTCTGTTTTATCTGTCAGCAGATTTCCTGCATTGAACAGTTAAAGACTGATTCCTAAACTACAGCAGATTAGAGGGAATCTTTATGGAATTTCAAGGTCAAAGCATAAAAGTGAACACTCCTTGCTTTGGATAGAACCATATCTTTTCACAAGTTTCCCTGAAAACAAAGACCAAATGTTCTTCTGCTGGAATGATCAAGATCCTACAGCATCTTTAAATCAAAGATTTCTTTGATTCATGATTTCTCAGCGGTAATTATGCTCTGTAGAAAAGACCAAGCTTCTATACTGAGATAATCCTGAGCACAAAGGAGAATCTTTCTATATAGCCAATACCAGTATCTATCACAATAGTGTTCTGGAGATGAAGATGACCCCTCCACTCAAAGGATCAGGTCTAGGTGGGGCTCCAGCAAAGCATGGGATACAAGAGGGCACCACAGAGGATTAAATTGTAAACAAGGATCCCCAGGGGATAAAGCTCTGGCATAGCAAACTCCTACCCTGTACACATTTTGAGCTTACCTCTAAAAAGGCACACACAAATAAATGGCAAGTGGAATATCAGAGATTTGAGACTCCCTCCAGCATGGAGTGAAGGCCTCTAGGAGCTGGAAGCAGTAATGAGAAGCAGAGCTGCTGCAGGATTGTGCACATGCTCACAGCGGTTTGGAACCCGCAGCCTGATAAGAAAAACCCAAAATGATTTTGTGACGAGGGTAATTCCACTGAGTTTAACTGAAACAGCAAAAGAGAACCTGAGAGGAAGAGCAGCTCTGCCTGATTAAATAGAGCTCTAAGTATCAGATTGACAGCATAAATACCTACCAGCTCATCACAACCAAGGGAAGATGCTATTTGCTAACCTATTTGGAGAATTGGCATTTGTATGCAGAATATCCATTTGCCTCTTCACATACACGTTTGATTTTTCAGATAGTATCCTATGTGTCTGCTTTTAATTTTTTTCCCCATTCATAAAGTGTTTGAGTCAGTCCAGTTCAGAGTGTAATGAGAACTTCAGATCACAAGATTCATCTAATTATGACATTCCTATCCTCAAAAACATGGTTACAGAGTAGATACTGGGCCTTTTAAGAGTAAAGATGTTAATAGTGGCAAAAGTTCTCTCAAGATGAAAAAGAGCAGTTTAAAACATTGACTTCATTATTCTTAATAACCATCCTTGCCACTGTTTCAGCAATTCTCACTGGCTTTTGACAGCTGGGAACTCATGCACAGCACTGTGTATTCCAGTGCTTATTCATCCAATTTTTCAGCCAAACGGAGCCACTCAGGAGTGGGACTCTCCCAAACACATATTGAGGCAGGCATGTCATCAGGATTAGGAAACAGGTCCCTTCTACCTCTGAGCACAGCTGCACACACAGATAGCACTCCTCAGGTCTGCCATCCAACTCCAGCCATGTGGACACCTTGGATGGTTCAGTGCCACCCAGGCAGGGCTGGAAGGAAACTCCTCATGGACAAGAAGACACAAGAAAGATGGATTTGCTAACAAACAAACATGGGAAGAGTTTCCATGAACGGGGCATTTTCCTTTTTTAATTATACATGCCTTACATCTTGCACACTGTACATGGTTTGCTAAGATTGTGCTTTTGGGAGTTTTTGCCTAAGCCTTTCTTTTCAAAACAAAGGCTTTCTGCTTTTCTTTTGCCAATAAAGGGGTACCATTAGTTCAGTGCTATTGAAGAGCTGGGCAGAAACAAACAACATGCAGCAGCAATTCAGGAGGAAGAGGGGGAAGAAAAATATTTCTTAAAAGCAAAAAAAATTGTTTGGAGAGGACACTTTCTAAGCAGGAAAGCAGTAGCTTCAAAGCAAATTTTAAAATGTGTTGTGAGGATAATCTTCTGTGAAAAAATAATAATCTGACTACCCATCTTTTTAGGAAGAAACAGACAGTAAAACTGCTTTCATATATGAATAAGACTTACATCCTCCCACAGTAACAAACATGACTGAAGCTGCCAAGTAAAACCAAAAATCAGAAAATTCCAGAATTATTGTCCATGTGGACGGTTTGTGTGGACACATAATGAGACGGTCTTTTAAGCACTAAACAACTGGCACACAGGACCATCCTTACTTAGTGCAATGGATCCTCACTTAGTCAAAACCTATTCAAAATTTTGTTTTCTCCTTAGCAAGTGATCCTATCCCTCATTTCTGACTTACTGGCCAAGCCCTGCTCTGAAAACTGAGGTGCCTTGGGCTCCTCAGTTACGGGCTCTTCCAGATTGCTCATCACTGCAGCCTTGACTTTTTCTAGCACTATCAGAGCACTTCTGTTTACAACAGCATTATGAAGGGAGGGCCAACTCAGCTCCATTTTAGACACAAGAGGAATCCATGCCAACACCTAACTGCTAAGTTTATGTGCCCATCTGAGGATGCCTGGCTTTTTGGGGTAAAACAGCATCAGGCTGTCATACCTTTCAAAGTATGGAGGTCAACATCTGGATGGCTTTAACCATCAGACTGACCTGACAGATTCAGCTGCCTTCCTTAAAACTTCTGGGGTTTGCTCATTTACTGCCTACAGCAGAATTTTTCTCATATAATTTGTCTTTGCCATTGTCTTGTTGTGCAATTCCAGAGGGAATGGAGAAGACAGGCACGTCTCAGGGTGAGATAGCAGGTACTCTGTGAATGCCATCAGCAGACTGGCTTTGCCTGGATGTTTTTCCCTTTAAAACAGCAAAAGCCAGGCAAGGTGAAGGCAATCCCTGCTGATTTGTCCAGTGCATCCTGCAGGAATGGGCTACCAACTTTTGTCCCAGCACTCCACAGCCTCTCCTTACATTCTTGTCCTGGAAGCCCTCTCTGGCACCTCTCTCATGTTATCTGGCTTGTGGAACTATGGGGTTAATTCTGAAAACAACACCTGAAAGTCCTGTCAGTACCTTGAGGTACATGCCCACTCTTAGTGTAATTCTGCACATGAATCTCTCCCCAGGCATAATCCTACTGATGTCCTGAAGGCATCATTATATTCCTGAAACCAAAGCAGCTGCATGTGGGAGGAAAATATAGACATAAAGTTCATCAGAACTCCATATGTCCGTAAAAGGTGAATAATCACAGGAGTAAATCACTGCAAGATAAGTCCTTAATTATTTAGGGCTAAACAGCAGTAGCAGCATTACAGATGCAAAGCAATATTTTGTTAACCACTCAGCCTGGGAACACTTACACAGTAAGATATGATTCTGTGCAAGAAGAGGAGAAAAAATGTAGATTGTGATGCTTAGAAACATTTTCAAATGAACAGGAAATAACATTAAAAAGCATGAACAAACATCACTACAAAGGAAAAAAAAATGTAATTATTTTTAAGTTACTAGTAAGTATTGCCTATTTCAGATATCTCAGAGATGCTTCTGCTAATTTCTGTTTGCATCTACATTTCCTTTTTTTTTTGCCTTTCCTGTTGTACTGTATGAAAACTCCACTAAGCATAGGAAGAACTGATTAAAAAGCAGCAGTGAGAAGATGTTACTAAGTGGAGACACAAAAGTCAGTGCTCTCAAATCCACAAATCAAACTGAGAGGAAAGAAAAAAAAAAGAGATAAAACAGAATTCTTCAATTCCTTTATAGCATAATTTGCCTTCCATAGTAGCTTAAAGCTTCTTGGGAAGCAGAAAAAAGATTAAGGGGTTCTGCTTTGCTATTTTATTTTTTTATTAATAGAACTTTCATATTTAAGGAGAAAAACAATATACATACACACATTATAAAAAAAGAATTGGCGTTTCATTTATGAAATTGTGCACCAGATTCTCAGCAGGTGCAAAACAGAAGCACTTTCCTTACTTAGGGGATGTAATTCCAATCTCTATCAGCTGAGGATCTGATCTAAAGAGCTTTCCTCTTACAAAAATACATTCAGACTCACCTCAATTTAGACACTAAGTGTACCAGATTGAAATTGGCTTGAAGTCTCATGTTTCAAAACAGTTTTCAACCTCTTCTTTCTATATTTTATCCAATATCCTCTTTTCTGGTCAGAAATAGCAGAAGATGTAAACATTGACAGATTCATAGAATCATTTGGGTTGGAAAAGACCTTCACTACAGTTGCTGGATCTGCTCTACCTTCCAGGCCTACTTCCAGACTTTGATGTGTACTTTATGAAAGCACAGAATCCTTGAATAGCACACTGACATGAAACTGTTTAAAGACCCTTGGGACATCTACCCATTTTCACCATGATCCAGGTGAAAGCCAAGCCATAAGCCAACCCATAAGCCAGCCCAGCTTGCTTATATGGCAGGGACAGACACCTTCCATGCCCATGGCCAGAGTGGCATTTCACCTTTGTGCAGGGGGATACCAGGTTTTAGGGCACTAATCTAGGTTTTAACTCTTCATCTGTTAATGGTAAGAATTCTAACAACTGCCTTGGAGAGTATTGTGGGAGCACTTGTCTGTTCCTGCTGGCCCTCTGCTGAAAGTACCTGAGTGCTTAGAGGGGTGACACTTTCTCCACTGAAAACACAGCCTAAAATTACAAACTGAGGAGAGCTGAGCATGGCTAAGTCAGTTAGGGAAGGAGCTCCAGGGAAACTCGAGCTAAGCAGCTTAGGTGCCTTCTGAAAATCCCACACCTTTACATTTCATCCTCACACAAAACACAGAACCATCAGCCACGTGTTCTTCACACAGAAAGAACAATCTCTGTTAATGGCAGTATCTAGGTAACAAAATCTATGTTCATATTGTGAGAAGGTCTTCAACCCCAATGCCTGTGTTTGGTAATATGGGATATTTTTTTGTCACAACTCCCTTTTTGTTTTAATTGTGAACATTTGTATTGTGTTCTGTTTTCTTTTTAAATTTCCAGTTGAAACTACAGTTATTGTCAGATGTGTGAAAATTGCAGCTCACAGTTCCACAGACATTTTCTCTACTGACTCTCAGATCAAATGCAGCTCAAGCAATTCTCTCCCAGCCTAGTCCCAACTTCCATACTCCCTTGGAAGTTCAAACTTTCTGTCAGCATTTCCCATCAATACAGCATCCTGCATACACCCAAATCTACTTGAAGAAGCTTACTATCTTACCCTTTCCTGTTCTTGGAAATGCCAAAGCAACTCTATATCCTGAGACCAACTCAATGCTCCTAAAACAGAAACACCTACTGAAGTGAGGTTTACTCTGTAGAAGAAATACATACAAGGATTTCTGCCTGCAGTTGCACTTCCACCACTGTGTTTCAGTAGTCACACATTTGCTAACATCTCAAAGAAGTTTATCTGCAATGCTGCCACTTGCAACCAGTCCAATTATCTGTGCTCATTCAACAATTAAACACACAGCCTCTTATAAATGCCCAGACACACAAGTTGAACATCCAGGAGATACAAACACAGCAAAGTTAAGATCAGGAGCCCTGCAGAGATGAGTGAGTGGGCAGAATGCAGCCCCCTGGTGCAGGGACAGGGACTAAAACCACAGCTGATCCTGACTGCTGGGGCTCCAACACGACTACCAGCACCCTGCTATGAGACAGGTATTTCTCACCAACCTACCAAGAAACTATACAAAGTAGACTTGATACAGACAGGACAAGGTAAGAGAAACCCAATCTCTCCTGACCACCTTTAGCTCTAGGGTGACTGCTGTGGCTGCCACGAGCTAGGACTTTACAGCAAGATCTAACTGAATCAAAAATGCAATTTAGAGGGCTTTGAAAGATGAACAAGTTTGAACTCAACCAGCATATGGCATCTATTAGATGAAGAAATGGGTATGAACTGCAAAGCTGGCTTCCAAGAGCCCACAGTTATTCTTTGTGATCTCTGGAATTTCACAGCCACTTTGGGGCTCAGAGTGTCAAAACAATCTGCCAGCGAAGGATACACCCAAGGAGACACTGAGAGGGAAATGCGATAGCATCAGCAGAGGAGCTCAGTTACACAAAAGGAGAGGTGTGGCTGAACCACAACTTTTCTGATTCACATCAAGGCTTTCCCAAAGCTGAGAGCTGCACTCTCTGAAGAGGACGGTACAGACCCAGAGCTACACTTTATTTTCACTACCTGCTGCACTGGGATGGTAGTGGTAAAGGAAGGAAGAAGTGTGAGGAGAAGCCGAGGTGGGCTCACCAGAGTGTGTCCTGAGGTGTCCTGTGAGGGCGTCCCTCCGCCGGCAGGCGTAGCTACAGAAGGGACATTTGAACGGTTTCTCCCCAGAGTGCAACTTGATGTGCCTCAGCAGGTTCCCCTTCTGGGTAAAAGAAGCTCCACATTGGTTACAGTGGAAGGGGCGTTCACCTGGAAGGGAAGGGGAAGGGAGAGAGCTGTCAACACACATCGGAGGATGCACAGAGGCCACTTTCCCACTCTGTACCAGTGCCACTGCACATGGGTACAGTCCCCACCACCACCATCACACGGCACTTCTAAAGTCAGAGGCCGTTTCTTTTGCACAATGGGCAAAGCCTCCAATAGTGATTTGAGGCTCTTTCCTTGAGGTGATCAATGCTTCCTGGTTTTCTTGAGAGTTCTTCACCCCAGAGCTTCTATTCTTTATAAAAGATGAGCTCTGCTGAAAATTTAAATCCATAGTTGTGGTTTTGCAGTATTTGCTTCTATGGTTTTGCATTTATTTTTAGCATAGGTCCAATCCATACGAGTATTCAGAACGGATCATAACAATTGGACCTTAGCAAAGGTGTTAAGGTCTTTGGTTCAAACCAAATCTTTTGCTTGCATTATACTTTAACTGACAGCCCTTTTTAAAGGCTGTTTTGCATTGCTACAGTGACATGGAGGGCATGGATGCGAGTGAGGATCAGGGTTGCAAGCTCTGGGCAGTACTGAAAGTTGAGAAAAATCTTACACTAATAAACTGTGAAACAAGCAAAATTGCACTCTACATAAAACAAAATAAAAAGACTGATTTGATGAAAAACTAACAGAAACCCTAGACCTTACCCTATCACTTCATCCCATGTGTTCACACACACTCACACACACATCCAAAGCTTATTTTTATGTTAAGTCTTCATATCTGCTTTAGGCAGTGGGGTCCATTAAAGAACCCCAGCTGTTTGTTTTGGTTTTTTTTAATATTATTTAGAGGAAAACCCATGATGAACTCACACAGGCTTTCTGGAACATTATCAAAACCATACTCTGTATCAACATTTGTTGAGGTCAGTCAGACTGTTCCAGCAGTCTTGCACAGGCAGTCTGCTCTAATCACCTGCTTATGTCCTGCTGAGCAAATCAATTGAACACAAGCATTTACTTGTGCTAGCCACTTGTCCAAGCACTTTACTGCAGCTGGACTTGAGATCACAAAATTCCAGAGCAGTTTGGGTTGAAAGGAACCTTAAAGCCCATCAAGCTCCACCCCCTGCCATGGGCAGGGACACCTTCCACTATCCCAGATTGCCCCAAATCCCACTCAACCTGGCCTTGAACACTTTCAGGGATGGGACAGCCACAGCTTCTCTGGGTAACCTGTGCCAGGACCTCACCTCCTTCATAGGGAAGAACTTCTTCCATATATACCTGATTTAAATCTACCCTCTTTCAATTTAAAGCATTACGCAATGTTTACACCAAGTAGGGCCCCAGCTCAACAAAGTCTTGATCATCAGATTTCAGATGCAAGCGACCTCATCCACATTTTTCAGTCTAACACCTATTATGGAATCTTGGCCAAACCCTGCTGGGACCTTCTGAGTTTGAATTCAGTGGTCTGAAGCACAGATCTTGTGAAAAACAAACACATTCTGTGATCTTTCACATCTCTTCAAAGCCTTTTACAATTGCTACGAAACAATTGCTCCCTCGCTGGACAAAATGAATGTTACATTTGTATCAAGGTAGTTCCTGTGTCTGTCTAGGGTGAAGTCCAAAACACATCTGGAGATCCAAATGGAAGGAGAGGGAGGGAGGGAGGGAGCTCTTACAGATGTCCACAAGCAATTCTTGTGCCAGTGGTTCAAATCACTGCCAGGACTACGATGCTGCCAGGAGGGCAGCACAAGGTGTGCCATGGATGTGCCATACTCTGCAACTTTATTTCACACGTGGGAGATGGAAATCACATCTGAGGCTGCCGCAGAGGCACTCAAGGAGGTACTAAGGTTCCTACAATCTGATCAAGAACATTATGGAGTAATAATAATAAAAAAAAAATCACAGCATAAAACTCTTCTTCCAATACACTGAACACGAGCTCATTAGAATTGATAAAGAGTTTGTGGTTTCCCTTTCAAACTCCCACACTATACTTAAATGATCTGATTAGCCATTATCTTCTTTTGTATCATTTCAAAATGTCCATAACAGAGATATGTAAAGAGACTGCAGTAGAAAAATACATGGGGGTTTTTTCTTTTCTGTTTTGCTTTCACTGTCTGAGAAAACAGGCAAAACCCTTTCCTTTGACACGTTTCTGAGTATTCTGGAATGATAGCTTCAGTTTCAGGATGACAACATGAAAGAAGGTAGCATGTTTCTTTACCAAGCCTAAAGTCCTTCCTTTTACTCCTGCTGTATTTAAAATTATGCAGTTACTGCGTTTTACCCACTACATCACCCACTTATTTCTGACATTTTGAAGACCCCTTATGAGCAGGTACTACTCCTCCAAAATCTGGCTGCTCTAGAGATGCTGAAAGCTTTCAGTCAGGAATTCAAATAGTCACTGCACCACAGTTTGATGGCAAAGAGGACAGACATGAAAACACTCACCACAAAATCACCCGTAGTCTGCTCTTCTCTTGCAACAGACAGAATCTGCTCCAATAGCACACTTTACCTTAAATAACCTTTGTACCTATTTAAAGCCAGCCTGAATTCATTTCTCCTACTGGCTTCATTCCGGGTAAATAGCTGCTTTGATGTGTTTGTTACACTTTTGTCCAATCACTCGATTCCAGCTCCTTGTTTAAGCCCCAGGCTCGAGGGATGCAATTTTGGTCACACCTTCGTGCTATTGATTAGCAGCTTTTACATTTAGCCCAGCTAATCTGAGAGGCCATTATCCAATAGAAGCGTGCACAAAGAGAAGCAAGGACTGCATAGCAAGAAGAGTCTGCTGGTTTTCCAAGAACTGTGCTGTCTGATGCCCACTCCTGATACTAGCAAACAAGCCTTTTTTTATCACTTCAATGCCTTGAGAAGACTGTGTTCCAATTATTTCTCCTGCTGCCTTTTCCTGGTAGTTTTGTAAACTGTTCTTCAGAATTATTACTTCCCAGGAACAGAATAACAACCTTGACATCCTTATTCACCCCCCTCACTTTTCTGTGAAAACTCAGAGGTTTCATCCATAAGCAGAAATCAATCATACTTCAAACTATAAACATTCACTCACAAAAATATCTTTAAACACAGCTTTTCTCTACATGATGGTCCCTGACTGTGTTTAAAGTGTTTTTGGGGGTGATGGCAACACAGACATACCTGGAACTATGGACTTATTAAAGGTAGCACACACAACTCCAAGAGAGTAATGACAATTATAAGCATGGTGTGCTTCCCCACCACTTACAGCCGTGTATTTCCTGCTTGACTCTATGTACTTATACTGATTTAATAAAACAAGAACTCTGCTGAAAGGTGACTAAGCAAGTTTTGTGCTTTTCAGCACTGGAAATTATGTGACTGCAACGTAGCTACAAAATACTTTTAGTCTGCTAAAAGTATTAAACCTCTTCTCTATTATTCAGCTAAACCAGGGCAGAAAACGCTCCAACTCAGTGACTTTCAGAGTAGCAAGAGGGGGAGGGAGAGCCAATGAAACAAAAAAGATGTTTCTTTTCAACTCCAGATTTAGAGTCTAAAGCCAGACAAAACCAGGAATGCCTAAAAACCCTTGCCCTCCAGCAGAGGGAATTTAATTATCTAAGTTACTTCAGGAATGGACAAGGCAAGGTAAGCCAGAGCTGCCAAGTATTATCTTTCCTTAAGGCTTTGTAAGAGGGGCTTGTGCCAGGATATAATTAAATTAATGGATAAATACATCCGTAGAGTTTTATCATTTTACAGTTAAATAAAATATTAATTAAAATATATTATTTCAATATCTACCTCTAAATTACAGTAAAATACCACTGAAACCTCACAGTTCATTGTTTAACACGCATCCATGTACTGCTATGCCTCATCCAGGAAAAAGAATAATGAATAATCAAAATGAAATATTACTGCTCTTGAGTTACACGAGTACCTGAAGTACACAGGTTAACTTGCTCTCGTGTAAACAAATCCTGAGACAAATGGTGAGGTGGACCCCTGAAGACAGGGCAGGCAAAGATACTTTCTTTCACAGTATCTTTAATACATGACAGCTGGACAGAGACTTCACTGCACAAGTTACGAGTGCTGGCTGGCTGATACAATCTGAAACCAGGCAAATGAACCGATGAACTTCCTACTAATAGATTTCACAGATGTCAAATGTTGTTTCAAAAAGCAAACCAACTCCTTTTTCTGCTTAATTGGAAGCTTCCCTGCACAGCAGCACTCTTTTCCCGCCTCGGCACGGAAGTGCTGTGCAGAAGTTTCAGTATGACTTAACCTTCTTTGAATCTCAGACCAGTGCAAAACACTGATATTTTCGCTGCAAAGCTGAGATATTTTCTGTATTAAAACAGAAATTTCACTGAGGATGTGGAGCCCACAGACCTGGCAAACAAGGACACTTAGATTTCCCTAGTCTTTGGCTGGTAACATTTGTCCCTTGGAAATCGAAAGGTGAGTGACTCACAGATTAATGCACTGGTTCTCAATAACACAGTCAGGGTATTCCTACAGCAGCAGTCCTGCTACATAAAAACCAGGTTCAGAGGGACTTCAATGTCTCTCCTGGTTAAATGTGTATCTGGGAATTCAACATTTTTTGTGTGGCAGATGCTTTTGATACACAAAGTATAGCTTAAGTACTCCTCAAATGGGATTTTTTTCTTTCCAGCCTCTTAACACAAAATCACTGTGCCCATGCTGCCATCAGATAGCATTTGCTGTCACTAATAACACTGATTTTCACCCTTCCACAACAGGCTTCTTGTTAATATTCACTTTGTTAAAATGAACCATTTCTGCTGATCCATCAGATGCTGCAAGTGCTGTGATTCTGCTCTGTCCCAGGAGCACAGGGGAATTATCAGCAGTGCTCCCAACACAGTGACAGCAGTGAGCTCCAGCCTGCGTTCACCCAAGCGAGACACAGAGCAGCAGACCTTGCTCCATTTCTCTGTTATTCCAGGGACTATAACTAGTCTGCATACCTCCTTACTATTCCATCTGAATCACTCCACAGGCTGCACATCACATGAAATCAGTGATTTTAGTAGGGTTTTTTGTTGGGAAAAACCTGCTTCCGGACAGGGCAATTTATTATAAAACAGTAGTGACAAATGTCTCATGAAAAATTCCTCGGAAATCATGGGTGATTTCCAGTGGTCCTCTGCACAAATTTATGACTGCATTCTTAAGACAGAAAAATCTTTTATGTGAACTGGGCAAAACTTTCAGAAGGATTTAGTGACTGAGTACTGCAAGTAAAACACATCCTTCTGCCCAGAGCAATTTCAAAAATCACAGATCCGCTTCCTTATGCTTAAGTAGGGAAAGAGATGACTTTTCAGAAAGTTAGACTTCTGAACCTAAGTGGAAAACTGGACTTTCAGAAATTTATTCCTAAAGATTTTGATTCAGTGCCAAATCTACTAATGTTGCAAGAGACAGGAAGGCTGCACTACGTTACAAATTAGAAATTAAACCAGAAAAACCCCTCCTGCCAGCAAAATGAGAGAGGCAGATCAGTGGTGTTCATCAAAATGTGTTTATATGACCGTTTGTTTAAATTTACTCCTGATTAGCTGCTTAGGCATAAAAGTTTTTTATATGGAACAACCCAACTGGGTTTTTCTTCCTAAAAACTTGAATTCTGCATGGAAAAAAAGTTAAATTGCATTCAGAGTTCTAGGGTTGCATTTGTTCAGTTGTAACGCTATGGGTGCTAAGGCAGAGGTTGAACATCTCCCTCATGGGCACATAACTCATTTCACTTACTTATGGTATCAAAATGCTTGTGGGGCCCAAGCAAATATCTGAGACCATCCTGCAGTTAACACCCCAAAAAAAGCCTAAAAATAACAAAGCAGCAGCCCAAAGTGAGAGTGGGGCAAGGCTGACATCTCCACTGCCTCTGCCCAGGCTGTGCTTTGCTGCTGATGCATCCACACAGAGAAAGCATTTAACCTCTGTATTTATAAAACAATGAGGATGAGAAGTTGTGGAAGCCCAATCCCCAGAAGTGTCCAAGGCCAGGCTGGATGGGGTTTGGAGCAACCTGGGGTTGTGGAAGGTATCCCTGCCCATGGCAGGGGGTGGAACGGGATGAGTTTTAAGGTCCCTTCCCACTCAAACCATTCCATGATTCTATGATGCCAACCTTCCCTTAGAAATAAAAAGCATTTCAAAATCTAGCAGTCAACTAGATAAGGGACTGGATGTTACAGCAGAGAAAAAAAAAATATAAAAAAGGTCACAATTCATAGCAGAAGGGAGAACAACACCTGGACCTTGCAGAGCACAGAAGTATCAGCACAGTTATAGCAGAATACAGTTCCTGCTTTACCAGAAACAAGGAGCAAGGAAATTTTAATTTAGGCCCACAGCAGAAAGCATAAAGAGGTGAAAAATCACTGAGGCTCTTTCTTATGACCTCAGAAGACCTGGATTATTGGCCTCTTCTCCTTCCCCCTTCTCTCTACATCCATAAGCACAAATCCCTGGAGTACCCAATGCCAATATTCTATGAGCAAGTCATGTCCTGCAGTAACAAAAAACTGATAGGGATCCTGCAACTTGAGGAATGTGCTGTGGAGTATGAAATTTGGACCAAAAGAACACAGTATGGGAAAAGGAGAAAATAAATCCAGTCAATGCTATTTTTCTGACCCAAGGATGTGGCACGTGACAGAGGGGGCTACCCTGCTCACTAATGCAGGGATTGCATCATGCTTAATTCCCACACCAAGCATTTTATTTATCTTCTGTTAGCAATGACAAATAAATAGAAAGGCTTTCTCCTGGTGCCCAGGCAGATTACAAGAACACTTCACCTCAATTAGCAGTTTTGCAGAGAAACACTGTGCTTGGCACAATCAGCAGTGCCACGGGCCCTGTGATGGAAGGGCTGCAGACCAGAGCATCACTTGCACCACCATCTGAGGGGTGAATGGGAAACCCCCAGCTTGATCTACCACAGGAAGGGGTGACTGCACACCAGGAGCAGAGATGGGACACCAAGCTCACCTATTCTAACCTCATCCATGACACAGATTATTTTCCCCATCCCTGTATCTGACTGAACTACCACACTGTGGCAGGGAAGAAAACTGCTCTTCAGGAACAGAGGAATAATGGCTGGAGAAATGTTCCTTTCTGTGCATAGCACAGCCAGAGCCCACAGCACAGCTTCTTGCCAAGCCTCGATCCCCAGTGCAAGGGAAGCTGCACTCATCCCAGCACACACACAAATTACAGCCTCTGCTGTGGGCCACAGCATTCTGGGTGATTTACATAAAATGCTGACAGGTTTTCGGGGAAGGGAAAAGCACTTCAGTTTTTGCCAATGCAAACAACTGGCCAGATCATGCTTTGGTTGTGTGCAGTGAAAGAGGAGAGTACAGCAGGACTCAGCTCCCAAAACATACTTAAATTGGCTTTGAGAGGTAGGGATGTACATGCCAGTTGGATTAGCTGATAAGGAATGTCATCTGTTTCCACTCACTAGGGACAACCTCCCTTCTCTCCACCATTCTCCCTTGGGCTGCAAAACCAGACTACCCACAGGTCAGGGCTCATTCCAGAGCTGGGGCCAGCCCATCACGCCCCACTGCTGGGGAAGTGGCAATATATTTTAAAATACTGCACTTTACAAGATAGATACCAGTATGTTAAAAGTACGCCTTAAAATCCAGGATGTGGAAATCCAGTCAAACTTCTCCTTCTGTTGTGGACAGCAAAGTAGCAGCATGTATTAAAAAACAAACAAACAAAGTGGAGGGGGAAAAAAATCCTCTGCAAAATTTGCCAACCGGTTTACCGAGAACAGAGCACCGAGCTGCACACTAAAAGAAATGCCATTTCTATATGCTTGAAATCATCTGTATGGAAGATTACATCCCAGCTCCTCTGCCCTGATGGGAAAAGAGTCAGAGCTCTCTGAGGAACCAGCAGTAGCCCGAAGGAAAAAGCTACCAGTTATGCAATTGCTGCCCATGCACCCGCAGACGGCCGTCTCACCCGCACGCAGAGGAGATTTTGTTTCTTTCGCTTTGAATTTGCACATCTTCTCTAACATGAAAAAGGCAGCTTGCCTGTATTTATTTAAAAGATGCATCAGCTATTCGGTATCTCAGAAATGTAGACCATTTAATTAAGTACCTAAATCTAAATTTAGCACAGCTAGTTTAGCTGTTCGAGTTCAAATATGTGGACTCTGATGCACCTACAATACATATGCTCAGATACATACAAGCATCAGTGAAAACTTTTTGGGCGGTTGAAAGCTGGAGACTCAGTCTGGTACATTCTTGTTTCTCTTTTCCTCTTCTGGTAAGAGCACGTCAAATTGTTAATCAAGGTTTTGATTCTCCAGCTAATGCTTTTCCCCTCTCATAATTCCTGTCTAAAATCATGAGTGCATCATAAACGATACTGCCATGCTTTGCGTTACACACTTAGGTCAAGTTTTTATCAATACAACTCATATACAGGAGATTAACTATGTAATATATATTTATTATTCCTCTGTACAGAAATTCTATTGATTTCTTGCCCATCAAGAGCACACTACTGGACTGCAAACTACCAGGTTTACAAAGGGATTACACAGTCTTTCTTACTGTACTCTAACACTCCACCATTCTTTTTATATCTTCAAAGATCTCAGCCAGTGTGAGTCTCTCACCCCATTAAATAACAGCAAAGATAAAAAGCAAAATATCCAAAAAATACAAAGAACAAATGCCTGCTGAGGCTCCACCACAAAAAACCTGTGCTTAACCCTAATAAGATTTAAGTGTGTATCCAAAGTTAAGCATATCTTGAAGCCCTTCAGGTGACTTACAAGTGCTTAAATCTCATAAAAGTTAAGCACAAGCTTAAGAGCTTTTTTGAATCAAAGGTAGACCACTGCAAGAGCAGATAGTATCATCTTCTGGCACCACCTGTACTTCTCTTGGAGGTGACTATTGCTCCCACCTGAGGAGTGGGCAGCACAAGGGCAGTGAGTACCAGCTTCCTGGGCACACCATTTTACCATATTAGCCATAAGTCCCCTGAAACGCCCCAGTATAAGCTCAAGGCCTCATTTTTCAAACCACAAAGACTTGCCCAATCAGCATACTGCAGAGGTTTCCTTTGCCTCTTAAATTTTCAAACCCCGATAAGCTGTTTGGGACTCCAAATGGCAATAAAAATACAAGTGCTGGGAGAGACCAAGCACTGGAGGCTGCCTTCATAATGGTGTTGAGATGGTGTGGGGAAGCCACGTGGGTGGCTCATCTGAGGTCTCCCTGAGGAAGCTGCCACACAGGGAGCAGTAAGCCCACCCCACCATCAGGATCGCTGGGTAATGAGTGTCCCCTCCAGGGTTTGCTCATCCCAGGTCCAGCCACTTCCCAAAGAAGTGTGAGGTCCCCAGGAAGCTGCTGGTCTTGTTCACCTGTGAGCACCTCCAATGGAAGAACATCTGAGACTTCTCTAAAGGCTCAAAAGCTTTGCACTGCACACACACCAACAACACGACCCACCTGCCCCCATGCCAGAGAATGATTCCCACCATCCTGCTCCAGTCAAGAACAGTAAGAAAAGCAATTTCCAGACTTTTGCGCTGTTTTTAAGAACAAAAGGCTGGAAATCAAAGTAAAGGAAGCACCATGCTTGCCAGCAAGAGAGCCCCACCAGAATTCAGAAAGTAGGAAGAGAAACAAAACCAATGAAACCCATTTTTATCCCTCCCCAGCCTCCTGCTGCTCCCCAAGCATGAAAAGGGAAGAGAGAAGAGTTGTCAGGTAACATCAACATCGCCACAGATTTTCTTTCAGCTGCTTACCAGTGTGGCTCCTTTTATGTACCATTAGCACATTGGGCCCAATGCAAACCATGCCACAGACGTCACATTTCAGTTTACCATTCGGAAGCCGGATTCCTCCCTCGCTTGATAGCTCCTGGATCTTTCTGTTATCCACCATCTCGTTACTCCCAATGAAGGGATCTTCCAGGCTGCTTCCTCCATCGTGAGCTCTGATAATATCTTCATGAATCAGGGGCTTCCTGTCAAATTCCTCATCACTTTGCATTTCTAGCTTTACTGAATTTGCTGAAATGAAAAGAAAAAATAAGTTAAACCCATGTATTTTCCACTTCCCAACTACTAATATCATGATAAACTTTTTACTGTTACCAATATTAAATCACAGCCGTGAAGCTTCAACCATCATGAAAGTCTCATGGCAGTAATGGCATCACAGGTTACAACTGCTTATTTCATGAAGCCTTTGTTTTGTTTTGTTTTGTTTTCAATTCCTAATTTCTATCCCTATTTTAAAGCTTAAGAGCTGAGGTACAGTGTGACCCAGACCCCCGCCAAAAGTTGCAGAGATCCTGAGATGCAGAGTTGCAGAGATTAAAAACTGACCTCCTGCTTCTCAACTCGAACCATGAGAGTTGCCTCCTTCTCAAGGAGCCAAAGCTACAGGAGCAAAGGCCAAGGCCAGAGCTGCTCCTTCCAGGCCTCTCCTGCCCAGTGCCCCGAGAGGCAAGGTTCCCAAAGGCACAGCACAAGGAAACAAGGCAGGACTGTTCCAAATGCAAAGATCTAGTGAAACCAGGCTTGTGGGCTGTGCCAGTAATCTCCAAATCACCCTGCCTGCACAGACAGGTTCCCTGATGGAGGGGAGACCAGCCTCTGGATGATCCTCCAGTGCTCTTTTGCTCCCACCTTCTGATTCATGTCAATGGGACACTGCCAAGGCAAACAGGGCTGCAGCGAGACCTACACTGCTGGATTATTTATATTTGCAAGAGAAATACATGCAGTTGAAGACCTTGCACATCTGCCTGGGGAGACTGGCGGGCTCACTACTGATTTCTGTCATCCTCAGGTGACAGGATAAACCTCCTCTAAGTATTGAGAGCTTGTGGGATCAGCATGCCTTTAAAGGAAATAAATGTACCAGGCTTTTTCACAAAGGGGTGTCAGTGCGGGGGTGTTTTAATCACCAAATGCCCCCATTTCAATGCCTCAAGAGTTGGTCAAACCTGCCTAAAGAACCATCCCAGAGTCAGAGCCTCCATCCACAGTGTCAGCCAGAAGGCAAGCCCACGTGTCTGCTTCCCTAAGCCTTGATCCTGCTGAGGGGTTTAACAAGGAGGTGATTCAGCCTTCATATCTAAGCAGTCTTTGACCTCTGTACTAAGGCCACTGGCATGAGCACTGGTGACAGCAGCAGACCTGGAGCACAAATCTGTGCCCTGGGCCTGCCCGGTGTCACCAAACTCTGGCCACATGTGCTTGGCAACTGCCATCCAGGAACCCAATAACAGAATTATAAGTAAACACTCTGAGGCATCACAGTTTCAAACAGCTGGCCTGGAAATGTCAGAAGAAAAAACCCTACTATTCAGAGTTCCTCCTTCATCTTCCTTTCTTCTTCTTCCCAGAAAACACAGGGTTCAGAGACTGATGTTGATGTTGCAACTCTAAATCACTGCTGTTACTACCAGGGAAAGCATAATGAGCAGGGTAAAGGAACCAGAGACCAAGCAATGCTAAGATGTTTCTTTTTAATCATAAAACTGTTGAAATGTCTTTCACTACTCATCAAGGCACTAATGGCAGCTAAGAAATGAAAATAAAAATACTACTATGGCAAAGCTCATCCAAAGTAAGGACACTGCTGCATCAGATCACAGCAGACCAGTATCAGCACAGGCACCACCATCCAAATGGCCTGTAACTACAAAATATTTGAGTGCATCACTTATAGGAGGGAATTAATATTTTTGTTGCCACAGAGATGCATTTATTGTTCTTAAAACACTGAAACAAAAAAAGCCCAGACTGAGAGGTCAACTAGGACGTGGCCCCAGGCAGTGCACTGGGGTAGAAACAGGTCAAGAGGAGGCAGTTTGCATGGGGAGCAGGAGGGGACTGACCCCACCACGGCAGAAAGAGAAGCCATGGGAAGCCATCCTGCCCTGGTACTGAGCCCAAGCGGCACAGCCAACAGCCTTCTGACCAGGAGGATCTACCCTTGTGGAGGGGCTGAGCAGAAAGGAGGAAGAGCAGGAGCTCTGGCAGCTCTGTGGACTGTCAGGGAGAGTGCTGAGGTCCCAGACCCACCTCCCCACAGAAAGCACACACTGGTGATTTATGGAGAGCCCACTTTCAGAGCAAAGGAACAGCAGTTCCCTCTAATAATAGCAGCTTTTCGGGGCATTCAGCAAGTCTGAGAATGAAGCCCAAAGAAACGGTTCACTGGCTTTAGGAGCAGGATTTAATACACTCGGCCACACAAGTAGCTACAGCAGAAATAGTGCCCTGTGCTCCTCACCTAAAACCCCAGGTTGCTGCCACGAGCCTGCATGCTGTCCTGGCACAGTACTGCACAAAATATCCAAATGCCACATCCCAACTGTGCATATTTACATGTACTCACAAGAGAAAGTCCTGGATCTTACGTCTCTTCTTACGTATATAAATTTTTGCCTGTTTCTCTGATTTGGAATAACAAACACTTGAGTGCAGTTAGTCCCATTCACAGCTGTGGAGCTCTGCCTGCTCAGCACACATGAGGCAAGGCTGTGAGAGCTTAGAAATGGGAAGACCACTTACTTTATCCTCCTTCCCCTAGCACTTCTTTCTGCAGAATGACACTTTCATGCAACAGGATAAGCAGCACAACCAAGCGGCACGAGCCGTTTGCTGGAGCACAGCCTCCCCACACACACAGAGCTCACAGAGCCCAAGGAATTCATGCTGCATCCTTCAAAATATCCCAGCTATTCTATGAGCTGCGCAGGCTGTTTGCTCTTCCTCCTTCCCTCACCAACATGCACATGGAGCACTGCCACTGCCATTTTCAGAAACCCTCTGGTAGCTGTGGAAAGGTTTCCTCCAGCTGGGACCAGCAGCAGGTCTCCAAGGAGGGGAGCAGGGATCTCCTCAGCTCGTTGGGAGGGCTTTGCTAATCAGGTCATCTCCTGTGCCTTACATCATACAGGTGTATGTATTAGGCTGTGTAGTAGCTTGCATACAAACAGGCACTTAAATTGCATATAGTTAGTTTTCTCTGTTCTCAGCCAGCCTCGGAAGCTGCAATCGTTTAGTAGTGGCACTGTCTTTGTGCTCACCTACAGCACTGAGGGAACACAATGAACTCTGCTGCAAAGGAAAAAGAAATGTTCAAGGGATGTTGATGGCTATCCTGCATCATACACAAGGCTCCACATCAAATTTCACCCTGTGCTCCCTTGCCTTTCTTCTTCATGTGCTTGATAAAAGCATAAATAAGTAAATGGATTTTGTTGGGGTTTTTCAAAGTTTATGGGACATTTCTAAAAAGAAAAAAATTATGGGAAAAGAGATAGAAGGGATAAAACTGCAATCCAGCTCACTGCAAAACCATGAACTTGAAGTCAAAGCATTTCCCTCCATTTAACATACGTTCCTTCTACTTTTTCCAGTCTGGCAAAACACCTTGTGGGAAAAAACGTAAGACAAGCACCACAAAAGCTTCCACCTGGAAATATGAAGCTCATGGCACATATTCACCAGTCCACACATTAACGTTGCTTTCTTCTTCATTTTTCTTTATTTTTTGGGGTTTGGTGAGTTTTTGTTTTTTTCCTTTTTGTTCAGCATACAAACCAGCTGATCCTGAATCACACTTTATCCTGAGTGGCCAAACTGAATACAATTATTGTTAATGTCTTGTAAGTGCCAATTAAACTCCAATTCCCTGTTAAACAGTTTCTTGGGAACTTTTCAGTACAAAAATATTTCCTTCACCCACAAATTACTGTGGCTACAAACCAGAAGCTGGAAGGTCCACCTAAAAAAAAACATTCCTGGTATTTCATCCTCTGTCATGGAAATTTTTCCCTCAAAAGTGAGATCTGGGGGGAAGAAAACCCTTCTGTCTCGCTGAGAGATTTGATCCCCAGGTGAAGCGTAAATTAAAGCACTGGACGTCTTGAGCAAGCAACAAGAGGGCAATTCCCACTAAGAAGCAAAATTCCTCCTTCCAACACACCAGGGAGAAGCAGCAGGACTGTACCCCTCTGTCTCCTCCACTGTCTGCTGTCCTAGGTCAGTGCTTATTTTATCTGTGGCCTTGGAAAGCCAGGCTGGCCCCTGTCACCAAGGGTTTGTGGTCTCCAGCTGGAGGTTGGTCTTTCCTGGCAGCAGCCATGCACCACCAGCCCTTTCCTGCTGCCCCCGGAGCAGCAGCAAGTCAAGCCAGACTCCTCAAGGCCTCCCACGCCTCTTCCCCCATCATCCTTTCTCTCACCAGCAGGAAACAAAGCTTTGGCCCAGGTTCAGATATTCATCCTTGAGGAGGCAAAATTCAAACCTGCCACCCCCGAGGAGCCTTGGATGGCTCCGTGGGCGAACACAGCGAAGGACATTCACAGACACAATGTGCTCTCTAACCAAAGTGGCCAGAGAGTGGGTGCCAGGTGGGGCACCAGCAACCCCAGCGTCTGCTCCAGGATCTGCCCTGTCCAGAACACAGCAAAAAGCAGCATTCAAAGCCCAGATGATGTGTCTGTCTTTACACCCAGATACAAAGAAATGATGAAATTGTTACTTCCTTCTGGAGAATGAGGCTGAGCCCTAACTGCAGCAGCACAATGACAGGCAGCTACAGCACAGCCTTGTGCTTATTGTCCTGTCAGTGGTCAGTGACACCATCTATTTTAATCATGCACTTCTCCTAGGCAGTGGATTAATGACATTGCTAATTGGCAGCTGCAGACAAATAGAAAATGACCCAGTTTCTAACAGGTTTTGAACCCAATTCTCACACATCACAAGCCTTGGAGTTGGTGTGCCCCTATACTATTAAACTCCCTGTTTCTACACTATCAAAAGCACTCAGTAAGGGTGAGGTGTAATACAGTTCATTTTAAGAACCGGAATGGCAAACCGATGAGTGTTTTGTAAGATGAAAATTAAAGGAGGAGGGGGAAGAACTCTTCTGTCTTGATGGATTTTGAGAGTTCAAGGTAAGGAATGCCAGAAGTTGGAAACAATGATCCCTGGCTCTTGTTCAGTCTAAGAGCACTCTGGTAGCAAAAAGGGTCCTTAAAGAGGGTGTTTACATCACTCCAGAAGAGTAGTGAGACTCTAATGCATGTTCAAACATACTTTCCTCCTGAAATAGTACAAGATAGTCTTGGGTGACAGAAAACTTAATCTTTGAGTTTCTTGTTGCTGATATAATTTGGGTCTTAGTTAACAACACTTTTCAAGTTCATTTCAGCTTAACTGTGAGCTATTAAACGGGTAAACAAGAGAGCACCAGCAAGTCTCCTCTTTTTAAAAAGGCACACACACAAGGGTGAGAACACCAGCCAAGCAGCAACAGAACAGGGCACAGAATCAGCTCTGTTGTCACCTCATAGCCACAAAGTACTTAGCTAACAGGTTGACATTAAAAAGCAAATAGCTTTAGCAAATATGTTTAGTTCCTGAGAAACAAGCAGCTCTCCCTTTCTCCTGAGGAGCAGGTATCACTCCAAAGCTGTGATGCTGAGGAATAAGCAGAATGAGATCTGCTTAAGGCACCAGCAGTACATCTGCTGCTCAGGAGAAAGGAGGACATCTCTTCAATGGCACCTGTGGGCAGTGCTGTCCTACCAACACTGAAATGGAAGATGATTCAGTCAAGGGTTAGAAAGGTGTATTTCAAAAGGAGCCAGTTTTGCTTTCACAGTAGATTGAAGCTTTCTGGAGGCTTAGAGAGAAGTGAAGCTGAATCTGGATGGAACAAATGAGGGTGAATGTCATCTGCAAAAGAGGGAAATTACCCAACTCTTTTCTTGACTCAAGTACCAAAATGTCTGATCACAGGCCTTCCCAATGCTGGATGTCAAATTTGTTTATTGCAAGCTCCAAAGATCTGGCTTTTGGCCACAGAGCCAGGGCGAATCGTAGATGGTGATACCATCTTGTCATAAGTGACCTCTGCAGGGTTCTGTTAATTCACAACAGTTAAGTCAGACCAAATAGTTCACAACTAATAAAAGAGAGAAAGGAATGCTTTAGAAACTCTGTGCAGAGTCCTTTCCTGCATGTCACAAACGGGATTCTTCAAGCCCACAAGGAGGTGGTTAATGCGCCAGAAATTCAGTGAGAACTGATCGGCTTATTTAGGGATTCTTAGAAATTTTTAGTTTTCACATTGAAGAATCTCAGTTTAAGCCTGCTACCTCTGAAGTCAATTTAAAGTCTCACTAAATGCAACAGAAGACTTATTTCATATCTTCTGGAGGTGGTATGTGCAGTAAGTGTAGACTAACAGGTCTGTTGCACCCAAGTTTAGTTTAAATTAGGATGCTGTTGCATAGCTAAGCCAAGCTTCAGTCAGGTTTTAGCTGACACAAACTGTGGTTGCCATCCCTCCCTCAATCCCCACCCCTTCCATCTTTAATACTGGCACCAGTGATCACGGAACTGGGTGCTACACCAGCCTGGTTGAAAACTGATCTTCCTGAGAAAAATCAACCCTTTTCAGCTGGATCAGGCTCCTGACCAGGCATACTGTGCCCTCACAACAACCAGCTTTGGCTCACGTGGAGCAGCACCCCAGCTGTCACCACACACTTTCAGCAGCAATGGTTCTAAATCACCAGGTGGCTTCTCCCAGCCCAGCTCTCCAGGGCCAGACACAAGAAATGAAGACTGCAGCACTAAAACGTGTGAAACAACTTTTATGCTCAAATGGCCATACAAATATGCAAATATGAAGCTGAAAAGACCACAGCTACAGTTGGAAGGGCTCTGATTTAAGCATCCCAGCAAGAGCAGCATTAAGAGCTGAGATCTCTTTTCTATCACAGGGCCCAATTCTGATGGTTTCAATGACACACGCGCCAGAAACGTTTTAAGCCAGCAATCCTTCCAGTCTCCCACAAGGTCACATTCAGTGAGATTCCTGCTGAAGTCCAAAGGCTGGGACACTGAGTAAGGAGTTCCTTGGTGTCAATAAGCATGGCAGTACCTAACCCAGAATTTGCCCCAGATGCCCAGCCTTCAGGCACAACTGTTTGCTCACCACAAGTCACCCATGCTGCATACCTCCATCTGGCAAGAGTATGAACTCCTAATTGAATATATATGATTGCTCAGTGTCGCAAGATTCCTCTCCAGAAAGACCTCAGGCCAAATTTCACCCACAAATGCATCTATGCAAGCAGCACTTACACCAGCCAGAGTCGTGTATTCATATCCCAGGGTAGGAAAAGTACTCCTGATGAGCCAGCCTCCCCCTCCCTTTGGGCCTGTACTTACAAAGTAATATAGTGCAACAAATATTGTGCTTAACATAACACAAAGTTTCTGTCAATTGCCTATAGGTGCAAGGAGGAGTTTCCCTTTCCCATTCCTCCTACCCTGTTGTGGGGCCAGAATCTGATCCCCATGCAGGATGAGTGAACACAGCAGGACTCTGCTCCTAGCTTCTGTCCCCTCTATAGATGCTCAGCCTAACCCAGATGACAGTCTTGGACTCATGGATTTTTGCCTAAGATCAAACTAGGAGAAATTGTTGGATATATCGTTTTTTTTGTTCTGCTATTTTTTTTTTCTTGTTTTGATGGGGTGAGAGGCAGCAGGATTTTTCTTTTACCTCTCCTTTTGCTGTTGTACAAGACATGGTTTTCTGGACAAATACCATCTGGCAAACTCCACCTTTACACAAGACCTGCCCAGCCCTTGCACTCCTCTGCTCTCTCCTCCTCCATGCTGCAGGCACTGGGACTTTCTGCCTTTGTGTGAATGATTTCCCCGTTGTTCCCGAAGGGCAGGTGATGCCGGGGGCGGTGGTGCTCAGCAGGTGTCCTGCAGGGCCCCTTCCATTGTGGAGCTCCGTGTCCCAGTGGCTGTGCGGTGCAGGGGGCAGGTCCCGTGTTGTGGGTGGTCTTTCCCTGGCCGACCTGAAGCGAGTCTCTGACTGTCTGCAGCGTGTACGTTAAATACTGTCAGTCTCCTCTCCTACCACAGCTCTTTTTTACTTCAGCAGAGCTATTTCTGATGCACACGGAAAAGCAGAGAGAGGAGGAAAAATAAAGGCTCAGTCCTGTAGTGAAACATGCTGTCTCCCAAAACATTAAACCATGAACACTTTTTTAAGACCAGTTCAGATTCTAATGAGGGAGCAGAAAAAAAATCACTCATTGAAGAGTGACACAACATTCACCCCTAAGTGGATTTGCTAAAAGGCTGCTGAGAGCTCTATATGGTACAAAAACTAGAAGTTTGTAATGGAAAATGCTGACAAACTACAGCTATATATGGATCATCCCTTATAAACAAAAATAAAGTGATTGATAACATCCATCTGAAGAGACCAAAACCTTATTGCTCACTCATTGTTGTCTCTGCTTCTGAAAAAGTGCAGGACTTCCTAAAATGCTTTACAGCATATGCAAGGGGTAGTAATTGTAACAGTGATTATTTCATTTGTAAGGAATTTTCCATTGGCGATCTGCACTATAGTTGAAAATTCACCTGAAGAAATTGTTTGAAGCCAGTGGAATCACTTCTCTCGGTCTAGACTTAGCTTCATTTTCTGGCATTTTTACCACTAAAGACATTCTCTTAAATCGGTGAAAGGCTTTCATTACCAAGTTACACATCCTCATCCACAGCTTTCAGGAAAAGTTTTATTTATTTCTCATTATATAAACTCTAAATCATCTTAATGCAACCTGACCTAGCCATGTCCTCCTCCTCTAAATAAGGCACCTCCCCAACTCATCAACCCATGGAAAATTATAGGATAAGCACCTGCCACAAAAATATTTTCTGTCTTTGTCACTATATTGTAAAAAGCAGACGAACAACAAAACCTGTTTCATTTGTTTGTTTGAGCCAAAACCTTGTCTGCACCCTGGGAGGCAGGTGGCTGCTGCAAAGCAATGGGCAGGTCTTCAGGTCCATGTGCAGCCCTGGATCACTGCAAATGCCTGAGAGCAGGGACTTCTCCCCATGCACCTCACAGTCTGGGCTGGACTCCTGCATGGCTAAAAGAAATAAAAGGGAAAGCAGCCCTGCCTGACCACAGTATGGCTGCACAGTGTTGAAGGAGAACACTTAAAAGCCAGTGTCTTTGTAAAGGCTGACTTCTGTCAACATGGTGCTACTTTGAAACATGTATTTTTACCCGAGGCAGTTAAAAAAAATAAAATTTTATGTCCTTACTTGGTTTATTTTTTTTTTAATTATTTGAGCTGGCAAATGAGGACAAGGATTTAGGGGTCTGGAAATGCCTGCTCACAGTTCAGAGACCCCAGTAGTACTGAGTTCAGCCCATTAAGGCAGAACGTAGGAGCACAAAATTCACCCACATCTCAAGATGCACATTGAAAGGGCTGCTCCAGGAGCCACTTACGGTATGTTACAAGGATTGCATCTGGTTTAGATCCTTAACTTTTCCAAATGTAAAGGACATAGAGTTTACAGTTATTTTCCATCTACATAAGTCACTTCAAGAACCCAAATCTGTTTAAACTCAATTTTTAATATAGTAAAAACGGGGGGAGGGTATCTCTGTTGCCTCCTTCCCACAACTTAAAACACACCAGCTATTAAAGCAGCAAGACATTTAAATGACTATTCATTCTGATTTTTTTTTTAAGCAGTGCTAGGCTTTCACCTGTATCATTATTATGTAGGCAGTGACAGATGGCAATGGAAAAATATAAAATAACTCTTAGTGTATTAACTTTTTTCAGTACCGTATGTGTCAGATTCTTTAGCATAAATAAATGGCATTACACAGTCTCATTAAATCTATACATCTGTGTAGTAACTTGCAATTTATGGATATTTTCTGACACAATGTTCAAACCAACAGGTTTAGCTCACATGTTTCTTTTCTCACCATGCCATCTCCAAGTCACCAGAAAAGCAAACAAAAGCAAAACCCTGCACTAAATATTCCTGAAGAATTCTATGAGAAGATTTGCTATTCATCATCTACACATATTTAAGGGAATGAGAAGAGAAAAGGGTGATGGGATCATGGAAGAAAGGGACCAGAGAGAGTTGGCAAGTAAAACACATAATTAGGCACCTAAAATTTACATCTTTAACGAGTAAGGAATGACTCCCCAGGCTAGATTAAAACAATAACAATTGGGACACAGTCAGGCATATTTTCTCCTACTGCCCACTGAAGCACAGAAAGCCCCCACCACATTTTCACCAGAGCACCCAGGAGCCCTGAGCAGATCCCCCATGGACTGCTGTGCCCAGACAGAGCAGGACAGAAGGACAAGCTGGAACACCTCAGGCTGCTGAGGAGCTCAGGCCATCACTGACCACAGAGAAAGCTGCTCTGAGTGGCTTTGGGCACCACTCACCATTATCCAGAGGAATCAGGAAGTCAGAGACATAGGAGCTGTGTACACTGAAGCATCTGATACTTCCTCAGGCCTTTCCCAAACATGTCCCATAAACTCAGCTACTCCATGGGAACCATGTGTCCAACCAGCCCGCAGAGTCAGATGGCAAAATGAGTTGCTGCTTCTGCAGCCCAGGTTACAGGGGGACAGCAGGGAAACTGCACCCCCCGGGACACAGGGCCCTGAGGAAGGCAGGATGGCAGGAGAGGGCTGGCTTGTACACACCAACCCACTCCTGGGAGCACTCCCAGGCCTGCCTTCATTCATCCTTCAACAGGAGTGGGGCAGCTGTGAGGACCTGTGAGGTCCCCACAGCTGCTCTAGCCCCAGTTAAAAAGACTCTTTTTGGGCAATAAGTTGTGTTTGGGAGCCCTCCCTTTAACACAAGAGCCCTCTGGTCCAGGCTGGTGGAACAGGATGCAGCACCACTTGCTGTTACCCAACATTTATTAAAGATGTCAACAAAAGATAGAAATCTGTAAATGCAGCCACAGCCCCAGAACAAGGAGTCCAGCAGCCTTGCAACCCCAGTCCCCACAGCTCTGTTTCAACAGGTACCTCCACTTTCAACTCCTTTGGCAGTGCCTTTGGAGATGCTCTCCCAAGAGCTGCCTGCCAAGGATCTGAGGAGCTGCTCATTGAGTATCAATGAATACTCCTGCCTGAGCACCAAGTCACACCTTAGACAAACTCAAACCCAGGTGACACATTACCAGTGGAAAGATGAAATCTGGCATTAGCAGCAACTCCTGCACGTCACACCCTTTTGTCTGCTTGGGTAAAGGATCTGTTGGGAGCTATTTACGGACTGGCTCTTTTCCTCTAGGAGGAGCTGGTATTTCTGCCTAAAATTAAGATGGCTTGACACTTCCTACGACGAGGCCCTGTTTTTTACTTGCTTATCACTTTGCCAAAAACAAGTTAGGCTGAAATGTATAGACAATATTTTAATTTCGTGTGTGTGAAACTGCAAATCAAAACAGTTGAAGTGGCTCTGACAAAGAGGTCAGAGAAATCACTACCCCTGGTTCTTAGCATTCAGGTCAGATGATCCACAATCAGCCAAAATAACAAAGCCTGCTTTCCTATGGATTTGTACCCACAGCCTCCTTCCATGCAGGAAGTGCAATTTGGGTACCTGCTGCCAAACAGAATTAGTAACTTTTAAGTTCCACTCGCCTTTCCCCTCGCTAATGAGGATCAGCAATCCCAAGAGACCCCCTGACCATGCAACTTCATCTCATGGCTACACTTCTACTGCGTCAGTTCAAGGAAAGTCAGACCCAGAGACAAAACATCACTGACATGACTTACTTTGGTTTTGAGGACAGGTCGTGTGCATTTAAAAATCATTACTCGCTGCAATGAAAAGAAGGAAAAAAAAGAAGAAAAGGGGAAAGAAATTGGCATCCTAAGAGGCTCACTAAAGCTCTTTAAAGTGCATAATTCCATCATCATACTGTACATAGCACACGATCTCTGAGGGGTAATTATCCATGGATTGGAAGCCAGTGTGAATATACACACAGTCAATATGATGTGCTTGCTGCTGCTTCTCTTTTTTCTTCTTCTTTTTTTTTTTTTTAAATCAATTTTAATTGTTGTGGATCTATTTCTGCTAATAAAAGAGAGTGAACTGATTCTGGTCAGATAGATTTCTGGATACGGAAAATGAGTGAGCAAAACATGTGAGAGTACTTACTGTATTACCAGAAATATTTATAAATGGCTCTTCCCTCCCTCAGCTGGCAGAATATCAAAGCACTGAGGAAGCAGCATGGATGGCTTCTGAAGGGATGGAGAAAGCAAAGGTCCACTCCTCCATCACCAGCCCAGGAAAAAAAAAGCCACAGAGCTTCAGTAGAAGCTCAGGCTGGAACTGCTCTAACAGCAACACCTCCCCTCTTGTTAAGAGGTGAGCACTCCTGTGAGTGCAAACTGTACCAGAAAGGATCACAAATGAGTCCCTACAGGGAATATATAATGTGTCCACTGGGTTGGAACAATACATGAACTGGAGATCCAAGGGTTTTTGTAACTAAGATGTGATTCCCAGGAATGTCAGTCATTTCAGCTGAGGACAATCATCTTCTCTGAAGGCTTGATGCCTCCACATACCAAGCTCAACCCAGACTCTCTGGGCTTGACAGTACTGAAACGTTTCCTGTAAAACAGCACTATCACAATGCATTCATCAGCTGCATTTATATCAGCAAAATAAAAACGTGGAGACAAGCACATTTACGAGAAGCACCTACAAATCACCCTCACCCTTGCATGAGAACCTGGCTGAGGCAGGAAGGACTCTGTCCCCCAGAGCTCCTGCAAAGGGGGTTCCTGCAGAGCTACACACCACACACACAGCAGTACCAGGATGCAGAGTCCTTGCAGGGACATGTGCCTTTGTGTCACTCCCACCCGCACACAGACCAACTTTCTAGAACTGGATTAACCAAATACACGCTCTGAACTTTGTCTAACATCAAGATCTGTTTCCATAGGTTTTCCTGGGTGAGACAAGCACCCCGTTGGCTGCTGTACTCCCAGCTGTCCCCAGCCTGCTCTCCATTCCCAGGGGTGGAGGACTACAATAAGGTGCACCAATTCCCAAGTCACCCTGTGCATGTGAAAATGCCTGGGGGTCCTGATTCAGTGCAATACTTAAGCAATCACTGATCTTTAATGTTAAAGTCAACAGGACCTCGGTACATCCATAGGTAATTACATGAATTCATCACTGGGCTGAGCAAGCATGTTCCAGCTCACAAAAGCAACGAAAGGACAACGTGCAGGAAGAACAAAAAGCCTTCAGGAAAGGATTAGCAGTGTCACAAGTTAAACATCTCCTCCCTGATGACATACAGGATCGGGTCAACTGTGCAGGCAAGCGAGAATGCTGTAGCATGAAGTCATAAATGGTACAGCCTGCTCACACCACTGCCTGTAGCAGCTCTGCAGGTAAGGAATATAGAATACTAATGTACAATAACCAATACTTTAATAACTCTACTCTAAAGAAGAGATAGGGATTTTTCAGCGTTTAACTGCCAACACTGCTATTCCAGATCTCCTACTTGGCTGTTCTAACCTACCTAGCAGATTTAAGTGTAAGAAATAACAATAAACCTCTCTGTAATCCACCCCTGAAACCCTGCAACTCTTGCTTTATGGTTCTAAAAACCATAACCTAGGAGGGCTATAACCTAATAGTGATATGCTGTCATTAACTGGCTACTGAATTACAACAAATAATGTGGAACGACCTGAGCAGCAACTCCACCCTACTATTTTAAAAATAGATTGTTACCTATTTGGTGACAATATGAACACATCTCGGTTATATAGTACTAAGCAACCTAACACTAGTTATGACCAATCTTGGGCTTTAAAAAAAAAAGGAGTTATTTAAAAATCATCTTAATCCACACTAAATATACAAGTTCTTCAGATGATTATGTCTTCTCATAAGTACAGGAAATATCAAGAATTTACAGTAGGTCGTTTGAGTTCCCTCATTTACAGCAGGCAGAAAGTAGTTCAGCACCTGCTGAAATAATTGCCAAGCAAGGAAAAGATAAAGATATAAAGCAAATTTATTGGCTGTCTAGCAGACTTTACATTCAATTTTCCCATGTCACATTCCCATCAAGTGTATGTACCTGCACAATTCCAGTTGTGAAGGCTACAGTCCCAGCTGTGTTAGATTCAACTACCCCTGTGCCAAATTTGATCTGAGGGATTCAGGAAGGCAGTGTGAGTACTCCCAGGAGGGACATATAATTTTATATATCACATGCCATGCTTCATTTATCTGCTTGCATGTGTACAGTGAGTTCACTGACTTCTTTTAAAATTCTGGAACATTCACAACCACCTTTACTCGTGCATATATGCTAAAGACTTTTTGCAGAAAGTGACTTGCCCATATAACAATGCCTTATTACTACTCTGTTGCCAGGTTTCTGGCCTGGGGCTTTGGGATCAGCAGCTTCCTTAAAGATACCATCAACAGGGGATTCTCACTCTAGGGTAAGAATAAAGCATCTACCACGAGGCAGAGCCTGAGATGTGTAAAACTTGGAGATTTATTTAAGGCAGCTGCACCCCGCACACACGGAAGTGGAATATTCCAGTCTCCAGCTTTCAGTTCTGGTAGGAGACATAAGGAAATCAGAGTTTTTGCAGTGACTACCAAACATAAAGAAATAATCATATGGGTCAAACAAACAGAAATGTTTCATTTGCTTTGAAAATCATTTGAGTTGATTCAAGACATTTGTTTGGGCAAAAAGAAAATAAAACCTTTGTGAAATTGCGTCATCTCCCCCTTTCAAGTGCTGGCCCTTTTGCACTGAAATACATAATTTTGAAACAAACATAGAAATGTTTTCTACTTTCAAAGATCAGAAGCCATTTTAGGGCTGCAGAAGCATTTTCTCCCCCAACATTTTCACCTAACTTGACTCAAATTTCATTCTGATTTCTGCTTACAAGCTGCCTTTCTCAACAATTTTATTATTTGTCATTTCCACCTAGTGGTTTCCACAACAAGCTCATTCCTAGCAGGCTGTAAGGATGCAAACAAGTCTCAAGTCAGTCTTTTGCATTAGGAGCTAAGGAAGCATTGAACTAATTTAAATTAATGAATTTCTGAAATGAGCATTGTTTAAATAAATAATTTTTTAAATCAGAAAAATAAGAAGGGCAACATTAGAAACCTCTGTGTGTCCTTAACTATACCATGACAATTACATAATATTTTGGAGAGTGATACAGCTAAGCCTCCTATCCCATTCTTCAGCCCACGTGGTTAATTCAGAAGCCTTCACTGGCTGCCCAGGCACAACAGGACAAAGCAGCTCTGCAGCCACTATACCTCCATGGTCCTGGAGCTGCACCCTCTGCTGTGCCTGGGAACAAAGCATCTGGCAATGACCCTGGGGTGGGAAGGGGGCAGCGATGGAATGACAAGGCTGGGAGCAAAAAGAAAGGCTCTGTGTGTGTGTGTGTGTGTGTGTGTGTATGAGTGTCAGTGTGAGCAGTGCTGTTCCCAAGCACAAGGCTCAGGCTCCTCAAGGACCCAGTTTCCTGCCCTACTGCCCTTCCTGCCTACCTGGTACATCCCTGGGTTCACTCTAGTTCTGCTCCCAGACACAGGTGAGACCAGGGAAGTCAGCACGAGGCTCCTATAGATACTCCAGTGCCTTGCTGAATTTATAAATCCCTTCACTTCTCTGGGCTCTAAACTTCCACTCAAGATCAGTTAAGACACCTTCATAAATCTTACTTGGCATCTAGTTGCATCCTTAGGTGCCTAAACACATGTTTAAACAGGAATCTAAATCTCTTTGCAACTCAGTTCATCTACAAAATAGAGATTGCAATTCTTTATCTTATGGAGGTTCAGAGACAATAAATTGATTAAGGTTGGAGATTAATGTTCGTGTTCTTAAGTCAATGGAAGCAGAAACAAATCCCAGTTCAGGGTGACATAGAGCACTTACAGGACTCCCAGCATTTGTAAAGCCAGTACCTTCTCTGTCACGGACAAGATACATCTGCTTGCAAAGAAACTTGCACAATCTTCACTCCATATATTTTGGCTCAAGCTAGAAGTAGCAGTCTGCCTCTTTTATGAGCCCTTCAGAAAAAATATCTCCGTACAGCCCTTAAATTATCTACTGTTGGGTTCAATGAATTTGATGAAGAAAAGCTTGGAACATAAATCCAAGTGACAACTGAAGTTTAACACAGACTGCAAGGAGGAGAGAGGCAGGCAGGACTTTGCATATGTTTGCACAAAAGAGAAATTGTTTGAGCGAGTGGGAAGAAATTTCTAAGGCTGATGCCTTATAATATGACCCCATGGCAGTTGAGATGTCTTTCACAAAGACCACATCATGTGCTGTTGATTCCATGACTCATTATTTCCAATGTTAAAAGTATGGCTGGATACCATACTAAGAAGGGAAATTATTTTGTGTCACTACAGTAATTTTTTCTTACATTGCAAACAGAATACATTGATTAAAGCACACTGAATCTGGATGTTAATTTAAGGCAAAATAGGTAATGAACAGTAATTTGGAAAGAAGAAACGACATCCGCTAAAGCAGCATTTCTTTGAAGAGACAGGGAACAAAATCTTATCTAATATCTAATACTCAATCCATTTTATCCTCTATAAACAACACGACGAGCACCAGCTTTAAAGAGGAGTTGCACGAACAGAAAACATCAAGGCTGACATTGTGAAAGTCATGAAGATGAAGCAGACCTTGATTCAGGTGGAAGGAAGAACCTCTACCTCCCTTTGGCATCTGCCAGACACTTCGAGCACTTCCTCAGGCTGATGGAGCCCAAGCTCTCCGTGGTGCTGCTGCAGCCTCTGCCTTCTAGGCTGGCAAGAGTGTTGATCACGCATCTGTTTTCATCACAAATTCCATCTGGATTTTAGAATTCTCAATTTAGATCTCATCAAGACTCACACACATCTGCAGAGAGCTTTGATTTCTAGACACCAAAGGCTTCCAGAGGGAAAAAGCTGCTCTGAATAGTTTCCCACCCACTCTCACAGCAAGACTGATAACAGTGTATTTGTGCCAGTGCTTTTGGATAGAAGAGGTACACACACACACACACACATATATATAAATGCAGATACATGTACTGCTGCTGGTGAAGCTCTGCTCTTTTCTTAGCTTGGGTTTGGATGTCCTTGATTGAAAAACATCACAGCAGCCTGAACTCATCAGTCTGCCCCCAGCCCAGCAGCACAGGTTTTAATGAGGAAATATCTGCTGATAGCTTTTGTTTCTACTGTATCTTTAACTGTTGGTGGGAGAATTCAGGAAAGGACTTGGGTGTCAGCTGGATACCAAACATCACTGGCCACTGGTCAATCATCAGGCAAACAGCAGGGCTCAATGGAATGGATTTGACCCAGAGGTTACCAATTTTTCAAAATATTGCACATGACCATTCCTTAAACAGATTAGATGACACATTCTCAGCCAAACATACACCAGGAAACGGGACTGTTATCCTCCGATTTGTTCTCTTTTTGGAAAAAACTAGAGGGCAAATTTTCAAAACTTTCAACCTTCTTAAAAAGGGAGTGAGCTTTCTGCATTCCTGACCTTTCACTTGCAGAGGGAATGCTGATTTCTTGCTGAGCTACGGCTCTGATCATCCCTGCCAAAGCTAAGACGTACACGAGCTGGCTTACCCTTGTTTCCACTGGCTGCTGGAGCACGCCAAAGAGACTGTGTGCCCTCCTGCCTCCAGCACCCAGCCAAGCAACGTGATACTTTTCAGAACCTTATATAGCACTTTAAGAGCTGTATAGAGGAGCTTGAAACAGGATGACACAGAGGGCAGCGGTGCAGGGAAGTTGAGAAATGTCTTCTACTTTTGCTCTCAAGCAGATCGAATGGTCAGTTCCAAAGTGGGGCACGATCAACTCCCTAACTTTTTGGAGGCAAAAGTTAGCTGAAAAGACTAGAATAACACAGAGTAGGAGTGGAAGTGGATATGTTCACCCACAGACAAAAAAAGAAGGTTTATTCAAGCATTGCAGTATGACAATCATGCAATGCAAATGCCCCAGTGAAGTGAAAATGTGCAGTCAGCCCTGGAGCCCGAGGTTTCAGCATTCCCAGGGCAGGGCAGCAAACCGCAGTACTCTGGGAGTGGCCTTTGGTCGTGTCATTTCTCCCAGTAAGCCCAACAGGAAACACTAGTGCTGAACTAACTTCTAAATACCCAAACCACTGCTAGAACATCAAAGCTTGTGCCTACAGATCCTAAACAGTGCCCGGGTCCCTTCCTTGCTGTTTTACCCAACATAAGGAAAAGGTGAGACAAAAGAAAGGTCTGTACCTGCACTGCCTACTCATCTGTGCTGTTATTTACTGTAGTGCCTAAGATGGGCCACAGTCCTATGATACTACTACTTCTGAATGAAGAAAAAGGGATCAGTGTTTTACTTTACAACCATTGCTGCACAGATCTGGGGTGCTCCCTACCAGTATCAGCACAGACAGTCTGCATCTTCAGGCCCGAGGAGAAGAAGAATTTGGCCCAAGATGTTAAAGGGTTATTTTAAGGAATGCTTTTCTCTTTCTCCCTTCTCTCTCTCTCTCTCTCCATTTGTTTGTTTTGGAATTGATACCAGGAAAAAAAAAATGTAACTAGGAAACAGAATACATAACCGCCTGAGGTGATGTACAAGAAGTTTCTTAGCATTCTCTGACTTTTTCCTGGTTAAAACCAGTTTGCCTGGGGATGGGCCAGCTCAGTTTCGGCTTCTCCTGCTTTCCCAACATTCCACAGAATAGCATGACCTTCATTAACTCAACACAGCAACTGGATCCAGCTAACAAAATCCAACACATGTAGGCACTTGTCCCCCTAGTCCTCAAGGGTAGAGAAACACGGATACCCTTGTTCCAAAACTGGCCTTGTCATTTCCAGCCCTTATCCTCGCACAACAGATGCTATCAGGACTGCTCCTTGCTGGTCAAAGGCTGCAGCAGCTTCTCTGCACCCTTTCTGCTTACTGGATTAACACCCAGTTGTTCTCTTAACTGTGAATCCAGTGAGAGAACTTAGCAAAAAATTAGTTCACAAGAAATGGTAAATAACTAGTAGACAGGCCTCTATACTTGTGTTGGCTGGGTGTCAGGGCATTTGTTACTGAGAATATGGACTTGTTCATTTTTCAAAAGAAAACAAACCCCAAAACCAACAAATCAAACAATGACAGAAAAGTTCAGAATTGTAGCAGTCTGGACGTGATTTGATCAATTAGGGGGCATGGGGAAAGGAAAGGTCTAGTCAGCCTGCAATATTACATATCGGGAGATACAACAGAGATAGTGGGGAACCCACTGAAGGTAACAGACTGGCCTCATATTTCAGTGTTTATTCAAACTTTTCATGTTTTCAGACAAAATTCCACGTAAAAAAAAAAAATTCCAAAAGCTATGGGCAGCAGAAACCAAGAGACTATTATGAGCTAGAATAAAGCAAGCTCTCTACCATTCACACTCAGCACCAGCACTCAGAAGCCCAGATCTGGCAGTGGCAGGTCTTATACATCCTCTACATCCTTCAGTTTTTCTGTATTGAAAGTTGAGTGATCAAGAGAAGCTTCAGACCTAGTAACTTCAAAATTGGACTCTACACCTCATCTAGGGCAGAGAACTGCAGCAGAGGGACTGCATCCTTTAATTCACTGTGCTGTTTATCAGGCTGTACTATTACTTGTGACAACCCCACAAATGCTAAATTGGCTCTTAACCCACAAAGGCTCCCTGAGTGAAGCCAGCCCTTTGTGAAGCAGCTGTGCTGCCCAAGGATAGGTCCAGAGGCAGCTGCTGAAGCCTCGAAGCCTAAAGCCACTGTGACTCAGTTGAGCTGCAGAGAAGTGGATGAGTGTTTGTTCTAACCAAGTGCATGATGCTGGTCCAGCCACTTCCAAAGGAAAGGAAAGCTGGCACTACTCCTCCTCAGGAAGGTGTTCTTCCACCTAAGAACAAGGAAGACCCTTGACATAATTCTGACCATGATGTAAGTGGAGGTACTTTCCAAACTGACACCCTTTTCCCCATTCTGTAAAAGATGCACAAAACTCCATAAAGTCAACAGACTAAGTAACCAGAATGGAGATGGGCAATGGGAGACAGAGGAGGAATAAGCCTTAGTGAAGTGTTGCATAAGCAGTGTTAATCTTTCAGGGGGCTTGGTTAGTTTAGTTCGTCATATCAGCAAAATAAGCAGAGGAAAGTGTAAGTGTTTCATATTTATGAAGTGCCATAAATAAATAAAAGTTTTCAGGACTTTGCTCCTCAGTAAGGATTCCAGATACCACAGTAATACCAGAAGGAATAAAAAATACTATCAAGCTTGTACAGCACTCACTATATCTGTGTTATTTGAGCAAACAGACAGCAGTCTGTCATTTTTATCCCCAGTTTAATCTCAGACATAATCATCTGGTGGTGTGTATATTTAACCAAATTCCTCACTCTAGAGCACAAGGGTTCCACTAGCAGACAGCATCCTGGATGCTACTAAAAGATCCTTACTGTTATGAACATATATATCAAAACAACCACTGCATTTGAAGTAACCAACATGAGAGGTGGCCTCACCATACTCGAATTCCAAAACAGTTTTGGGCACACATTCCCCTCTGTCGTGGTCCTTCCCCATGGGGAGTTTAACCATTGCTTCACCATTTACTGCTGCTAGGGCAAATTCATGCCACCTAGTTTTACAGATCTAACAGCTAGTTATCCAAGTCCCTGCTAGCACTGTCTAGGTTCCCTGTGAAGTCAATCCAAAGAAATAAGTGTCTCCAGAGGGCAAATAACTTCATCCCACTTGTTGTGTGAGATGATGGTTTCTGGAGAAGCCTACAGTGCAAGATGAAATGACTAGTTTGGACTAGATACTTCACCTCTGCAAGGCTGAAGTTCCTCGAAATGAACTCCACGTGGATGGGACTATTCAGTGCAGAACTTTACAGACTCTTCCACACAGAAGCTGGAAAATCTTTTATCAGCCATTTCAGCTGAAACCACTTATTACTAAGACAGTGGTCCTTAATCATCTTCAGAGCAAGTCATTCTTGGCAGGTGACAAGTGAAGCTGGACCACATTGCTATGCCTCCCCAGCTTGGGGGGGATGCTCATATGGCCCACCACTCCCTCTGTTCTACTTTCTTGCTTATTTTGGTCCTTCAAAAATCCTAAAATTACATGGTTTACTGGTACCTTCATTTTCATGTTTTACATGTGATGTTCAAGTCATGTTCTTACAATATTATAAGCCTTGTCTGGCATGGAGAAAGTTTTAGTCAAGAGTGTTTTATGTTACTGGAATTGCTTATACAAAATTCCTTTTTACAGATTAATTTATGAGAGAAGAAAATCCTGTACTTATCTTAATTACTTTATTGATTCTTGGAAAAAGAAATACAAACTCAAGCTGGGAAGAAGGAAAGATAACATGCACTTGTCTTTCACATACAGTCAAAATCTTTCCACTGATGCTGTTTTATAATGCCCAAGATCCACTCTTCTGCTCCAGAGTGGTAAAAACTGACCCTTTTCTTTCCCCCATTCCCATGAGAGAAACAACTACAGAGAAACAGCAGGAGGGGAAAGACAGGGAGAGACAGACTAAACTATGAAAGCTCTCACGTACTACAACTTTAACACAAGGTTAGGTGTTCACACAGAGCATCATACAGCAAGGCAGAACCTACTGTTACCTCCCTGTGAAACAGCAGAAGGAAAATCACCACTAATGAAGGGGGTTAGGATGGTTTAAGGAGCCCAGAGGATGGCAGGATTCAGATACATTAGAATGAGGGGAGATTGTTAGGATCTCCTGGCCTGACCTGCCCACCCCCACAGAGCTTCTCTTTTCCATGCCTGCACAGAGGTCACAGCTTGTTGGCTGTTACCTTTCCCTAAAAAGGTATTCCCTAAAGAGCATTCCACTGATGTTCTCTCCACTGAAGACAGGGCAGGGAGCTCAAAGGTTTCTGATCAGCTCCTTTCACTGCCCAGTAAACAACAGGCCCATTACACACCCAGCTCTTCTGGGGACAGGCCTGAGCTCCAGTGGTGTGACCACAGTAATTAACTCAGGACTCGTTACAGGCATGTTGTGATCTGCCCTGAAAATGCCAGGACACAAGGCTGCACTCAGTCATCCATCATACAAAGCCTTCCTTCCCATCAAGCTTCCAGCCAGGACACTGAGCAAGGCCAGGTTTAATCCCAGATTATGAGTGTGCATGAGAGCATACTGCTGGAAAAGAGCGGATTAACAGAACCTGGAGTTCCTCCCCACTCCACCAGGATTGCTAGGGCTGAAGTCCTGCAGGCTGACTCACAGAGCTCCCCACCCACCCTGAAAGAAACTAGCTTCTCAAAGACCTATGAACTGAAACAGAAAAGAAACCCTAGAGGTTTGCTGAAAAGGAAAAAAACAAAAAACAAAACAAAACAAAACAAAAAACCAAAAAAACCCCACCAAAACAACAACAAAAACCAAACAAACAAAAAAGAAAAGACCCTAAAGAAACACACGCTTGGATATTTTCTAGGACTTTTTTTTTTTAAAGTAATGGAGAAAAATCACTTTCTTAAATTTAAAAGATTCTTACAAGGTAATTTTTATAAAAGCTAGTTACTGTTCAAGAGAGATGTGTTGGCTATGATCTAAACCAGAGCAGCAACATAAAAACTGGAAAATTAAAGAATACTCTTGCAGAAAATACTGTGGTTTAGCTTTTGAATTCTGGTTTTTCACAGCTCCAGGTTTTCATCTGATTTTTGAAGCCCAGCCTGGTCGTGCAATTCAACTAGAAGAACAGGAAAGCACAGTCTGTAGTAGCAAGGACATGAGAACAAGCAGGCAAGGGATGAGGGTCCAATCCTTTCCCTGCTGCCAGAAATGGAACTCCACCATGGCAACACGATGCAAGCTTGGGTCCTGATCTGAGGGATGGATAAACAATCACATCTTCCTACAGCAAAACTGTGAGGGACCAACAGGTTTTCTGTACTACTTAAGGAATAAATATATATATATAAAAGAGAAGACTAGTTGGCTTTTGTTAAGAACGGCTGCTCTCAGGTTAGAGGTTACTCTAACAGGCATTTTCACCAGTTGGTTTGAGTTCTTTGGTTGCTGCCTGAGCAGAGCTGGAAAACAGATTTGTACTCCCTGCAATAAATTATTGACTGCTATGACTCTCAGGAAGGCCAAGGTGTGGTCCTTGCTGGCAGGTGAGAGGGTGTTTGTTTGCCAGCCTTTCCCCCAACTGGAGGAAAGGTGCTCATAAAGTAAAAGAGCAGAAGGAAAGCCAAAAATGAGAGCCAGGATTCCCGTAAGTGATTTTTTGGTGTTCACTGGACACAGAGCTTTTGACCATGTTGAACCACAAAAGCATCCTCAGAGCACCGGGGCACCCCAAGAGAAACCTGGGGGTTGGAGATGTCTGTGTGAAAATGCACAGAGCTGGCTGGCCTTTGCTACAGCTCCTTCTCCAGAGCCACGAGTCAACATGATCAGGAATGCAGAAAGCACAGATCACACACACACCACACAGAGCAACCACACAGAAAACACAAAGATCACTGTGGTTGTACCAGGCCACTATTTTTCACAGCCTCTAAAGGACATTCCTGTCCTGTATTCAGGTGGGATTTAATCAACCATCCATCCTGGAGGCAGGCAGGGAAACATCCTTACCCCTTTACTTCCTTGAGGAGGAAAATGAAACAGAAAGGTGAAGTAGCTTAAGTCTGCCCTGTGACCCAGAAGTAGATTTCACCACCTTCCAACCCAGTTCTCATTCCTGCAGACCACAGCACCTCTCAGATCTGCCCCAGGTGGGCAGATAGCACTCATGTACTCCATATCTCAGAGGAGGAAAAGCCATAGAGAAAAGGGACTCAAGGATTCAAAGGTTTGGTGTGATTTATAACCAGCACCCTGGGAATGGTAGAGGCTGATAATGTTTGAAGGCAAGCAAAGTAAGAGCATAATATTAGAACCAGAGCTAAGACTCTAAGTGTGATGACCTGACTGCAAACAGCAACTCCGTTCACACTTGCCCAGTGCCCTCAAAAGCCTTCAGACACAAGGCAATTCGAATTTCATTCATGATTCCCTGGTACTACAACAGGACCCTTTCCTCAAGACCCTTTCCATCTCAGCACCCTTTCCTCATAGTTTGCCTCCTATGCAGCAAAAGATTAGTTATAATTTTCATGAAAAAATCCCAACTCTATCAATGGTATCATTCCTTAGGGCATTGCCAGTGCAAAACCCCAAAAGGATGTAAAATTAAATGCCTGGTGTCCTTAAATCTTGTGAAGTATTTTCTAGGGGTTTTGGTTGCTGAAAGCTTCACAAGGACATCAGGCTGTTCAGAGTTACCCTTCATGGGTGTTTTCATCATTCTGACCTCCTATTCTAAAACACAGCTGCTAATTCCTCCACCTTAGAAAAAGGACATCTTAATAAACCTGACAGCTCTACCTCATATCATTATAAAGTAATGCTCCTTGCTAACTCCTGGCAGTAAAAAGTTGGACTTGACACTAAATCGTAGGCTCTGGAAACAAAAAAGATATCATGACTAGACTTACAGCAGTTAGCACAAAAATTCCCAGGTGAAACACTCCATGGTCAGATGCTCTCAAAAAGACCACACTGAACTTCAGAGCCCTGAAGTTACAGGCTAATTTCAGTACTTGGTGAATCTTAAATAAAGCCTCCACGCGAGCCTTTTTAGGATTGTGGCCCTCATGTTTCTAAGTGAAGAAATGAAAACTATCATTATACAGCTCTGGAAAAGGCTTATTCCCAAACAGATCCTATTTACAGGTCAAAATTCTACCCTGTCTTGTTTACATGCAACTCCTGTAAAAAAAAATGAAATACCATCCCCTGAAGACCATGGGATTGTGCAAGTGCCCACAGACTCCTGAGCATGTTCAGCCTGGAGGTTCCTCTGAGCAGCATCTGCTGCTCCCTTGCTCTCCTGGGTGCCAGGGCTGCCCTGGGAGGGTTGATACCCAAAACCTGTGCACTGCTGGCCCTCCCTGCCCAGCTCACACCAGCTCATTTAGAGCCAGCCCAGAAGCTGCATTCACATCTCTGACCACAATGCAGATGTACTCTGAGAGGAGCAGAACAACCCCGGAAGCTTCTGAAAAACTGGCCCTTGAAGTCTAATTTCAAAGTCAAACTTTGTGCCTATCACAGGCCTGAATAAATCAGCGGTTACAGAAAAATGAGTTTCTACAGAAATAAGAAAGGTGCTGCACTTCAGTTATTTTAAGAGTTAAGGCTTTCAAGATCACTGGGATTTTTCCTGTCTCAGCCATACCTGGCTGGGCCAACACAGTTAAAACCAAAATGTCAAATTTTTAAATCAAATCACCTGTCGGGACGATGGAGCGCAGCATTTCTTGCTGAAAGTAATTTTCAGTTTCTTTGGATACAAAAAATACAGGTTTTGTTTGTTTGTTTTAATGCTCCTTACGAGGGAGCCAATCCGGCTGGCAGCCCCCTCCTTCTCCACAGTACTGCTGAGTTTTGATTGCGTGGGGAAGATGGGATGGCTGTTAACCTCTGTATCATCAGGTCAGCGTCACAACAACATGCTCCTCCAGCAATCCTACACCTCCTGTCACAGCATTCCTCTACCTCCGCTTGTTTTTCCAAGTTTAATTAAAATCCACTGCAGGTTTGGGTTTTTTTTTTTCCCATCTGCTCTGAGGGGTTGAGTGGCTCGGCCGTGTTTCTGCTTCTGGAAAGCAGCAGGAACAGAGGGGTTAATGCTCTGTACGCAGAACAAAAACCACAGAGCTGAGGCAGATCTGCACTCATCCAATCCATTCCCTGACAAAACTTGTTGCTAGTCCTCTCTGCACCATCCTAGATCTCCCAGGTTTCGCTGGCTTCTAGCCAAAAGTGTCGTTTTACTCTCATAATGAAGGGGGCCAGAAGGATTTATCTTTCCCAACCTCTCCCTACATTATGTCCATCCCTGCAGAGCAATCTTCTTGTTTTTCCACATTTTCTTGCAGTCTGAAACCCTCCCAAGGGCATATCCCCAAGGATCTGCTGAGATGGAGGGCTTCTCAGCTTACAGCTTCTGCCTACGGTGCTGTATTTAGCCCATTAAAAATCCCAATAAGGTTACAGATAAAAGCTCTTTCAAAGTTTTGGCCCTGACACTTTACTCGTCACCTTCTCAATCAAGTTATGCCTTATTTGAAAATCTTCAGAAATTGTCTGGGGGAGTGAATGACCTATTCTGAGGCTTTAAAATTAGATCAAAAGTATAAAGTTGCTTCCTCCCAAGCCACTGTATTACTAAACAAGGAAACGGTCACACAATAAAATTTCCACAAGAAGAATGGAGTCTGTAAACTGAAGCTGTCACAGGTGAAGGAGGGCAGAAAAAAAAGAAAAAAAAAAAGAAAATAAAAGAGAAAAAAAAAAAAGAGCAAAGGCTGATGCTGTAGAATTTATTGTATTTATTAAAATCCTGCAAGCTAATTCAACAATATACAAATTACAGTTCCCACCTTTCAACTTGCTTCAGGAACTGCCTCCCCCAAAACAAGCGCCCCTCCCAAAACCACAAACCTGCACGGTTGAACATTCTCCCTAGGCACTAAGTCAGGCTAAGAGACTCAGATTAAGGGGGAAGATGCCAGTTTTGCCTTGATCTGCTCAAGTCATCTGCTACCCTGCTGGAATCTGAGGCTTAGAGACAAATACAAAGACCACTGGATCTCTCCTTCCCCTCTCCAGTCTCTTTTCCCTCCTATCCTGACTGAGTTAGTCACAATATTCCCACTGACTCATGAAAGCCTTCCCAAAGCATGGAAAGCACACCTGAAAAGCAATCCAGAAAACAATCCAGCCCTGTATAATATGTCAAGTTTATCGGAAAGGTTTTTTGCTCTGGGCCTGGAAGACTAATCCAACATTAAATTGTTCTCCTGCTGTCCTGTGAAGAAAACTCAACAGGTAAAGGATCAGCAGCTGGAATTTAACAAATAATCCCACTGACAAGGAACAAATACCTGCTCTTCTAACGAGGCCGCTGTGACTCCACTGGCTCAGTCACTACCAAAGCTGGAGTAGAAACCTTCCTTATTTTTAGGCTAAGTGAGCAAATACAAATTTGAAAGCAGGAGGAAGGATTCTGAAGCCAGGAAGCACGATTTTTACATGCTAATTACTGATAAAACCACATTTAAGGAAAGAATGAACATCCATTGTTCCCCATGGCCATGGTCTACTGAAGGGAATCTCAACTAGATCAAGCCTGCCTTGAGTTTTACTGGGTGTTTTGATTCCAGCTTTGATAAGGTCACACCTTAGAAGAGCCATGCATAGTGTAACAGATGGGGATAAAGCTTTCAGCTACTCCCAGACTCCGCTAATAGCATTTCTAAGAGAAGAAAAATCAAATTTTTTTTTTATATTTATATAAATAGGTATGGGTTTTCAAGTTACTTTGGCTCCCACCTCATCCCACCAACCCACACAGGGATGATTCTGCTGCAGTGGAGGCTGTGACAGCTGAGAGCGCAGGGGAAAATACCCACTCAGGCAGGAGGAGCACCAACAGCTGCCTCCCCAAGGGCCAGGATCATGCCTGACCTCCCTGCTGAGCCACAATCCTCAGGGAAGCAGCTCCAGCCATGAGCTCTGAACCCCCCCAGATCCCCAGACCTAACACTGACACTCCTGTGGGGTCCAAGACCAGTTTGTGCCCAGGCCTTTCTTCTGGAGTAAGCCAGGCAGCCCCCACTGCTCTTCACACCTGGCATCCACTTCACACACTGAATTCACCCCTCTGAGGCCTCAGATTCTGCCTTCAGGCCCTTCCTACTGCCAGCTTGGGATCCAATCCATCTTGGGTGTCACTGGTAAGACAGCAACAGTGTCAACTACAGGATATACTACAGAATTCAAAAAAAAAAAAAAAGAGAAAACATAGAATAGTGAGGTAATGGTGACCTAATTTCCTAGACTGGCTGTCTGCTAACCACAACTTTAAGGTTTCAGAGACTTTGGCTCACTATCAGCTTGCACTAAAAATGCCTTCTCTGCAAACCAGAAATAAGCCTATTACGTTGTTTTCAGATAATACCATCAAAAAAAGAAAAAAAAAAAAAAAAAGAAAAAAGGAATGCCACAAACTTGCATCCCCCTGAATAACAAACCCCAAACCCTTTTTATTCGTGTCAAACTTTTACAAGGAATATGACCTATTGTATAGAAAGGAGCTTAACTCTCATCTATCACAAGAATGATGCTGTCACAAAAATGACCCCATACCCAAATTTCCACGACACAGACTTAATTTCCAGTGAATTATGTCAGAAAGGCCTTCAGTTTAGTATCACTCTATATCTGGTAAAGAGATAAGAGGTAGCATTATCAGCCCTACTGCAGAAAATGAACTGCAGTGGGAAAGTTTTGGAAAGTGCATGCCACAGGAATGAAAGGCCAGCATAATGTGGACAGCAATGTGCTTAAGACTGCGGCAGCTGGACCGAGGCAGAAGAGGTCATGCTTAGCAAAGCCTCTGGAATTCCCAGGGATGGCTGTGCAGAGACATGAAGGAATTTCACAGGATGTTGTATACTCAGAGTGCTAAAAAGCAGAAGATTCTGCACCAGACAGCAACAGCTAAGGTGAAAAGTTTTGGAAGAAGATCTAAGGAGGAGGCTATACAGTAAATAGAGATAAGGGCAGGAGCCAAAGGGTGCCAAAAGTGAAAATATTTCAGGTTGGAATGAAATAACAAGATGACTCCAGAAGTCAGTTAGGTTTAAACTAATAGAGGTTTACTATTTAAAAATATAGGTAGTTATTTACTTATAAAAGCTCTTCTTGTCTGTTTATGTGTTGGACTGAAGTACAGCAAGACCAAGATGTGGTTGTGGTCCACTCTCCCCTCACCATGCTTCAGTGTATAACATTTGCACATTATTTTACAGTTGCTAAAAAGCAAAGTAATGAAATTAAATTGAAAGAGGACTAGATCAGTGAAGGAACAGAGCCACCATATGTCAAGTGATGTTTGATAGATGTGAGCTTGAAATAGCTTCATCAGTTTACAGCCATATGTGCCTACACTGTTCATGCTTGGGGGTTAGTGTGCACAAGTGCTCAAAACCACAACTCAGCACACCAGACAGAGCAAAAAACCCAGATGAGGCTGCATTTACATAGGTCACAAGACTATGTAAAGATGTTTGCTCTGGAAACTAAAACAGCTGCAGAGGAGAGAAGGACAGAAGTCTAGCCAAGTTTTACGTGGGGCTTAAGGAAACTGAGACAGAGTTGCCTCCTCCAGGACTATGGTCAGTGAGGCTCCTCATTCATAACCATGGATCATGGCAGAAATGTGGCTGAGAAAATGCTGGTACCATATGTAGGAACCAGGAAAGAAGTGAAGTATGGGGTTAATCCATCCAGAAAGCTTCATTCAACAAGGCTCTCAGGTGCACACTCAAGTCTGGTACCAGCCCAAGGGGCTTGCTAGTGTCTTCAGACCCCTGGGGAATGAGTAGAGCATTACTCAAAGGTAAACAAGCACATAAATATTAATATAATCAAAGAAAGCTTGTGTTGTAAGGGACCTTAAAGACCATGTGGTTCCTACCCTCTGCCATGGCAGGGACACCTTCCCCTATCATAGATTGCTCCAAGTTCCATCCAGCCTGGTCTGGAACACTTCCAGGGATGGGGCAGTCACAGCTTCTCTTGACAACCTGTGCCTCACCACCCGCACAGGGAAGAATTATTCCTAATATCCAGTGTAAACCTACTCTCTGTCAGTTTGAAGCCATTCCCCCTTGTCCTGTCAGGCCCTCCAGGCCCACATAAATAATTTCTCTCCACCTTTCTTGCAGGCTCCCTTCAGGTACTGGAAGGCTAAAATTAGATCACCTGGAAGTTTCTCTTTTCCAGGCTGAACAATCCCAATTCTCCCAGCCTTTCCTCACAGCAGAGCTGCTCCATCCCTCTGATCATCTCAGTGGTCTCCTCTGGACTGGCTTCAACAGCTCCAGGTCCTTCTGTGCTGGGCCCCAGGGCTGGAGGCAGCTCTGCAGGTGGGGTCTCACCTGAGGGGGGCACAGGGACAGAATCTCCCCCCTGCTGCCTACACTGCTTTTAGTGTGTTTCCAAAATCACATCCAACACATTTGCTAATGCTGATTAACTTGTATAAACCCCAACTCACTTTCTCAAGGCTATATTATTACTATTCCAGCAACAGTCCAATAAAAAGCAATCAGGGAAATGCCAAATACCAAACCCTATACATTATCAGGAACAACTGAAGGAGACAGGTTGATTCCCAGCAGAAGAGACAATTTCGAGGAGACCTTTTTGAGTCTTTTTATCAGTACAGGAGGGACAGATATCATTCACACGCCAACTGTTTCACAGGGCTAAAAGGTCGAGAAATGAAGCAGCAGTGTAAAAAGAAGAACAGAAGTACACAGATTTGTTTCAATGTCTGGTTAACTCAGGCAAATGCAACTTGGAGAAGAAATCTGAAGTTTTTAACTGAGCTTAGGGCAGACATACTAAATGGCAGTTCTGGATGAATCTCCCAAAGCTCCTGGATCTAATGGTTTGTGTTGGACCAGTTACTGCTGAAAATCCAGCCAACAGCAAAAATTCCAGATCCAGGAGCTCAGAAAGAATAGAAGACAGTGAGCATGGGCCACGTGATACTTCTTTCAGAAAAGAGAAAAACAAAATTATTCCAATGACTGCCTCCTTTCCCTAAAATGTTCTCAATTTTGCTAGTTACACCACCATCAAGCAAACAAAACTACCAACTTTGCTCATTTGCACTGATCTAAGAACCTCAAATGGTACAGATCACTGAGAGGGTTTAAGAAAAACAGGAATTGTACCATTCTTATCACATAGCAGGTCCTATATCCAGCAAAATATTAGGAAAGCCCTTGGTCTCTCAAAATATTCCATATCTAAATGGCAATCATGAGTTCTTCTAATGTGTCACAGCTGCTTCCAAAGTGATTATTCCACAGAACTACCAAGAGAAAAAAAGGAAGACACTTCTCTGCTTCCTGGCTTTTAAATACATCTTTCTCAAATCAACTGTTCTACTTTCCCCCAGATTTATTGCAGAAAAATCCTGAAGCTGTCAGGTTTTCCCAGTATTGCTAATGCAATATTTACAGGATGCTTCCTTACACTGAAGTCTGTTTGCACACATGGATCCCAGGTGCCATTTTTCAGACTGCCTCCAGGAAACAAATTCCTTGATAAGAAGAAAAAAAGATACGTGATGTTCAGTCTTCCATTTCAAGGAAACAGGTAAAAAGTCAGCAATATTTTTCAACCTGACTTTTCCTTCCTCTTGCCAAGCAGTCCTTGCAGTGATAGTAACCCAGCAGCCAAAATAGGTGTAGACATGGAAATGAATTTGCAAGGACTGATCCTCATTTGTCACATTATCCATGAGATAATGAATTATCACATTCCAAGAACCCATCTCAGGGTGAGCAAGTACTAATCTGTGGTGAATCTTGTGCCCTCAAAAACCCACCAAACCACCAAATTATATTCAGTGTATATCCACGAACAAGCTTGTATTGTTCAGGTCTGACAGACAAGATATCTTGAGGTAAGGGTGGTTGGAATGGCCTCTCCTGAACAGCACTATAGATAGATGTTCCTACAGAAATACATCTCCTAGAAAAACCCAGATTTTCTAGGCCATATATACCAAAAAAGGTCTCTTGTAGTAGCTCCTTCCAATATGTACCTCAGATGTGATCAAAGCTGAGAGCACTGGCAAATTCCTACTCTTTGCACTTAAAGAATTCAATGAGTTTTAAATGTGCATCCAGAAAACTTTTGACACTTAAAGGTATGTTTTCAAAGCAGCTCATGGGAGGTACATGCACAAATCCCATTATTTGATAACAGGATTAGTGAACTGTGCTTTGAAAATATATCCCAGACTGTTATGGCATTAACAGAGACATTTAGAGATCCCAAAAGCATTAAAACTTAGTTTTTCTACTAACTACTGTCTGAAAATTCCAGGTAGCCAGCTCCAATTAATCGCTTGTCTCATCTTCTACCTGAGCAGCACACCTTATTTGTCTGACAGAATTCATAATGGAGGAATGGCCAAACTGAATTTTGATCATTGGAGTGAATTCTTAATTTCAACCACATTACAGAAGAATGGCATTTGTTTTCTTCTTATGATAAGCACATGGGAAAGGAAAGAAAAGCAAGTTTTATTATGGAGTTTTACATTAAGTAAAAATGATTACACACTTAAAAAAACCCAAAACCAGGAGCTGGCAAACTAGAATATCAGATGCTCTAAATCAGAAGCCCTTATTAGATGTATACTTATTGCCCCTTACACCAAATGAAAATTTGGCACCAACTGAGGGGTTTTGATCTGTACAAGCATCTTCCATAAAAATCAAAGTACACTTGCCAGCATACTTACACGGAACTTGCAGGAGGTTTTATGAAAAAATCGTATGTGGTTCAGCCAAAATTCCCACAGCCATGAGAATTTCAGTTAGCCAAGGGAGAGTTAAATCTCCAGTGGTTCAGACATAAGTCTGAGCATTGATTTCTGCTGCTGCTCATTCATCTGAAATGCAGACCTCTGAAGACTTTCATTTTTGTGCTACCTTGTGGCACAGCAAATGTAAAGAGAAACACACCTTTAGTCCTCACTAACTGCAAGCTACCCCAGCTCTGTAGTAAAATACAGAACAGCTCCTCCAACAAAAGGGAGTTCATAACCATGCATTCATGTATCCCAGGGTTTCCTGTAGGCAACTGCTCCCTTACTATAGACCTAGCATAGGTCTTGCCAAGGAAAATCTTGGTTTTCCTACTGAAGCTCAGGCCAATCAACGGGGTAGCAAAGTCAAGCTGGAGTTGCATGAAATCACAAAAAGAACATGGAAAAGACATTTCTGCTGCTGCACGACTGCGCTGTGACCCATGAAAAGGGAGGGCTGGTGTACACATACAGCCTTTGCAGGCCTTGGCTTGGACTTGAGAGTAGAGAGGGGCTGCCACCAGCCTTGGAGTGAGAATTTGAGAGGATGAGGAAGGCATTGCCTAAGGCTCAGACAGGCACACAGCTGGTGACCCCTGCAGGGGTACAAGGTGCGTCATTGCCCTACGTGACTCTCAGCCCTCCGCCGTCAGGCCACCGTGCCATACGATCCCATTCAGAAATGTGTCAGACTCCTGCCCACATTCTGGCAGAAGCAAAAGGGTAACTCTGCTTCATTCCTAGTCTGCTGCTTCTCATGACAATTTTGTAAGTTTAAATAGCTTGCCACCCTGCCTGGTATTTACCCCTTCCTGTCCTGCTCAGTGGGCTCGACCCCATACCCTTTCAAAAGGTTTAATTTACCAGGTGGGCTGGACGTGGCAGAACAGACCTTCATTTCCTGACAGAGAGGAGAGATTCCCACACTAGTCTGAAAAGGGAGCTCCTGAACCGGAAGACATCTCGTGGCTGAAGTGCAGACCTCTGCGTGGGCCAAGCTACCCTGCTGCTCAGGCTGATGAAACACCATCAACATTTCCCTTCTCCACTGGAAACACTTCGCCTGCAAGATCACGTTACAGCACGTGCCATTTTCCTAACTTTATGGTGCTGCTGCTTGAGAGATGTCTCACATCACCTAAACCCAGTTTATTCCTCCTCTGTCATTTCCAGGCACGCCGGTTCCAGCGGAAATTCGGTCCCCGGCCTCCGACCCTGCACCACGCACTCCCACGTTTCATCTCATTTTCATTGTTCCAGCCCAAATGTGGCAACTCTTCCTGTACAATTTTCTGATTTTTGCACCTTAATATTGTCCGTTGACGTGAATTGGAAGAGACATAAATACCTCCCCATTTTTAACGGCAATTCCTTAATGAATATTTGAAACAAATCTGGTTTGGGACTGAAGGATCTTGCCAACCTTCTTGTAGCCTGATAAGTCCCATCTTTAATAGCCTTCCACAATCTTTACATTTTCTCCTGCACTTTGAAAAAGCTGTATCAATTTCTATCTTAGTTAAGCTAACAACTTTCTCAGAAAAGCATACACGCTACAGTACCAAAATGCAGATAGATTAGGTATACTCTAGTCCTTGCTTCCAAGACAAATATATTTGATTAAAGAGGAAGACATGGGGAATCAATTCATAATCAAGTGATGCAATCATCTTTTAAAGCTGGAGTTTAATAAAGCAACAAGGAAACTTCAGTTTAAATATTGCAGCTAATCTTGTATTTGGACTTCTCAGCTGTTTTCTAAACAAAAACTATTAGCCACAGAGACCAGTGATTTTGCAAATAAATAGAAGCTTTATAGTAGATTAGGCACTTTTTATTACCTCAGGGGATAGACTGTGCACTTATTTAAAAAGCTTAACATTCATTTATTCACACATTTGTTTTACATGTTAATACATTAAAGATAATTAACAGCTTCATTTTCTAAGTGATTTTTAAATTCATTACTCATGTCAACCTTATCCTGAATGCAAAATGGAATTGGCCTCAACCCCTCAAACCAGTTTTTATTCACCAGCTTCCAGAGGAGAACAAATCTTTTTGCTTTTCCACCTACTAGCCGCCTTACCCACTTTGACTGAACTCTGAATAAACTGAAGAAAATATCCCCATACCAACAGAAAAAGCAACAGCTACAGTAATGAAGCACTTTCAGCAACAAGCTCTGCTTTTAGGTGCTGATTTTGTGACATCCCCAATTTTAGTAGCTAGACACTCTAACATTTCAGCAGCAAATATTTAAGCAGCACTTTTGCTGTTATTTAAGTGATTTTTCTGCTACTGTTGATTTATGTTTTAAAATAGACCCTCTCAATTTCAAAGTTAAGCAGGATTTTAAAAAGTTATCGAATCAAACCCGAAAATCCAATTGACATTTTAAAACTTCCTTTCTAAACTAACGGATATTTATGTACTCTGGTATTCAGCTGGCTCAGCCTGCCTTTGGACAACTTTAGCTGCACAGCTTCCTGAAGGCATCTTAAAGGCATTTTCCCCCTCATCCTCTCTCTTTTCTTTCCACAATTCTCTGTACTATTGAGGTCACACTAATCCAGCTATAGTTGCTCACATGACTTTTGTTCTGAGAGATGCCAGTGGCTACTGTACCATCCCTGTGAGTGGTACTTATTAAACTATGCCTCTGTAGACATTGATTTATTTAAAAAAAAAAAAAAATCCCCAGGCTTGTGCAAAATAAGTGTTAGCTAAGAGGAAGTACAGAGAGTTTAATGGACAGGGATGGGCATGTTTTGCTAAGTCGCTAATCAGACTCAGAAAAGCATAAAGCCAGATAAAACTTCCTGGTAAAACTTGGTGCTGTCACAAGCAGGCAGTCACTGGAGTAGAGAGGAGCCTGTCTCCCCGCTGTCCTCCTCCCTGCAGCCGCTGCTCCGTGCACTCCGCGGGCTCCCTCCCGTTCGAGGCCGTATTTAAGGCAGCGTGAGCCGCGCTCGGCCGCATCAGCCGGCCGGGTCAAACAGCCTCGCAGGGACACGCACCGGCTACGGGCGCTGCGGGATAATCCTGGAGCCCTGCCCAGCATTCCTGCTCCTGCTTTCATAATCACACACAAATTACCTGCCTCTAATGAAACGTTCACAACTGTGTGTGGAATACTGTTGCGTGCCTAATGCCTGTCTTCAGGTGCATAATTAATTGCTCTGCAAGGCATTTTAAGGCGGGGAAGAAAAGCTGAGCATAAATGCTGATCCAACAGTCTGTAAAGGCAGTGGACTAGAACAGGAAGGCCTCCGAGAGCAGCAGCTTTCAGCTAAGGCCCCTGCTATCCTTATGCAGAGGACTAATTAGGATATTATTTGTTACCATTTGGAGGAACAGCTTCTGAGTTTGGTTAGAGGTGAGCACTAATCAGCTGCTGAAATCTAAACTGATTATGTCTGAAGTGTCGACAGATGCAGAACTCCCTGAGTGAAGAATTAACATGTGTCAGCTTTTTGAGACAAGCTAGGGGAATACTTGTTTAACACATACACAAAAAAAGGCACGTTATTTAATACTGTGCAGCAATCATACACAAATAGAATGAATCATATGGAGAACAGTGGGATAGAATGTACCAGTCTAATGCATAAAAATAATTATGTCAAATGTCCTTTTTCTTCTCAACATAACTAAACTCTTTTCCCACCGATGTTATTCTCTTAATTGAGTTGTCAGGGGTAAGAGAGGGAGGAAAAAAGGCCAAACCTCCCAGACTTGTCAACAAAGCATCCTGGTTGACTGCTCTCTAGAATGTACATTAACACTGTTGTTTAAACAAGCATCATAAAAGAGTTCTCCATTCCTCAAACACTTATCTCAAATCCTTCCCCTGATCCCAAAACAATCTGTGCACATTTCCACACAGTAGCCTACCTCTACCCAATATTATCTGCACACAACAAAACAGCAATCTTTGCCCTAAGGAATCAAGAAGGGAATTTCACTCCCATTAACACTCCCATTCCCGCTCCGAGGCAGTCGGGAAGTAGCAGAAAGATTGTAGTTTTAACCAGGACAGACATGTTGGAAGCCAGGGAAGACTGCCTAATTTGGAAGGCCCTAAAATTTTTTTTAGATTTTGCCAGAGGGACACTCCATCCTGTTTTCAAAATGTCATGGGACTGAAAGGGAATAAAACCCAACCGGTTTCCTTTGATCTTCTCCCCAAGAGCAGCGGGGTCTCATTCAATGTATTTAGTAGAGTCAGGACCGAGCAGTTCAACCTCTAAGAGGAATAAGCATCAACACTGCACTGAATACAAGTTATGCAAACACATTAGTATTTACAGGACTGAGGCTTCAAAGACAAGATTGGAGAAGTGAAAAGAACAGAGGGATACAGAATCAAAAGTGGCACATTTCAGCATAATCACCTGCTCACACAATTACCAGACACAAGACAAAGCAGTCGCCGTCATCACGCTCCTTGCATTAAACAAGGCAACAACTTGCACACTTATCCCTGTCTGCACTTTGCTGGACCACATGGCTAAAAATGTGCAACAGTTCCAAATAGTCTGTAATATGATGAATTATAAAGACACTGCAGAAGCATCTAAACTACATAAGGTGCTGATCATATATATGGAAAGAGACAGCCCATATCCCAAAAAGCTTTAATCCTCCTGAAAATTAAAATCCAAACAAACGTGTGGGTTTGAAATGTCATTGTTCAGCACCAGCCAATGAGATATTCCAGACTGAGTTTCTGAACCATCTGGTAAAGCATCACAACAGCTTTAAGCATCCAAGGATCTGTCAGGGGCTTTAGTTTAGAAATACTAATAATCCCATCATGTGCAGCTCCTGCTGAATGGAAGACATACCTACTCAATGATTTACTCCCCACTCCTTTACCCAACTGCACAGGGGAGAATCAGCCTGAACAAGACCTGTTAACATTTCTTCATCTGAACGCAGCATTGCTCAAATTATTTGAGAACTATTACCCAGAATCACAGTCGTTTAGCTTACAAATCACAATGAGGACCTTTGGTGGGTCAAAAGGGAAGAACAATTTCCAGGAAAAGCATTAAGAAAGTATTTTGCTTTGAACTACTTAATTCTCCAGATTTTATGCTAGTGATTTCTTCCTTTCTTACCATTTACCTTGACTTTTACAGGTGACATTTGGCTCGAGGAAAAAAAAGATAGGGAGGGAGCTTCATTAAACAGATTTAACAGCACTACACAACCCACGAAGCAAGAAACACTTGTGTGGTGAAATGAGCTCACAGCTGGAAGACAGGCATTTCAGCAGCTGTGTGGCTTGGTTGCTGCCTCACCACACGCCACTGACTGAGCCACTCAGACCAACTATTCCAATGTCCAACTGCACATATTTCTGATCTGCTCAGGTGTGGACTAGCAATCTCTGCCACCTCTAAAAGTCAGGCTACAACATCCCAAGGGAGGCATTTTGAAGAGACAGGTGGCTCCTGCTAAAAGAGAGAGGAAGTTCTTCTTCCACCTCCAGTCTCTGAAGGTTCACAGAATGATGCCTGTTCATCATTGGAGAGGGTTTTGAAGGCTTGGTATAAAATACCCTCTTGAAAATGTATCCATAACCTGAGGATACTAATAAGGGGGTTTGGAGTTCTTTTTTCCTTTTAATTCCAATAGGGTTTATGGCACCTCTACAAGCACTAAGCTGAACTATCAGTTTAAGACCGTTGGTCCCAACACGTGGCTTGTGGTCAATGTGTTGCACTTGGGAGACTTTGATAAAGTTGACAGAAATAGAAAAATGAGGTGGCACAGACACCTGAATACAGCACATTTGAAGTGCTGTTATTGCCCACAGGCTGAGAGCAGCTGCTGACTGTTTTTTAGAGCAGCAGTTTGCAGTCACTAGAACATGGGATACTCCTAGGGGGGCACACACACACAAAGGAAGAAATGAAAAGCTGTTATTAAATAGTCTTAAATTCACTCAGGGAGACCCATATGCAAGACCCACAGCATTCAGTCTGGAAATTAGCAAAGAAAATATTGAAAACAAGCACTTTTTAGAAGAAACCAGCCTTTGAAAATAGCCTCACTAGAAAGGCACTCTAAGCTCAATACACAGACTCTTCAGGGAAGTTGTTTAAAAATGCTTTGTACACAGCCAATTAACTCTAACTTATTGATTGAGATGGCATCTCTTAATTGTTTGGTTTGTTAAATATTTCTCTTTGAAGAACTTTCTTTCCGAAAAGCCACTTACACCAATTTCTGTAACGTGCCACTCGAGCTATCAGTGGACACATAAGAGTTATATACATGGTGATGAGCTTTTAGTAGTTAAAAAAAGCCAACAGTGACAACAATAAGAAAAAAAGTGGTTTGTCTTTGAAAACCACACTGGAAAACAACCACTTACAGGTAGTTCTAAATAGAGACTTGTGAAGTAAAGACAAATGCAACCAAGAGCTAATAAAGCCCTATCTGTTAAAGTCAGCATCCTGTGAGCTGATACTGGGCTTTTAGCACTCACTGCTCTACAAACCACTGGAAAAAAAAGGTAATGGGTAAAACAAAAAGATGTGATAAAGTCTTCCTATTTCGCTGAAAAGCCACATGTCATTGGCATGAACTATTCAGCAAACCATTGCAGAAAAATCAGCTGTCATTCAGCCACTGCTTCTGTATCACAATTTGACCAGAGAGGAGGGAAAAAAAAGAGATATTTTCAAAATTAAGCTTTAGTGATGCATAAAAGCCATTAATCAGTATGAAGACCAAAGAAGTGAAACCACACAAGGTACTGAATTAAAAAGAGTCAAAACCCATAAAGTGTCAGTCCTTGCTTAAACTCAAATGCTACCAGCATCTGAGCAAGAGGGACAGTATTAGGTAAGTGAAGAACTATTCTTTAATGAAAGTACCCCGTATGGGGATCATAGAAAAAAAACTCAAATTCACCAGACAAGAAGTCAATGCTGAATGAAAACCTACTGAAAACAATTGTCAAGACCTTTCTTTTGCTGGCATCTGGGTCTTTTCCAATTAGCATCCAACTACTGCACTTTGCAGTGAGAACCAGTGAAAGGCAAATGTCCCCACAGCTGAGCCATGTGTGAAAGATCTTTCCATACAGGATCACAGTGAGAGAATTTACCACGACAATATCTTTGGATTATTCTAGAGCAACTGCAGAGGGGAGGATCAGTGTTTGGCTTCTCAGTGTCCAGTTTTGTTCATCATCAGCTCATCCACATTCCCTGTCTGCAAACACTAAAACACATGTATGATTCTACCCATGTGGGTATTCCCAAATCAGCCAAGGCACACATGTACCAAATCACACCCAAAACTCACACTTTACACTTGTTAGACCTCTGGACATAACCTGAGATTCTCAAATTTCAAAAGCAAAGATGTGGTAAAGACTGGTTTTTCTCCCTCTCAAAGCTGAAGAGGCTGGTGACCATCCACGAATTAGATGACAATGTTCTCAGAGGAGGAAAAGGCATATCTGAGTTACCTATACCAAGCCAAGCATGCTTTTTTGGGGCAGATGAGAAAGAGGGCAATTAGGCCTAAATAACTATCATGGGTGTAAAAAACAACTCTGTCATTAACAAATGTCCCTTTTTTCAACCAACAGCAGAGCTGCTAAAAATAATAGTAATTCAAACTGAGATGGAAAAAGGAGATTTTTTTATTAGAAATGATTTTTCAACCAGCTCTAACAAAAAGAAAGTAGAGCAATAATAAAAGTAAAAGACATGGAAACGTAATATTAGAAGTACTCTGTGTTTTGTGGCTCTTGCTACAGCAATAGCATCTCCCTGCTCCATCCACAGTTTTCCTTGTAAGATCAAAACCAGGCTGATCCAGCACCTCACTCCAGATAATTTATTGCTCCACAAAGTAACATAAATAATATTCTCACTCTTCCTCACTCAGCTACTATTTATCAGTTATAATCACCTTCACTCCTAGATAAAGTAAGTTTCCAGCTCTCTACGTGTGGGGATAACTTACAGCAGCAATTCAAAAATGTATTTGCCCAGCTAGGGAGAATTCAGAGCAAAAAGGGAAGTCCTGCAGGATGTGCTGGTCACTGATAGCCAAACCTCTGAACTGTTACATGAAGAACCAAGTCTAAACAAGGAGGAGTGAGGAAAAGGAAATGTACACATACAACAACTGTGCACTTGTATAATACTTCCTCTCCACTGTTCTCTACAGAGGAACAAGGTATGAACCTTCATCATCCCCATCTAGCAGGGATGTAACCCTGGATGAGGAGAGGGAGAATTTCCCAAAGATAAAAGGCTGCTTCTGGTGGGAAAGCAAAGCTCACACAAAAAGGCATTACTGGCTCTAGGGATCCTGCTAATATACCAGCCTTGTCTCTCCTGACAGAAGAGTCCCACCATGTAACTGCTTCTCCAGCACAACAAAGGGCATTGAACTTGGAGTTCAGGGAAGCAGGAGAAGGGGGGTGGAGAAGGGGAAACCAGCAGAGTTTCAAATCTTCAGTGTGTATTTATAATGTTGCAGAGAAACTGCATTTCAGGATGGAATGATTATTGATTTCTTAATGGATTACTGCTGCGCAAATTTACACTCCCCCCCAAAAACATCAATCTTAGGATAATAATTATAAACCTATCACGGTGCATAGAGCATTCTGACTGAGTAGAAACTTATCGCTATCTGCCGGGAAATGGTCAGTTTTCTAATTTCTCCCACTCCAACCACATTACAGCATGGCAAGGAGCTACTGAAAAATACATGCTATTATAAAACAAAGTTGGTAATAGCCACAGGACATACCTCCAGTCAACTTTCATTAAACGGACTCTTTTAAACTACTGCCCTTAAGACAGTGCCTGATCCATTAGTGAACAAGTTAATTAGTTATTAAAATCCTTTTATGTTATTTTTCTCATTGTAATGAAGCACCCAGCATTGAGTGAGACTCCTTAATGGGCAACATACATTCACAAACCCACACACCCTCACTTTTTCTGCTTACCAGCCTACAGTCAAATGTTTCTGTAGCTAAGTAATTTTTTAGCAAAGACATCCATAGAACAGCTTTGCTCAAGCAGCATCATGTTGCAAAAATGACTGAAATACCACCAAGGCTCCTCTTAACTTCAGGAAGTGTCAGACCAAATCACTGGAGATGGGGCACTGTGGAAATCTAAAAATCATTCTGAACCAAAAAAACTCAATACCCCAAAGTTTGTGCAAGGTGCAGGAATGTGGAAGATTCAAGTCTGCCTCTGTTCAGTGGCTCCCACTCACACCACCACTACTGTTTAACTAAAGGTGTTACATGAGATTACAAATGCAAGCTGTGAGCTAAAGGCAACCTGCAAAAGGGCTGGTTGTGAACCCAGCACCTCTGAGCTGCCGGCCCCATCCCTCTGCAGGAGGCAACCACCCTTTGACTGGGTCAGAGGCAGCAGAAAAACCAACTGCCTGCCTTATTGACCACACAGTTGATGGCCTGTGTGAGGTAGCAGCACAGCTCAGAGTGCCTTTTCCTCTGCAGAAACAGAAAAAGAGCTAGGAGCTCCCATCCCTGCTCAGACACCACCCTCTCACTGTGTGAGACCGTGCACTAAAGTGGATCAGCAAATCGATCCAAGCTAAAAATACACCTTTTTGTTATTTGGTTTTTTCTTTTCCAGAAGAAAATGCTGGCATTGCCACAGAGAACAAGGAATGCTGAACTCTGCTTTGAATGCTTGCCTTAGGAATAGTCACCTCAGCTAGAAGGGCATTGGGGGGCACCTGCCAGTTATAACACCTTTAAACAGTCCTAACTAATGACAGCCCACACACCCAGTGCCATTAAAGCATGTGCAGGTTAAAACCCTGCACACAACACATTTCCAAGCTCCTGCAGCACTGCTCAGCTGCAGTTTGCTCCAGAGCAGAGCTGCAGTGACACCCTGCTCAGCACCAATCCCGCTGTTCCCAGTGCTGAGCCTCGCTGTAAGCACTGGGTAATGGAACAGCTTGTACAAGCCAAGGGCTGGAATTTAAATGGAAAGCTGAGGTACAGCTTGCTGGCTGTAATCTGGCTATGCCTAAAACAATTTCAAATACAAATGCAGCCAATTGATGTTCCCCCAGACTATGCTTGTCACTACCTCCAACTTGCCCCCGGGATAGGGGTCTGCTCCACAAGTGTGTGGAATTAGAGAATCTCCCACAGAGTGCAGTGGGCTTTGGATAGGTCTTAAATTACTCATGAGAAAGCTTGCCAGCTACAGAGCACAGGATCAGCACCTTAACTCTCATTTCTCTAAGAGTCTCCAATTTAATTAGTGCAGCAACTTCTCCCCTTTTCCATAACCTACAATTCCATCCCTCCTCCTCTGTCCCCGGAACTACTTACAGCTGCTGTAGGACAGCAAGGGCATCTCCAAAAATCCTCAACTCAAAAGGTGGTTAACAAAAAAAGAATAACAGCCAAAGAAAGCAGCATTCTCCAAGGAACACAGGCCACATAAAACAGAAGCAAAGGACCCAAAATTCAACACTTGCCATCAGCTTCAATTAGCAGCAAAGTGGGGTTTGGGAAAACAAGGGCCTCTTCAGAGCTGCTACAGGGCAAAGATGAAATCCCAGAATTAAAAACAAAATCCCCACATGCACATTAATATTCAGAGGCAATTACCTTTCAGCTTAAAGTCAGCCAACATGCATCTTACTACTGCAGCTCTTAAAGCAATCTTGTTTACAACTGGAAATGGATTACATTATCTCATCTCCACCTATCCACATAATGCAGAGCAAACTGTCAAACATAAAATTACAAAATGGTTATTGTAAGGTATCCCCTTCAGCATAAAAATTAATTTGACCTATTTTATTACTAAATTATTTCTCCCACACAAAATCTCTATCATAGATATCTATCAGCACTGACATTTATATTCCAGTGAGGCACTCTCAGATGCCTATTTTCTTCTTCTCCATCTCAAAGGTGTATTGAACAGATTTGATGTAAACAGCCTGCCAAGCTAGTTAAAATCTTTAAACTTTACACATACAATTAGATTGTGACAATAACCATTTGCTTAAAAAGAGAGAGAGAGAGAAAGATACCTACAACAGTTTCAGATCCTGAAACAAAATGCTTCAGGAATTAAAGAAATGATTAATCTAAATTTAAGAAGGACCTACAGATATTTATACTACAGCTCTGGCAGGTTGTTCTGATTGTCACCAAGAGACATGATTTGACACAATGGCCCTGATTAAGAATGTGCTTAAGTCCTATTAAAGCCAATGGAAGTTAATCATCTGTTTAAGAGCTTTGCTAAATCAGGACCAGAACAGGAGACATTTCCAAAAAATCTGGGCCTAAATTGAACACACACTAATTAGCTGCACACACCAATTACATGATTATGGATGAAACACAGTTGTTTAGCATTTACAACAGCACACTTTGTGTGGAATCATTTAGAAATAAGGTCTAATTATCATTCCATAACAGGTCCCACAATGCATTATAACCCACATATAGCATATTAATTTTACTTAAAGGAATAGCTTGAAAAGGAAAAAGAACAAGAAAAAAGCAGAAATCCTTCCAGTAATATTAGTCCAAATTCTCAAGTGGATCAAGATCTGACCCTTTTGGAACTTCACTGAGTTCACAGGGAGAATGTCTGAGCTCTCTTGCTCGGCCCAGTTTCCTTATTGCTACATTTTGCTTACAGAAAATATTCACTCTTGCATTTCAAAATGTAGCATTTGTACTGGATGCTGCCTAACTACTTAGCCCTGCACACAGAAAACAAACAAATTGGCATAGAACTGCATATCCAGGGTAACAAATATCAGCAAATTATTCCCAAAAAATATTTGTGCATACAAACCAAAAGTTGCTGTAAGTTCATTTGTGAATGATCTCAATCATTTGAACTGTTTGACATTAGCCAGGACTGACAAGTCTCACTTTTATGTCCCTTACCCTGACATTAATTAGTTTTTCTTAGTAGCAAGATTTCCAGTTAAGTGACTAAAAAAGTCTCCACTTTCATTAAATTAAGAAAAAAAGGCATTCCCAAAGCCAGAGACTGCTGAAAAGCCATGCTGCAGTGCAAAACACAGCTCAGGAATGAGAAGACCCATTGAGAGTTACATTTATTAAACAAACACACATTAAAAATAAAAAAAAAAAATAAAAAATCCAACCCTCATGGTATGTAAGGCAATCTTGAGATTTAAAACTTGACTCATGATTGTGAAAGTTTGGAGCTGGCATGCCAACTTGGTGAGCCATCTGCTCACCAACAATTTTATAAACGAGACTGCTGCCAAAGCCACCCGATTACTCAGTTCTAATATTAGTGATGTAACTAAAACATGCTCGTAGGGTTTTTCTCCCCATGGACCAGGAAGCACAAGAGGAAAAAAAAAAAAACCTCATGGAGGAAAAGTTAAAAATAAAATAGGTAAAATGTATTTATTCTATATTCCCTCCAAATCTGGGAAGTAGGAACATTAAAGATTAAGTCGATGCTTTAGTTCTGTGATTCCCTCTAAACCAAGTCAGAAAGAGAAAAAATAAATCAGCAGAGTGATTACAAATGATGGGACAAGGAGAATCATAGAATGGCTTGGATTGCAAGAGACCTTAAAACCCATCTTCTCCCACCCCCTGCCATGGGCAGGGACACCTTCCACTATCCCAGGTTGCTCCAAGCCCCATCCAACCTGACCTTGGACACTGCCAGGGGTGGAGCAGCCACAGCTGCTCTGGGCACCCTGTGCCAGGGCCTCAGCACACTCACAGTCAGGAATTTCTTCCTAATGCTCAATCTAACCCCACTCCCTGACACTGGGAAGCCATTCCCCCTTGTCCTGTGACTCCAGACCCTTGTAAATAGTCTCTCTCCATCTCTCTTACCACAATTAGGTCATCCCAAAGCCTTCTCTTCTCCAGGCTGAGCAATCCCAATTCTCTCAGCCTGTCCTCATAGCAGAGGTGCTCCATCCTCTGATCAACTTGGTAGCCCTCCTGAATGATATATTCTGTACCAAATGCCCATTTCTTTGTTAATGATTGAAATGGTAGTTGGCTAAAATCAAACATACTGTGCTCATTTCATAATAGCATAGAATACATTTTGAAAACAGAGTTAAAAAAAAATCAAGAAATTGTGCATGTAGGCTAGCAGGTAGAAGTGCTAATTTTGCTTGTGATGCTAATTTTATCGTTAGAATTGGGCAATTTGGGATAAAAACATTATTCTATTTAAACAAGTCCTTAATAAAATTCAACATTACAAATAGCAGCGAAAACATGCTGGAAGTTACTCTACAGTAAATAATCCTTGGGGCAAAAGACACTGTAATGAAACTGCATGGAAAATTACTCACTCAATCATTTTTAAAACGTTGAGTCACAATTCAGTTTTGTTGGCCTGAAACTCCAGATCCATCTCCATGGCAAGTCAGTAGCAAATCCCAAAGCACAGCCACAATTCCCAGAGCTCAGACACGGGGATGTGCTGCTGCAGGAGGAAAGCCAGCAGTGTGCAATGTCCTACACCACCACTTCCACACTGTCTCCTGTGCCCACAGAGGTCACAGAACAGTTTAACCACTGGCTTCAGTGAGAGTAGGATCAGGACATTTCCAAGTACTCTGCAGGGGACACTAATTAGATTCAAAACACAGGCAGTCCTGGTGGCATTAATTAAGAGGACAATGACAGTGACAAGCACTCTGCTTCATTTCAGAACACCTTGCTCTATCACTGCCAAAAGGAGTAGCTTTTAAATTTGCAGTTTGAAATTAAATGCATCATCATTACCCAATTACCATTCTAACTAGTTTCCTCAACAACAGATCGGCTTTATTTACAATTAATTTCGGTTAATGGGCTAGTTGTAGTTTTATCTGACAGATAATGGGAGAGAATTAATAATTACTTAATCCACACAAAATTTTGTTGTTCACATAGCACACAAAATTTTGACAAATGTTTCTGAATCCCAGCCAGCAACCACCAGCACATTTTCACCATCTGAAAGCAGCCAAAGCTCAGCAAATGTTACCATTTTACATTATAGTAGGTTAAACTGTTTATATATATAATTAGAATTATTATTATAAACTACAGTCATAATTATAAACTGAAATTTCACCACTGACTCATAAGGAAGCTTCCCCCCTTCCAAAACACCTGGCCAGAACAATTGATTAAGTTCATCTCTTTGATGGTCTACAAAGATTTATTGCATCTACAGTTGCACAAGAAAATGCTGCAGACACCCAAAATGGAGAATAAACTGCCCTGTGCACACCGGCTGTGCTGTCTATCTCACACCTTTGTCTATTCCCCTCCAATGAACTTAAGCCTGGCTCCAAAGCCATTTTAAGCCCAGTTCTGTTTTTTTTAATTAGGCATTGTTTTAAACCATCATCTTCCATTGCCACATCACCACCTTCTCTCAAAAATACTTTCGCCTTGCCAAATGCTGGGAAGGGCTGGGTTTGCCTCCAGCCAGTTCCATTCTCTTCTTCTTCTAGTACAGCAGTCTCTGGCTGGAGCACAGTCTACCAGACATAATATCAAACCTAAAGGTCTCCTTGTATCTAGTCATTAAGGAACCCTGGATAATTATATGGTAATTATCATTCACATTTCTACTTCTTCCACTCTTTTCCTAAGGCTCTGTTGTTCCAGGCTGTTGAAAAGAACGGCCAGAGTTCCATGGCAGGAATGGGTGAGCTGGGACACAGATAAAACATCCTGACATGAAGATGAGGAAGAACATTACAGAGCAGCACTATAGATTATTTCCTGGAATGCACTGCAGTTTGCTTTGGTTTTGAGTACATATGTGATATATATTTACTCGAGCAAAAATCTCACTGCTATCGATTTCTCTATAAATATTTAATGGTTACCAGTCAGAAGGTAAATTTAAGTAACAATAGCACTAATGACACGAAATTAATGAATCACTTTAAAAGTGAGGAAAAAAGCAAACACTTCTTTACAGCATTTTAGACCAAGAGCAGTAAGACAGCAACCTGAAACCATGTTACATGCTGATGGCCTGAGTCATGTCTGGTCTCTCAGGCAGACCAGAGAGGTGATTTTGCACAAACATCTCACAGAAAAGTAGGTTTTGCAAGCAGCAAACTTAGCAGAGACTGGCTTCCAACAACTTTTTCCCATGCATTTGACATTTGAAAAGGGTGGCTCTTAATATGTTTTTCCTTCAGCCAAGACTCAATCCACATACTTCTTTCTCCTCTTTCTGGCTTCCTCGTTTCATAACAATTGCACTTTCCTAGTGTTTTTCAAGCCTGTACTTCTCTGATGTATGTGACTGAAACCCTCTCTAAGTGCCTTCCATTTGTATTACTACACTGCACATGTACAGGCTCGTCAGAAACCAGGGCTGGACACATTTTCCTATCTTTTTCTTTGGCTGCCAACCTTCTCCACTTGATATTAGGTAATTTGGGGGCAGCTGACGGGTCATAGCATTTAGACTATGAGAACACTCTGGGATTCACATGTAGGTACACGGGATTTTGGCAAAATAACTTGTGCAATTCATAGAATACAAATTTAAAAGAAGGCCAAGAATAAACTCACAGAGCTCTCACAGTCTGCTAACGTCATATAATACTTGACCCTTAAATACACAACTAGCACATCATTCTTCTGAACTCTTGAGAGCTACCTATACTCTGACAATTTGCAGTCACATACACAAATTATGAAGCTGACTGCCTCCCACCTACTGGAGTTGAATTCTTCCTAAGATTAATTTCCCTACTTTTTCTCCACCTCTTCAGCCTAAAATTTTATCCATTAATTTGTATCTCTTCAGCTGGTATCTGTTGTAAAGCTCTTAAAACTGAAAAAGCATGACATAACAAGGAGATGGTGTTATATTACTCTCTAGAAGACTAGATTATCCAAAGGATAATACCCTACAGTGATAGAGAGAGAGGCCTGGGTATTTAAGGTAGGGGAAAATTTCCAACAGGGGGTTTCAAGTAAAGCTGATACCCCCAGACTGTTCCACACAGCTGCATGGAGATGTCTCAGACTCACCCAGGAACTACCTGTGCTGGTAACAAGGTCAAAACAACTGGTAAGGTTGACCCAATTTTGGGAGATTAAACTGTAAAACTATTACTTACAACTACATTTAGGACACGCCTAAATCTGAAAGGTGATGAGGATTAAGGCACTGAGTAAATTTCAGGCCCAGTGGTGTATTCTGAAATATTTCTATACTCAGGCAGACTGTGCACTGGTGCCAGATCCCTGCAGACTCTCCAGGGATGCAGGAGAGAGGCCCCTCGCCACGACAGCGCACGTGCAGTACAAAGCCTGTACCTAGGAACTGACAATTAAAAGCAGTATGCAAAACTGCTAATTAATAAGATTTATTCTCCTTCAGGGGCTGTTATCTCGACAAGGCAAACCCTGCAGGGTATCAATTTCTCAAGAAATAAGATTAAAAACCAAACGCCATTTTATTCTTTTGCCTGAGCTGTCTCCCCTCTATCACAGACCTGGCTGCTAACCAGAACAAGGTCTTCAGTCTACTGCCACTCTTTCCTGGAAACTTTTAAACCATCCACAACTTTAAGAGAACAGCTACTCTTCCTCAAATGAATAAACTTCCTATCTCTTCTGGGTAAAAAGACTTGCTATTTTCATACAGAAAGAAGCAACTTCTTTCATTTTCAAAAGAAGAGGATTCACACCATCCTGTTTGCTGCTCCTTGGACTAAAGCGGGTATTTAATTCACATTGCTGAAGTTTAAATGATGCACAAAAACTCTCAAAACTCTCTCAGTTTGTGTTTTATGGCTAGATCATTACCTAAAAAAGCAACTTTACTTGCAAAGGGAATCACAAAATGTCCAAAAAGCTGAGTTGACATCTAGGAAAGATTAAGTGTGAATTTTCAAAGGACTGCACAAAGGCATTCCCAAATCAAAGAGTTATTATGAAAAAAATTACCATGGACTTGAGCATATCACAGGGCTCAACACCTAGTGTTCTGTGCCACTCACCAACATAATTTTCATGGACTGAGGGAACACATGCCACTTGAGAAAAACCAGGACAACATCACTTTCTTCTGATGGAATTGGGAAGTTTTAGAGGCTGGGGGGAAATGCAAGGAAAACATCACTAAAAAGAAGCTGAGAAAACTCCAGCCTGATGCTGAAGGTCAGAGCACAGATATCTTTAGTCGAACACTTGTTTTGTTCAAGTGGAGGATAAACAAGAGGGGATAAACAAGAAAAAGCCCCATCGGAATGTCAGGCTTTGTCATGTATGCGGTTTAACTGCACACGGAGGCCCTGCCCAGATCTTACATCGGCTGAAGAGGAAACTCTGCCCGCCTCACCTCCTCACACCAGGGTAGATTCATCAGAAAAAAAGATGATCGGTGGGACAGGCAAGAAGGTGAACGGATTTTCTGTCCTTCAGGATGTCCCACCTCCTTTGAAAAACATTTGAGACGTCCAAACCCCAGGACAAAGGGCCTGGCAACAGCAGCACGAGGTGTGGCTGGGCCTTCTATCCCCACTGCTGGAAGTTTCAGGGTGGACAGTAGCACTGAGTCCTCCAAAAGCCTTCTCCAAGTGAGACTCAGGGCAGGGATTTGAAAACTCACACTGATCTTCCCCTTCTCTCTCCCCTACTGCAGTGACTACACCTGTGCCCAGAGCAACCTCACAGGTGGTAGGCACCAATACCACAGCAGGAAAAGAGGCTGGAAAAAACAGTCTGTGCAGCTTCTCCAAGTAACATGAAACCATGGTGGGGAGAGCAGACAGGTCTGCAATGAATCAGATTCCTTGGCTCATGCCTTGTGCAAAACCCACAGTCTGCTAAGAAGAGGGGCTCCTACCTGTGTAGGAGAATGATGCACTTCAACTCCTCTGTCTTTTATTTTTTTTCACTACCAGCTGGCAGACACAGATATTCACACCATCCACACTGGGGGTGGGAGCATGGTTTGGCCCCAGGACCGACCTCCCCCCAGACCTGAGAGGACACAGGGATCTGATCACCTGCCTGAGCTTCAGCAAAGGGAAGACCACGAGCCCCTGTGACCTCTCTGGACAGGACAAACACAAAACAACCATGAGCTAAAGGAGCTCATACAATGCATGCAGAGCGTCCACTACCTCTGTGGTGCTATGCCTTGGCCACACAGCATTACAGGAATAAACCCCCAAACTGGAAAGATTTTTTTTAAAAATAAGAGGCAGAGAGAAAGCAAAAGTCAGTTAAAAGACCCAAAAAAAGGCATTCTAATTCACAGAAGTTGACATGACCTATCAGCACAGAAATGAGGGGGATCAATCAAGCCCATGCTTTTCCAGGAACAGCATCTACTGTTTTACGGTACTTTCCAATGTAACACCTGTAACAGCACTTGCAGGTGACCCTGCCAGCCAGGGCCAGGCTCAGAGCAGGAGCCTCTGCCAGCATCTCTCTGCCTGTGAAGGATTACAGTTCCTCAAAGGCACAGGCTGACACAGCAGTGCCAGCAGGAGCTGGTAAGGTAGACTTGGCTTCAGATCAAGGGCACGTTTTGCTGGGCAGTGTGAACAGGGGCTCATCCACACACAGACCTGGCAATGCTCAGTGGTGTGGGAAGAGTTAAAATTCCGTGGTTGCTCTAATGTAATCACACCACAACAGGGTACTTTAGGACCACCACAATTATTCCTGTGCAGGACAGGAAATAAGCTGCACTGGTATTAAGGTATTTCTAAATGTGTCTCATTGTGGGGCTGCAAAAAATTAAATGCAAAATAACCCCTAAGCAATGAAGATATTGTAAAAAAATCCTACTACAAAGGCTAACATGTACCATCCAAGTCTCCATCCTAAGTGATCTACGGCTTCTGTGATTCAGAAAATAAAAGGCAAGAGGGAAAAAAAAAGCACAGAAACATGAAGGGATTCCTCTACAATGAGCAGAGTTTGGAGAAAAACTGGGCCTCTGGTCACCTAGCCCAGAGCCACATCTGTCATGTTCATTGCTTCTCAGTGATAATCCAGCTCTGCTTGCTTCCGCTGGGATGCAGCATAACAGCTGCCTGGACTCCAAACAAGTGTCCACTACCCCAGGGAAGGGACAACACACTGTGGCACAGGCTCCTCACGTGTGCTGGTAACAGGTCTTGATACTACACAGAGCAGTGGCCCAGCCTTCTCTCCAATCTTCTACAGAATTTTAGAACAGGTCAATTTTAGACCTGTTTCAAGGCGGGTTCTTCAAGGACTTTCATTCACTGGGATTACTGAAGCAAAAAGCAGAAAGGGAGTCTCTGCCTTTTCCTCCTGGATAGAATAGCATTACTCCTTGAAGGTGCCCTCTTGACCCTGGAAGGACGAGCACTGCTCACCCTCAGTGCTGCACAAAGGTAGCACAGGTAGCTGCATTTCCCCCTATCAAACTTAGCCCTGCCAACCATCACTTAGCTGAAGGACTAGACAGAGCCTGTGGCCCACAGGAACTGGAAACAAGCCTTTGAATCAATTTCCTGGGAGAAGATACCCATTGATTCCAACAAGAGTAGGACCTTCTCCCAGATTCAGGGATGGGAAACACAGAACACTCTCCAATGGCTATCTTGTCATCCAGTTGCTATCAAAGTGTCATATTTCATGGAAAATGAGGATTGCTCTTTTCGTCGGCATGTCTGAAAAGGAACTGAAATTCCAGAAGCAAACACTGAAAACTTGCTGACTACAAAGCTAGCAATAGCACAGTGTTGTAACAGGGTGTGTACCAGGGAAAGTTAACTGAACCTGACAGTCCAAGAGAATAACAGAAGCCTCCTAAGAAAGGTGAGTGCTGCAACAAAGCCCTGGCAGATGACCTCTCAAGAGACTTCCTTCAGAATGAATAAAAACCTATTTAATGAGATTAACTGATCATTTCACTCCACCCTTGTTATAACACTCACTGAGAGGGAGGAATGTTTTTGCAGCCGAGTGTGCAGCTCCATAGGGAATGCCAGGACTGTGACAGGAGATAGGAAAAATACACAGGGGAGCCCTTCACCATTGCAGTGTGGGCTACAGATTCCCAAACACCAACTCATTGCAGAGGCTACTCTGTGTTGGTTTACATACAGAGTCTGTATCAGAAGAACTATTAAATGGTTTTAACCACACCGGTGTGAAAAATCTGAGCTGATGTGGATAAAGCTACAACAATTCAAGGTACATCCCAGGAAATGCTTCATTTCCAGTTAACCCTTCCCTCTGTTTGGGTTGCATTTTTTTTCAAGAAACACAGTGTACAACTACTTTGCAGAGCTCTGGTTTCTTAGGTGTGGAAAATCCCCTCTATTTCTGTTAAAATTCTGATGATCACCTTTCCATTTAATATTTTTTCCTCTCAAACTCCAAGAAAGCTTAATGCATTGGCTAAAACTTTGATAACTACTACTGCCCTGGCAATTCTCAGGAAGTCTGAGGATAAAAGACTGAAGCAAAGAGCGTGCTCTTGTAAGTGCCAAAGGAGCTCACTTCTTACAGTTCCCTGCCACACTTTATTGAGCTCATCCCTCATGTCTGAGCTCATCCTGGCAAAGTCCATCTTCACTGTCCTTCAACCTGCCAAACCACAGGTACATCTGTATTGGGCATCATCATGCAATTCCATAGCTGAGCTCTAAAAAATCAAAGTGTCAAGACTGCAAAGTCAGACACAAAGGAGTGGAGGACATCTCAAGTGACTGTCAAAAGTCCACCCCCCTGCACTGAGGCAGGAGATACCCAGACCAATAAATGCTGCCTACCATACTCCTTAGGCTGCTGAGGAAAGAAGATCCCTCAGCATCTTGAGGTGATCAGGTCCGAGTTTTTAGCATTTTCCAAGATATTTGGAAGAAAAAGAGACCTGAATCCCCAGTTCAGAGCACAGCAGTTTGGCTGCCAGATTTCTTCATGCCTCAGTGCACACATCAGGGGAGTGACTGCCTCAAAGCACTAATTCAGTAGTCCCCCTCTGCAGCCCAGCCCAGCCAGCTTCAACTACCCTTCCTAAAGGAAAGCCTCCATCACTTCATCCTACTAAAAAGCCCACAGCACATATTGAGCCAGGAAAGAATCCCAGAGCAAGGTTCAGCCTCACATGCCTGGGAGTAAATTCTGGTGGTGACAAGGCTTGTTTGCCATGGAGCTGAGGCATGGAGCAACTTTTAATTTAACTTTATGTGGTTTCATTCCAACAGTCAGGCTCTAAAATTATATTTCTTTATCCCTATAGATGTGCTGATACAGCTGTGGTACATGTAACTCTCTGCTCAGGACACCACAACTGTGACAAAGCAGGAGTTGTACGACAATTCAGGCTTGAAAATCGAAAGTGATCAGGAAAGATTTGGGGCTTGGATGCCACAAAAAAAAAGTGCAACTGACAGTCCACCCGGATCACCTGGAATATAGTACTGGCTGCATTATAACAAAACCTTGCCCAAGTTCTCTTTAAACACCGCTGCTGAAATCATTCCCACTTAGTGCTGCTGTCCCAATTAGTGATCTCGTCAGGCAGCACGATCATTCCCCACCACGGAGAAAACGCAATCGCCTCATTATTTTCAGCAGCAGAGTCAGCCGACATGCTTTAGTCTCTTAATGAATTAATTCTCATAACTTACTAACACTTCAAGCTACTATAAACACCTCCTGAAAGCACACCACAATTTTAATCGGTTTCAAACATCAGATGTTGGGTTTGATATTTATGATTGCTCTGACTCTGTTTCGTTTAAGGGCTCCTTTTGTCCATGAAAGCAAAGATAAGAAAGTTAACTGGGACACCCACTGTCAAGCCTCTAATTTAAGGGGAAATTGCCTTTGTCCCTGACAGTCAGATGCTAATAGCTGCTGCTACTATTTTCCCTATGATACCAGGCCAGTGATCTTAGAGAAGTGTCCTTCATCCTACACAAAGCAATGATTGAGTCAACTAATTGAACAACTGTGCCCCTGCAGTTTCTAAAGCAGACATTCCTCTAAGTCCATTTTAACCTACAGGAAAAAAAAAATCTCTAATAACTGTAGGAAGAACTCAGTGTGGTATTATGGGGAGGTGACTGGGAATTATTTCTTTTTAAAGCCTCTTTTATAAGGATTCCCCATTAGCCTTTAATTAGCATGCCAGTTCCTATTCGGAGGTTTCTGATCACTTATAGCCCAGTTCAGCACTCACGGATGGGAGCAAGACAGACTCCCTTGAACTCGGTGGGGTCTTTGGAGGGGCTTAGGGCCATGCAAGGAACTCTGCAGTACCAACACAAAGTTAATTGAGCAAGCCTGTGACACCTAGCTCTGGGTGTCAGCCTTTGTGAGAGTTTTTCCTATGGAAGATCAAAAGGAAATCTGGACTTCCAGATTTGGGGCTATGTAAATGTATCATCTGTACTCAGCAGGTGTAACATTAATTCATCTTTTGCTGTAGAGAAAAGTGAGATGATCTATCAACCTCTTTAGTTTGACTATTTACATGTATTTTGAATCTTTGCTTACATAAAACTACAGTGAAGTATTTTGGAACAGAGCATCTGCCAACACACATGCAGTGCTCTGCTAAAGGCAGGTATATGTAAGATCATCAGTTAGCTATGACAGGTGATTTAGTGTGATTCATCTTTCAGGATCACCTCATTCACAAGGAAAATTGAGTGTCATTCCCATCCATAACCTACAAATACCATCTAGACACTTGAAAATGATAATAGGTTAAAAGATGCAGTAGCCAAAATATTCGACCCAAACCCTTTTGGAATAGAACCTGAAAACATCAGTAATCCAGACAGAACTACTAACGCAGATTGCCAGGGGCTAATGAACACAGAAAACTCTTTACCCAGCACATAATTCTGCTGTTGCTGGGAGAGCACTACTCAGCCATTTCAGCACAGATCCAAGAAGTTTCCTTCTTTTGCCGTTTCTCCTTCTGAGCCAGACACAAATTCCAACTAAATTAAGAGCTGTGGTTCAAAACAATTCAATGGAACGCAAGAAGAACAAAGGTCAAAGCTTCGATCTCCACCTTGCAGGTGCACACCCAGAGCACACAGCCAAAGAGGGCCATGAGCTTCTGGCAATGACTGGCAACCAACCTGGGAGTGAAATATTTGGGATCTGCTCCCTGCATCACCTCCTCCATTCCCAAGTTCTACCCAGCCAGGATGACATGCCCTGGGCTTTGCTGTAATGGCAGCCAACATCACTTAATCTCAAGCAATCCACAGGAAATCAAACCAATCTGAAATAGAACACAGCCACTGCCTCTATTTAAAACAATGAATCAATCCACTGGGAGCTACTAAATTCATACAAAATATTTCAAACAGCTATTCTACCTCCATCTTTCCTTTTAAAATACAAAAAAAACCCCCAGCAAAACAACAAAAACAAACAAACAAACAAACAAAAACAAAACCAAAAAAAACCCCACAACCCCAAAAAAATCCCAAAATGTTTTTAAAAAGAGGTGCAGGCCCCTGGGTTACCAAATCTTTAAAAGGATTTCCTGTGCCCCACAAAACAGGTGGAAAGCTCTAAAGCCCAGCCTGGCAATTCAGCCTGCACACGCCAGATTCAAGATTTGGCCAAAAACCTTAAATGAACCAATGTAACAGCTGCCACAAAAGCTGACAACCCCTGATCAATATCTTCCATGTTCAAGGCAGCACAAGCCACCCCTCTGCAAAACAATCCCAAAGCCTGCAAAGAGTAAATAAATGACAATAAATTTAAGAAGCTTGAGTTTTCTTTGGCTTGGGAAACCCAGGCAGAACCCTTTGGTTTTCAACAGCAGCGCATCTTTAACACAGAGCAGCAATGATGAAAGCATTTGAGACACCTGTGAGAGACCAAAAAACACCTCTAAAAAAAAATAAGATATTCACCAAGGCTGCAGACACATATGTGTTGCAAAGAACTAATGAAGCTTAAAAGACATCAGAAATGTTAACACAATGAACATGAAAATACGGAGTGTGTTAAAGCCTTTTGCATTACTTCATTCTAGAGCTTTCTTTTCCTAATTTGACTTTGGTTTTCAGTCTAGATTATAAAGAAGATTTAAAACACAGATACTTTTTTCCCTTCCAATGAAGCCTTCCCATTAATAAAAAGGAAACAAAGAAAATGAAGAAAGTGAGTAGTAAAACTTTTACAACATAATAAAGTATATCAGAATCCCAGTGCAGCACAATTGGAATTGTCTAAAGATGCTGAATTATGGGTGGTTGTCATATAAAGTTCAGTCCATGGTATTAGAAATCATATTCTCCAGCAACATGTATATAATTGAGAGATCTTCATAATAACCCTCAGTTTAAAGGCTCATAAAACTGTGCTTTACCCGTAATTTGCAAGAGGAAAGAATTCTTAAAGGAGAGGAACATCTTTTTCTCAGAAGGACTCTGAAGGCAATACACTGAGCATTTTTAAGCAAGCAACCCTAGAAGCTCTCTCTTTCTTCCACAGATTCCGGTAGGGCATTATAGTAACCCTCAGTTTAAATAGATAAATATGTATCTGTAGTACACACACACTAGAAAGAAAATCAACCAAACTAACCAGAAAGTATCACATCGAGAGGAACACTCTCTAAGTATGTTGGAAACAAAGCATGTTACATTTTTTCCCTACAAGTGCAGAGGTTACATTTAGGTAAATACCTTGATGTAACACTGTAACCAACACTTAAACAAGGTAGGGCATTCACAGGCGCAGAAAATGAAGATTGTTGCTTTTATGAAATCGCGTAAACTACATTTATCCACCTCCCATATATATAACAGGAGAATAATTCTGTAAATATTATCAGGTCTTGACACTCTCACTGTGCAGACTCACAAAACTCTCAGTCTCTACCTGACATTCTAAACAGAACTCCTTTCAGTTTGTTATAATCAACTATAGTTTTGTAAATAAAATTTGTTTGTTTTCAAATAAAGCTACTTCAAGCTGTTTCGGGAAGCAAAGAAAGCAATAGTATTAATAATAATAACAACCATTTCTATTTGGATTTCAGAACCTGAGTAAACAAAACCAGCACATGTTAAGCCTAGTGTTTTCCTACCTGGAGCAGGTAAGGACCAGCTCTCAAATGCCACCTTGGGATAGTTCAGACTAGTAATCCCGTTCATGTTTAGATGAGACACCAGCACAAACAAGAACCAAAAGAAAAGAAAATCTTCCCTGTCCTCCTCTGTTATGAGCAATGCCAACAGCAGTGGCTCAGACCTGGTAAGCAAAGCAAGGACCAGGAGGACCAGAGCAACCCAACCCTCAGCTAGAGAGAAACAGGCTTAAGAGGAGACTTACTGCCTGCCATGTGACAGGGTGAGGTGTGCTGCCCATTGGGAGTGCTGGAGGTGAGGTCGATGGCCATGCCGCAGTGCTCCCTTTCGGGCGAATAGTCATTGTCACCTGCCAGCACAACACAGGTCCCCCGTCAGTTTTTATCCCCTTCTCCAGCACAGACACACAAAAGATCAAGAGCCACAACCCGCTCGCCCCCTTTGCCCCTGCCCTTCCCTCCTTGGCTGGCGGGGTCTTTCAGAGCCTGTCAAATCTCGACTCTCAGTGGCCCCAAGGAAACATCTGGCTGATTTTAAGAGCCCCCTCAAAGCTACTGTCACCAGTCTTTTACAGCACAGTCCCGTGGCAAACCTTGTCCAAGCTGCTTGGTCTTAAGTAAGTTAGGATTACTTTTCCATTAGCAGACAGGGAGAATCCTGGCTGGGGAGGGGAAGACTGGAATAGTAATTCACCATATAGACGTTCCCCCCCAAAGCTTTGGGTTAACTGACAGTCAAACAAAACACTTACACAACCCCCTCCCCACAGAAAACAAGAGACATACATAGGGAAAGGCATAAAAAGTTTTTGGCTGCAGTTTGAATTTCTGGAGATGAACTCTCTCTCATTTGCAAAGTTCATTCACCTTCAGCAAATATTTAAACCTAAAGATACTCACCCATGCACCCATCCCCATGCATTTCTCAGTCATACAGGGAGTTTATATTTAAATAATATACTACTAATTCAGTGTCAATGCAGACACTGCACACAAGGAAGCTAAACTTTCAGTTTAGGTGTCCGCATTATACAAAAGACAGTAGGAGAAGAAAAGTAACTCAGAATAATCAAGCAAAATGACTACTTACATGTAATATATCCATCAACAGCCTCTGCTTCCATAGTCAAAGTGCAGTGCTGCAAGGCAGAAAAGTACACCCTCAGAGACGCCTGTCAGTATCAACCATTAAATGATTAAACTTACTTAAAGCCCTAAGTAGTTGCCCATTTTATTGCTGTTGCAACCACTGCCTAGAGAAACACACAAGTGCCCTGCATGTGCTCATCTGCAAATCACTGAAGTCTTCCCGTAAATTATGTGAGCAGACATGCAGCTGCCTCCTGGCCAGGTGGCACCTGGATCATCCTGGTCTGACCATACCTCTCTCTGTGTCCCACTCACATTTTTTGCCCGATCTGAGAGTTTTTTCCCTGACTGCCACTTGTTTGTTCAAGCTGGGATGGTAGTCCTTTATCAATTATCTGCTCTACCTGCAGCCAGAACAGACTTTGAGGATTTGGATGCTACTAACAATTGCTCTTTTCACATGCACTACGAGAGACTGCCTCCTGGTCTAAACAAAATAAACCCTCCCGTGTCCATTCCCCTCGGAGAGAGCTGTTCCAGCTTTGTCCCACACCTGTGTGCACACACACCTGTACACACACCTGTTCACTCTAACCCTATTTATCTGCCACAGCACAGGGCCAAACATCACATTTCATACTCCCAGATCACACATTTTGTGGTGTGAAGCAATCTTAAAGTTTCTGGAAGCACTTTGCTGACACAGAACAAGCTATTACTTTCCCGAAACCCAAGTAACTGTATAGAATGACACCCCCTAGCTATCATTTGATATATATTGTGGGGGAAAAAAAAAAAAAGAGGGGAGAGATCAATAATCATAACTATGTTCTTTTAAGTGGAAAAGTTAAGAATCTGACATGACCAGAGGAAAATTTTATTTCCTCTCTCCCTCCTTGGCCTCTTTTTTGCCTTTAGTTTCAAAACTCTCACTGCACCAGGCAGCTAAATTATTCACAATGAGCCATTTCTGTATTGATCGCCAAGTATATTTAGCCCTGGCTCCTGGAATTTCTCCATTACTTACTGGAAAACAGGCAGCTTCACTTCTTGTCTCCAAAACCACTTCCCTCCCCCTCCCTTAACCCTCTTTCCTTCCCCCCCTTCCACTCCCTGCCTTTCCCCCAATAAATAAATACTTTTCTCTGTGTTCTTCTTTGGTATAAAGCAGATCAAATTCCCAAGGCATTCAGCACATAACACTTAAATTTCAACCTGCCTAGCTGCTACCAAACTCTCTTCAATTACTGATTTTCACAACTCTTAAAAAGAAATCTCAAAAAAAAAAAAAAAAACCCCAAAAAAACCAACCGCAAACAAGTTTTCAGAACAGGTAAGTCACTTCCTCAAGCCCTTCAAAATTACCTTATCTTCCCCCTAGTCCAGGTAGGCAGGCACACACTGAGAAAAAGAAAGAAACATCAGAAGCAACAGGGAAAGATCATCCCAGCCAATGAAGTGGAAGGAAAGAAAGGGGAGGAAGGGAGGAGGAAAAGAAAGGAAGACAAAAAGAAACACAGAAACATCCATAACCTAAATTAAAACACGGCTTGATTTTTATTTTTTTTTATTTCTTCAATAGGGAGAGGAGGAGGAAGAGGAGAGGGAAAAGAAAAAGTTTGGTCACCATTTTTAGGCTGGTGATGGCAAATCCCAGCTGCTGAGCCTTCCTCTCCACAAGGAATGGAGGGAGAGTTTTGCTCCAGCTGAAGACACAGAAAGATGGAGAAAGTTTCTAAAAATGGGGTTTTTTAAAGGCAGGGGTAGAGGAGGGGGGGAAAGAGAGATGGGGAGGGGGGAGAGGGATAGGGGAGAGAAACTCGCCCCCGCCACTTACAGGTGGGGCATGCGGAGCCGGGGAGCCGGGAAGCCCCGGGATGAGCCGGCGGGGAAACTCGCTCAGGAATGGCACATACTTTGAAGAAAGATGAAGAAAAAAAAAAAAAAAAAAGAGGGAGAGGGAGAGGGAGGGAGGGAGGTCAGCCGGTGCTACAGCAATGCGATTAACTAGCGCGGAGAGAGAGAGAAAGAGAGAGAGAAAGAGAGAGAGAGGAAAACTTGATCCACCGGTTCCTTACGGATTCCAGGGGATCGGGGGGAGCGGAGGGAATGCGGGGCGGGATGGGAAGAGGGGATGCGGGGCGGGATGGGAGGAGGGGGGGGCCCGGCGGGCGCACTCACACCCCGCGCAGCAAACCCGGGCCAACTTCCCCGGAGCGCCGCTCCGGCCCTGGGCGACGCCGGGCTCCGCGCCTCATCTTGCCTCTCCCCGCCCCTGCCACAACCTGTCAAAGTCATGGAAGTCCTGCTTCGCTTGTCATTTTATTCCCTTTCCCCGCTTCTCCCCGCCGCAGGCCGCAGCCCCCCGGGGGCGCGCAGGTGGCGGCGGGCGCTGAGGGAAATGGCAGCGGGGCCGGGCTGGGTAACGGACCGGCGAGATCCGCCGCGCCTTCTGCCCCTGCTTCTTTTTTGGTCTTCACAGGGGTTTTTTTGTTTCGTTGGTTTTGGGTTTGTTCTTTTTTTTTTTTTTTTTTAAATTATTTTTTATATTTTGGGCTAACAGCAACAAGTCATCGGCGCCCGCGGGGATGCTGCACAGCCGCGCTCGGCTCGGGGACCCTCCGCACACACAGACCCGCACGGACGGACCGAGCCCCGCGTCCCGCCGGCCCCGGAACGGAGCTGTCCCTCCTCCCGCCGGGGAAAGGGGGACCGGGGAGGGAGAGGAGAGGAGGGGAGGAAGGGGGGGGGGGAGAAAGAAAAAGAAAGAAATAATAAGAAGCCAGGCGCAGATTTACCTCAGCCGCGCAGGCAGTGAGTCAGTTCCATCCCCCTTTTGTTTGTGTGTTTATTAGTGTCGGCTCCCTCTGCCCAGTGGAGGTGTGTTTGTGCACGGCAGTTGGCTGTGGGGGGACTAAGGCGGCGGAGGAGCCGTAGCTAAGGGTAATCCTGTTTTTACTTCCTCCATCTTCAGAGAGCAGAGGGTTAGCCTGGGACAGCTGGTCAAACCCCGAGAAACCGATCCGGCGGCGGCGGCGGCGGCCGCTCTCCCTCCCTCCCTCCCACAGACACACACACAGACACACACACTCATTCGCTCCCTCCTTCACACACTCCCTTCCCTCCCTCACACACAGATACGCGCACTCCCTCCCTCCCTCACACACACTCACAGATAGGCGCACGCCCTCACACCCATACACACCTCCTCCTTCACACACACTCCCTCAGACACACAC
>JANPWX010000336.1:1163564-1477572 GCA_024734555.1 Trochalopteron elliotii
CTAAATGATTCAGCCAGCCCAAGACACTAAAGTTAATTGACAGCTCTCTCCCCAATACCACAAATTTGAGCCAATTAGTCATTACGCCACCTCTGTGAAGTGGGTTTAACTTAACTCTTCTCATTTTGCATAGGAAGAAGGCGGAAAGGTCAGGGGACTGGCCACAGAGAGCACTCAGAGCTGAGCCTAGAAAGCAAACTTCATGTTTCCCACGCCTACGTATCAACAGCTAGACTTGGCTTGCCTACACCAGAAAGTAGACTGGCATAGCTGGAGCTGGATAATTATACCGTAACAGTTTATGCCGGAATAAGTCTCCTTGTGGACACTCTCCTCCAGATGGAAAGTGACTTCCCAAAAGCTGTCTAAATGAATTCACTCAACAGCACACACTTGGAGTTTTGTCTTTTCTCCCACTCCCCTTCCCCTGTTCATTTTGGGGGGTAAAAATTCCTGAGACGTGGGTCTCAGCAGCATTTCGAAGCCTTTGATCACTTTTACAGACCATTAAAAGCCGGGACAACTGCAAAACATGTCATTGAAATGCTACAAGTCTTGTTGTCAAGATTTTTATGGTGCTTTTCATCAAAATGTTGAAAACTGAAAGCTTCCAGCTGGCTCTTCTTACAGGTAATAACTTAATAGCTAACAGCTTTTCTCCCAAAGCTGCTGGAACCTGCTTGAGCCATGGAAGCTGATGGGAAAAGCCAGACCCATCCTCTACAGTAAATATTTTCTGATTTTTTTTTAAATCCTGCTGCTCTGCAAGGCTTTGAAACCAAATAAAGCTGTGAAAACAAGGAGGAGTGACCAAGGGAAAAGTACGGGGCAGGGAATAAAGTGGCAGGACTTGGCTTTGTAAATCAGCTTGCCAACTCCAAGGGCTGCAGAGATGAGCACATCCTCACTACAGCAACACAGGGCTGAATCACCAGTTTTAAGGGAGAACTTGGCTCTGGGCTGTAGCAAGAGCTCCACAGTGATTTACATTGCCCAACTCAGCAGAGCTGCTGTGGTGATCTCTTGAGGGCCAAGTGATGGCTTGGGGATCAAGAGAGCCAGATTCACATCCAACAATGACCAGAGGTCCTCCACATGATTTTGGCCAAGCCATTTCAGTTCTTCATTTCTGAAACACAGCAATTAATGCAATGAGAGCTTTTCTTCTGCCGAGCAGCGTCCCAAGAGCATTCCTCAGCTTTGCCACATTACAGAGGTCCCTCTGGCACATCTCTGAAAGAGCCATTCCTGGAGCTCCTGGGAACTCCTTTCTATTGCCACCTACAGGACCTCAGCCCTGCCTGCCCTGGGACAGTGTCCTGCCACTTAAGTCCGGCTGTCCCCAGGATCACAGGCTGTGCCAACAACCACCTACTCAAGAGCTGTGATGTCCTCCTTGGCACTTGCTCAGTCTCCCTGAGCCTTGGTTCCCCTCCTGTGTGCTGGAGATAACACAGCTCCCTGGTCTCACAGGAGAGATTAATTTCTCATCACTTGACAGCAATGTGCTTTGATAGGTTTGATGTGCTCAGCCCGTTTTCAGCTGAATAATTAAATATTCAACCCATATATATATATGTGTGTGTGTATATGCACATGCACATGTGAGAATTATTATTCAAAACCTCCATCATGCTTTTTATGTAAATTCTGGTATAAAGTTTCTAATTCCCCTTTTTTTTATGCCTGTATAAGGTCAAGGTGCTCAAGGAGTTCGCTCCCAAAACCTTCTATTGGGTATTCAAGTAAATAGTAGCTCAGCACAGCGGAAGCTCCAGCCTTAGGTACACTTAGCAAATTAAAAAAGACTGATGTGCCACACTGTTGCCTTGGACAGCGCTGAGTAGGACAGAGCAGACCCCTGCATCAGCTCTCTTGCTGTTGGACTGAGCCCTCTCTTCCCTTCCCACAGAAGGGGCACTTTGAAGGCAAACTGGATCCAGTCCCAAAATACTTTGAAGAGGGCAAACACAGACCTTTCTTTACTTAACTGTTCGTTGGGCAATCTAAAAACTATATAAGCACTAATCTATTTGTTATTCCATCTTCTCCTCTTCCCTACAATAAAGCACTGTTTTATGCTTATATGTATCAATAAATGGACCTATAAAGAAAATAAGGAACATCCTTGAATACCTTCAGAGCATAGTCTATTAATTTTAAAAGGGATGAAACATACTGTACTCCTTGTATTTTACCAAGATAAAAGCCTATAGATTAATTCCTATTAAAATAGTTGGTATTTTCAGGACATGCAGATGTAATTTATGGAGAGGCATAATGCTCATATTAGCTCAAAGGCCACAGAAACTGTAGATCTGTGTCTGTTACTGTAGTTGTACAGGCATTCATTGTACAGAGAGCAGTTGAAAAGGCAGAGTATGTAATCTGAATACTAAATTTGTGAATAGTTTCTCACTTGGGCTGGTTAGGCTTTTCAAGCGCAGCGGATGCTTTGTGGGGGACTTTGTAAAACATTCTCCTAATATATCACATGGTTCCTGTATTTTCTTCTCTTATCTTTACTGTTGGAGCTTTATTCATGAAGACAAAATATTTGATTCTTAAAAGGGCACCAGCTCCTGCTCTGTGCTCTCCACCTGAATTCAGTGTTCTCTGTGTGAGACTATTTTTACAACAAATACTTCTTCCTTTCTCTATAACGTGGACAACTTTAGGTGTGTATAACTCAGAACTATACAAGAAACAGATCTTTTCCCTCACCCTCATACATTCCAATTGCTATATCCAAGTTACTTGCAAAATAGTATTATATTTTCTTTTTTATCATCCACAATAAAAGTATACAGATTTTGTCTTTTATTATAGAGATATAAATGTATATGGATATTTCATTTATGAGGAAGGGAAATTCTAAAGTGTCCTAACAAAATTTAATTATGACACAAGCTACTAACAGAGAATCCTTGAGCCTGGGATCATTTTTATTCGTTGCTTGTACAGCACCTAGCACAATGAGGATTTATGCATGACCTAGCTTCCCACTTAGTACTTCAACAAAAATAAGAATTAACTCTTGATCTGCTTATGGCTGGAAAACACAGTACTGACAGAATTATGTACATCTCATGCTGCACAGAGAACACCACAGAACTATGAAGCTCATAAAGTAGCCAATACAGGAGTGTGCTGGATCTATTTAAATTACTGGATCTGCTGGAGGTATTTAGGCAGAGAGACAGTTGTTACTCAGACTAAAATTTGGCGAAATGACAGGTGTCAGTTATATTGAGTATTGCAAAGTACCAGGGAACATTCAGTGACAAACAACCAGGCTCACAGCTTTGCTGTGAACAGCTGAAAATTTGGTGGGAATAGAGTTCTTCCATTCTCTATGACAGGATTACCATGAATGTTGAATGTCAAAAGTTGCCATTTGGGTTTGAAAGGGCTCCTACAACACAGAAGACTTCTACCAGATTTGGCTATGAACATCATGGGAGCAGGTCTTGTGGGGCTTCCAACACTGACCTGCTGAGTTCAGCCTGCTCTATTTATGCTGGATGAGATACAAACTAGATATAGCCACCCAATGCATACATTTCAGTACTTGAAAAGAGTTTCTACTACAGCTCTTTAAAGCTTGGCAAAGAATTGAGGAATAAGGACATTTTCTCACTGAATCCAGCCTGCCTGTAGGTGCACAGGACTGGCCAGTAGCTTCCCAGGGCCCAGGAGCCACAGGGGTGCCCCAGGTCAGCCTGGCAGGAGCCTCAGCAACCCAGGGTCCATCCCACAGCACCCAGGCTAGAGATGATGGCCAGTCTAACCAAGAACCCTGATTTTCAGGCAAAGCTGTGGCCGTGAGGCAGCTCAAGAAGTCAGTCTGCAGGTCAGGAACAGCAGGGTCCATGGCTTGCCAGGGTCACAGCTATGGCCATGCAGGAGACCAGCCCTCCTCAAACAAGGCCCAGACTCCGGGGCTGAGTTTAAATGAGCTCCTGAGCTGTGGTAGGAGCATGGGTAAAGGCCACAGCTGAGGCTGAGCAGGGTCATTTAAGTCTGTTAGTGCCAACCCAGCTTGAACTCTGAATAATACAGAACGACAAGGAGAAGAATAGTTGACCTGAGTGAGGCCATGACCTCATGAAGTGAGGTTGTCTCACTGACTGTGCACACTCTTGCTTTGCAGGAGCTGGTACAAAATCATTGAATCATTTAGGTTGCAAGAGACCTCTAAGATCGAGTCCAGCTGTTGCCCCAGCACTGCCAGGCCTGCCACCAACCCATGTCCCCAAGTGCCACATCTCCATTAGTTTGGTGTCCCCCTCCTCCTTTGCTGGAAGAGCGGTGCTGTGCATGAGGGGTATAACTGCTGTGTTGAGCTCACATCACACCTTACTTTACAGGAGCTTGCAGATCTCCCTGCGAGTTAAACAGGCTGTTTTCCCTGATTCTACTTGGGTGGTTGCAGGGCCTTTCTTCAAAGCACCTGAAGGATGTCCTGTTTAATCATTTCAGTCCTCACTCACCACATTTCCAAAAACAACACCACCCCTGTTCAGTGTGCATAGCCACAGAAAAGTCAGCACGAATCTACAGGAACATACTTTACCCTCATTAGTTCTTGTTTCTCTTCCTTCTCTTCTTTTTCAGTATCAAGCCAGCGCTTGTAGAGAGCCAGAAAGAAGCTAGGTTGCTAAAACTGGTTTCTGTGGATATCAAGGACAGAACAGGTAAAGCATCTTTCAGCCTGACAGCAACTCCTGCAGGTGTGTGGCTCTGCAGTCTGACCTGATCCAGGGGGTGGGTGCAGCAGTCCCAGGTCAGGAAGTAGTCAGTCCCCCCTGAGCTGTTCGGCACCAGGCATGGGCTCAGAGGGAGCAGTGCAGGGTGAAGGGTCACAACTGCATTGAGCACTGTGGGTAAAAAGCTGTCATACAAACCAGTCTTTAGATCCTTGCAGAAACGGTGTGTCATGAGTCCCATGGGTAATGAAGTCAGAACATAAAATAGTCTGAGGAAACAAAAAACACCCAGCCCTCCACCTCCAGAAGAGGCACAGCTGAGCCAAAGGCTGACATTGTCATCTCAGAGGTGAGGGACAGCCTGGGGCCTAGGCCCAAGTCTGGATTGTGGGTGACTAGCTTACAATGCTTTGCTTTGGAGGAGGATATTCATTTCCCCCTCCATTCCCAAGGGCTATTCTGCCATAGGCACCTTGTTTAGCCTTCCATTCCTCATCTGCTTCTAGAGTCCATGGAAAAGACTGATGTGTCCATTTTGCAGCTCCAAGCACCAGAATTAGATTCCTGCTTGTAGTCACTCTCCAGAGGAACATTTCTTTCTCTGGTGAGAGGCAGGCTGTGTATACCAGCTGGCTAAATTAGTTCCTTACAGTGGGTGAATAACCCTGTCCATACTTCTTGTTCTTCACTGAGAAAATAAAGCTGATGGTACTGCTTCTCCTCTGTCAACTGTATTGAGAATCAGCAACATCCCAGGGACAGGGACTTGGACACAGCTGGGATGGAGCCATGCCAGTGGGAAAAGGGATATTTTAAAAAGGGATATTTAAAAATGCCTCCTTTGTGCCTGTGAGCAAAGTGTCATCTGAGAAGTGTCCTGGGGCTTGATTGTGAAAAGAGACACCTGAAATTAACTGGCCACATAATCAGCTTTAAGCAGAGCTAGGTTAACTTTGATTAACTGTAATTAACAATTTAGATCATAAAAATAAAACATTAGCATCTCTCTCTGCCCCTCTTAGCACTGCATGAATCAACGTGTGACCACAACCTTTTAAAGTTGCATGTTAACTTTTACTGCAAAGCTTTGCTCTCTCTCATTCCAGCAGCAGAGCTGACAGAATGTTCCACAGCCCTTTTTAGGAGACTAATTCTTTTAGTGGTATAAGACCTCTTCATTTTCCAAAACTTTATTTATTATTATTATGATTTTACTTGAGGAAAGAAATAACAATTTCTCTACATCCAGACATTACCCACACATAACTGTGCAAGCAAAGAAAACATAACTTCATTCTTGTGGTTTGAAAATGCCTCCTTTTTCCTGTTTATTTTTTTGTTTTTAAGAGGGAGCCGTTTCTATTTTTTAGATCTCCTTTGGAGATATAAATCAATGAACACACCATTTGGTCTCTATATTAAAGAGACAATCTTCTGCTCCCGGCTACGTATGTGGTCATTTTCTTCTGAGGTGTGTGTTTCTTTCTATTTATTAGTAACTTCAGGGGATTCCTCCAAATAAAATTCTGGGGGGTGGAATGATGGCTAAAGAAGACATTATTTTATCAGGTATCTTTTCTTCAATGCACAGGCCTGAGCTTATACCATTAACATGAACAGATTCCTCCTACTGACCTCAACTGAAAAGACTCCATCTAAAATCTACGAAAGTAAAAATTAAAAGATTCAAACTTTACAGCATTCTGAACAAGGACACAAACAGAAAAACTTGTTCGGATATTATCATCATCTTTGTTTTCAAAACTACTCTCCTCGTTGCTTTTGCTGGTTTATTACATCCACACACTAGTAAGGAGTGTTATTCTCAGAACAAGACTTCCTCATGCCAAACACTCACAGAGTGGATTAAGAAGTCCAATGGAAGCCCGAGGTCTCAGTTTAATCTTTGCATTATAAAGGTAAATGCTTTTCCTAGTGGTTTGCTGCTGATTTGTTGGGCTGTTTTTTTAATTCAACAAAGGTATAATTTTACATTCAGCTCTGAAGTTTTGTTAAAAATAGCTGTTGAAAAAGATCCTTAAAATCAGACAATGTTTTCTGTGGAAATTTCATCCAAACTAACCATAGGTCCTTAATGTTGGCTTGATCTTTAAGTGATTTCTGCACTATACTGAGTTAGCTTAATTGGCTGGCAACGAAATCCCAACCCTCCAGTGAGGTTATCCAAGAAGGCTCATGCTAGACTTTTGCACATTTACACATATGACCCTTTAAATTAAAGCATTTGTCTGGCTGTAGGTGGTGGCTTCCTCTCTTGTAAGACAAAAGTGCTCTGTTGAAAACCCTCATTTAGTTGTCATTGCCCTAAAATCAGAGATACCGAAAGAGGAAAACTGACTTGTCTAAGAATTACTGTCTGTGACTGCTCTTAAGGTAGACAGAGCTATGAAAAAACAGAATACCGAGCTGTGGGGCTGACCTCATATTTCTCCATGGCAATGGTTTTTTCCACTGCCTCCTTTAAAAGGTGGTTTCTTACTTTAGATAAGGGAAGCTCCATCAGCTGCTTCATAGAGCAAAACTGACACCCACTGGCCACCCCCAGTACTTGAAACATTTTGAGCTATCGAGCCGTCCTGGCTTCAGGGCAGAGCAGGACAAAAGAGAGGTGGAACGACCTCCCAGCTCATCCCAGCCCTTCTTCCTTACAGTGCAGTGGTTTTGTAAGGTGGCAGCTTCAAAACCCCACTGCCACAAAGCAGGGAGACACATGATGTTATGCTCGGGCTGCCTTTGGCTCCTTGGCGACTCAGTCGTAAAAACTCCTTTTCCATGACAAATGTCAGGGCTCCCATCCCTGAACTGCAGTTTAACTGACCATTTTTTTCCCCTGAAATACAAGCAGATGTTTCATTTGATCAGTCTCAGACTTGCTGTGCCCACGGTCCACCACACTTCCCTGCATCAGCTTTTTGCAAGCGCCCATCCGTGTGCTGGTGGCCACTCAGGCAGACTTGCTCAGCTGTGCTCTGGCACAGGTCTGTCTCGAATGCATCCCAAATTTCTCTGCAGAATCCTCTCTCCTCCTCACACCCCAGTCACTGCAGTGTTATTATCAAGGCTCCCAAAAATTAGGGTTCCTACCAAGTGCTGTCATCTGTGTGTTGTGTGAGGAAGTGTCTCCTCTTGCCTCCCTGTCACGGCACAAGCCAGAATTGCACTGGCATTTAGACATCTGTTTTTCAATCACATCCCATGTTCATATCTGATTTGCTATCCACTTAGGCACTTCCAATGGGATTGCCTTTAAGCAGCTCCTTCCTACCAAATATCTTTGATTTAGATTATATTTGTCTTCTCATGGAGAACTTTCATTTTCCCTGAGATTCAATCTAATTCTTATTTCCTCCTCATGTCATATATATCATCATGTTCTACTCTCTGCTATTACTCTTTGCTCCCGTCTGGGCTTTGAAACTCTTCTCTGCTCTCTTACATGTTACTGATTTCATATAGTACATAATATCCTACATGGAACATGTCACTGAGCTGAAGGGTACATTATTATATTTTATGTAACCAGCACAGCTTTTATGCCTGGGTGATCAGTTTGCACTTTAGCTATTTTAAACATCCTGGTAGTACATTATCCAAAATTTAAAGCATGGTATCTCGACAGCACTGTCCTGTTTCTTATCACAGCTTGCAGACAGTGTAGGGTCATGTAGGGCATTAGACAGAGAAGAGGTTTTTTTAACACTGAGCAGCTTCATCCATGCACACTCTTCCTGCCTGGGCTAGGGTTGGATCAACCTCAAGGGAAAAAGGAAACTGGGGTAAACTGTACTCTCCCTTTGTGAACGCTTTCAGATCATCCCAAGCTGCTCTACTATTTTAATATTTTTTTAAATCCCTCAGAGAAATTAATACTCTGACTTGATTTTGCAGTTCTCCTTTTAGCTTTTAACTTCTCCAGGCAAGCAAAACAACCCCATCCATTGTCTTAGAGGAACTCGATAAAGTCACAAGTTTATTTGATGTCACATTATTGATGACACATTATTTGATGGTGTTTCATTGTGAGGTTTTTATCTTCTTTTCTTCGTGTTAGAGCCAGGATTAACACACAGGAGTCACAGTTTTGTGTTCAGACTTAGATGTTTATTAATTCTTACCTATAGCTCAGTCTCATGAGTCATGAGCTCTAACTAACAAGGTAGAAAATGGAGGTATCTCTAACTCTTTCCAAGGTCTTTTTAAGTGTTAATTATCCAATAATGAGATGACACCTATATTATTTATACTTTTGACCCAATAATTGACCGACCAAGGTCCGCAATGTGGACCTTTTTCACTCAATTAGAAAAAAAGCACCCAAAACCAAGGAGAAGAAGGTGAAGAAGGAGGACTTAGACAACATCCTAAATCCTCCATATTGCTTCACATATACTACTATATACTAAAACCTTGAAGGTTTTCACCCTGTGAGATCACACAATACTATTCAAACTACACACCCACAAGCCCAGTGCTATCACTCAATTCCAGAAGCCTGTTCCATGCCCTCAGGTCCAATGTAGTGCTTGCTTGAGAGTCAATGCCTTTTAGCACAGAAAGCTCCCCATGCTCTGTCCAGAGGGAGTAACATTTAACATCCAACTGCAGCAGCAGATGAGGAACTTGGGAAGTCAGGCTGGGATCTTCCCTTCTTCCTGCAGCAGTAACACATTAAAATAATGACCAGCTGCCCTATAAATGGCTGACAGCAATGCATCATTTATTGATTTGCCCTGCTTAAAGCTTAGCTGTGACTTCAGGCATGAAAAAATGCATAACATCAGAACGATTTGTCTGTAAATTGCTCTTTATGTTAAACAGGGAAGAGGAAAAAAAGAAGTTCAATAAAGAGTCCTGGGATTTTCAGGCTATGCCTTAAGGTAATCATGGGGTTGTGAAAATGCAGGTAAGTCCCCACCCCTATTCATGTCCACACAAATGATGCACTTTCTCTGCTGATTTGTGTTTGAAAATTCTTTTCTTATTCAGACTAGATTTGTCTCTATATGGTGGGACTCCTAAGGGAGAGAATTGTTTATATAGATGAACCTTGTGCTGTTTAGCTTTCAAATTTCACTTCTCAAAGCAATTTCTGAGAAAGGACCCACCCCATCACCCTCCTGAGTATTTGCTTATTCAAAGTCCACAAAGAGGGATAATTTGCTCCATTTGGGAACTGCACACAGGAGCCCCCAGCAAACTGACATCAATACATCTGAAGGTTTGGATGCTGAGAAGTCCCTCAGAGAGGGACAATCCTGGATGTCCATCCCAGGAGACCATCCCAAGTCATCTACCCATGTATTTCACTGGGATCACACCTGCCTGGAAACAGAGCCTAGCCAGTCAGTGCTGCTGGGTAAAGACTAATCCCATATCCCATATCCCATATCCCATATCCCATATCCCATATCCCATATCCCATGGGGTTTTGTGTGTTGACATGCACTCACCTGCTGGCTGAGTGTTCAGCATTGCTGACTTCCCATACCTTTGCTGGGATAACTCAAAATCTACACAGAGATCCAGACATCCAGTACAATCCAGATACTTTCTATGAGTGATAGGAATTCAGAGGGAAAATCTCAGAGCCAGTTTTAACAGTGTTTTTAATGCAACCTTGTTTATAGACTCACCAACAGAATTTCTATCATTTTACCAGGCTTTTTCTCTGTTGTGAGACAAAAGCTTGTCTTTTACTTTGATAACTAAGTACTGCAGATGGGGATGGGGTTTTTTATCCTGTTCTTCCAGTGTTCCTTTCAGTGGAATAAAATACATAGATTTTTTTTTTCCTTTCAATTTTCATGTTTAGATCTCAATTCAACAGAGTACTTAAACCAATACCTCCATTTGAATCCAAAGCCCTTTTTTTCCATCCAGAGGTTGAATGAAGCTCCATAAGTGCCTCTTCCAGTTTAAATTAACCTTCCCAGGCATATTGATAGCTGCAGTACTTATATTTCCTGCAAGAGTCTCCCATGACCATCACAGAACAGAAGGGCTGAAAGTTCTTATAATCCACATATGCAAGGACAGAGCAGAAAGAGCAATATCAAGTGCAGAAAAGAGCTGCTTTCCAGTGGACTAGGAATTTTTTGTAGCATCACAGCTATCAGGGAGAGACTTCAAGGGAAACTGCGCTCATCCTAACTTTTTTTGCCCTTCATGAATATTTAAAAACCATCTCCAGTTCCCCATCTTGCAGTGACTCTTGTGTTTTGGGTGGTTTAATATTGTCTTTAAAGGTTATTAGAGAAAGAAACACGGTGATCAGAGGGTTCTGTGGAAGTGCAGCTTGAGTTCTACCTGTTCATAAATAACGGGAGCACAGCGCCGAGGCACCACGAGCACGTGGCCGGGCTATTTATTGCTTTTCTCTGGGGCACCATTTCTCTTACAGCCACTCCAGTTTACTTTTGGAAACGTGGCTGAGGGTAACACTTGCACAGGCACATTTTGAAAGCTGGCTCTGATAATTTATGTACTTTGTGCTAGGCAGCTTCCAGATCCTGGGTTATTTTTAAAGCTTCTCTTTCCCACAGTGATGTTCCTCATTTTCACTGAAGCAAAGCAAGGGGGACAAAAAGCCCACCTGCAACAGACATAAAGGAAAACTTGTGTAGATGGAGAATAAAATTTCGATCATATCACTCTCTACATCACATTAGTTCTTTAGGGCCACAACTTACTACCCTAAGATTAAAAAAAAAGGGGAAAGTTAGGATTTAGTACAAACTACTATAAATTTTGTCCAGAGAAGTACAAACTACTCTGGACAATCATTAGTCCACAGTAGGGGAAACAGGAGAAAACCAACCAGCTCTGCAAGTTTATTGTAGTGAAGGCATGTCCTTTACAATGTACCTTGACAAATAGAAAAAAAGTGCAGTTTGGTAGAATCTTTTCCATCAAAACTCTGAACTGTTGGGTTTTTTCCTCCATTTATATTTCTGCCAGTCAAACTTGAAAAATGTCCGCCTGAACTAAAGTTTGCTACTTTTGGAAATGTATTTTATGATTTTGGGTCCTCAGTGTTCTTGAGAAAATAAAAAAAAACACAGGTTGGTGAATGGCAATTAATGAACTGGCAATTTCTTTCTTAAATTCAAATTTTATATTAAAAAATTGCTAAAAAATTTCAGCCAGTTATCATCTTTATTCTTGCTGTTAATCCATAGCTGCAGGCATGGCAACAGAGGGAAGAGAGGACAGAAACAAGAAGTACCCAGCTAAAGCTCTGTGAAAGGAGAACACGTGGAGATAATTAAGGAATAATATTATTTGCTTACTCTGATCAAGTTTCCAACAATCAGTGATTTTTTAACCACAGTATTTACAAAATGGAATCAAGGCTACACACAAACACCAGGGTGTTCCAGATCATTTTTTCTCTGTGTGTTTTACCCCCCCACACTAACTCAAGTTCACGTGGCTGAGCATGAGCAGTTCCCAACAAGTGGCTCTTGTACACAGGGAATTAGCTTATTTCTGGCCATTTTTTTGTTTGCCTACCTCTGCCTATTTGTTTTAGGGTGCTGTAAGCCAATTTTGGCTTGGCAAAGGCCACCTTATCATGTTCTGATAACAGGCCAGGTTATCTTTTTTTGTAATATCAGCTAATTCTCAGCAAGGGGATACACCTTAACATTTAGGCACATACACCTTGGGGTGGCTGGCTTCCCAAAATTAACCATGGGTATTTTTAGGTGTGCTTTTTTGAAGGACCGAGAGCAGATGATGAAATGCAGAAGGTGCCTGTGTTTGCAGGGCATCTCTTGGAAACCTCCCAAGGCAAAAAACACTCCACATTTTGCCACTACCTCAGTTCCCAGTGCTCTCTAGATCCCCATGTGTATGGTGTCCATCCTTCCCAAGCTGTTCACCATCCTCAAAACCCCCAAGCTCCTCTCTCAAACCCTGGGGAGGCGTGGGATGCCTGCCCTCGTCCCCAGCCTGCAAACTTTCCCCAGTAAAGGTTACAGAGCCGGCGAGCAAGCGAGGGGTAATTTACACAACAACCCCCAAAACTTTCCACCACACTTGAACTTTCTGTTCTCTGTGGTAAAAGGCAGACAAGAGTTTGATGTTTATTATCAGTTTTTCCTATTGTCATGGCAGAGTGACTGCAACTGCCATGGCAGAGCACTGCACAGCTGCTCTTTGAAAGCACCGGGGGTGGCAGTTGGGCAGCATTTGTGCTGCTTCTGGAGTCTCAGTAATTAACAGCCCCTTGCTTCACTTACACTGTGAAACAAGACTTTAAAAGTCACCTTAGAACACGCCAGAAAGGGTTTAAATTGTGGGGGAAAAGAAAAAAAAATAGAGACATCATAAAGGTCAGGCAGCATTTCAGCACCTCACTTTGGGCATGGTAAAGTTTAAACCCGGGGGGAAATCCCAGTGATGGGAATGAAGCAAGAGATGCCCAGGCTACACATTGGCCCAGTGATGAGGGTGGAGAAGCACTATTCACTGAGGTCTGGACTAGAGACACCTGAGCTACTTGGGTTCCCTTTTGTTCTTCATTTGTCCACCCTGAAGCCTGTTTTTCTCTCTTTTTTTAATTCACGCAGCGTTCTGTTTCATTAAATGTTTATGATCCTATTACAGGATACAGTTTTAGATTACTATAATAAAAAGGAGTTGATAAAACTTCATTATCCGTGGTGGCAGAGAAAGAATAAAATCTTACACCTTCAAGTTTGTCAATAACATTGGTTGTAATAACCTTTTTAAAAGCCAAAGTGTGCACAAACTACAAAAAAACTCCTGAAAAGCCAAATTCACTGTTACTGAATCAGACCATCACCACTGGAAAGTGGCATATCAAGCATAACTTTACTACAGCCACCATTTCTTTGTCACTGTTATTTTGAGGCAACACCTTTTTGTTCCCTGTGTTATTAGGGTGGGAATTTTATGGGGAGTAAAGTACAGAAACATCATCTCAGCGAGGATAAATTTATACCTGAGCTGAGGTGTGGAGCTCAGAGATTCCTGTGGTCTTTTCCTTTAAAAAATAAATTGCTGGTATTTTAATCATGTATCAGAAGGAAGAGAATGTGTGTTTCAAAGGCACAGAACGAGGGCTTTAAAATTAAACTCCGCTCATTTTCGCCTTCTGAGGGAATGTGGAAGTATCAAGGATTTTAAGATCTGCAGGGATGTTTTAGTTCCTTTATGTTCCACAGGTTAAAAAAATAAATAAATCTCTTTTCCTCCCTCTTGCCAGGTGTGCAATAAGGTCCATTCTGATAAAGCTCAGTCCTCAGATTATAGTTTTATATAAAGAATAATAAAATACACCAAATGCAAAAAATGCTGCGTTAACAGCTCCTGGAAAAGACTCCCTTCTACTCCTCCCATGGAATTTTAAGAGTCTCCTTTTGTTTAGAAGCTGAGTTTGGCTGGGCCATGCAGCACTGATGTTGAATCACCTACTGCTGAACCAAGCTCCCCATGGGATGTACTGCATCTCCCCATTGTCTGGGCAAGGGAAGGGCTCTGAGATGCAGAGCTTGGAATCCCTATGGGATTCAGGCTCCAGCACCCCAAGGAAGAGTGCTGCACCATCAAAGGGGCACAACCAAGGGCAGGCAGGGGGAGGAGGGAATTGCAGGAGAAATCCTGCAGGAGAACTGGCTGTGTCACATCCTGCAGAAGGTCTGCCCAACACCACTCTGGAAGAGCATACTGGGCATGAGAAAAGATCTCAGAGGGTCCTTTGAAAGCAGAGGGCTGGGTGAGCTGCCAGTTACCCCAGAGCTCAGGGCCAGCCAGCCTGGCTGCAGAGGCTGCACAGAAACAGGAGGAAGTGTTGGCTGCACCTCCTGCCCTGCTCCAGCTGCACCAACTCCCTGTCACCCTCTCCAAGCCTCTGTGCATTTCTTGCACTTCCTTCGTTTCTCACTCTCACCCCCTAAAAAATCTTTCTCTGCAAGGAAGAGCTGCCTCTCTTTGAGCCAAGTCCACTTGGCAGCTGTGGCTCCAGATGTGCTGGTGGGGAGCAGACCCCACCTGCAGGTGCCTCCCCCTCTCCCCACCTGCTCCCAGTCATGAAAACCGAGGGTGCTGCTTGTTCTGACAGTGGTTACCCCTCTGTCAAACACGGCCAAAACACTGCCAGGGTGCCCAGCTGGGTGGGAGCTGGGGGAGAGAAGGGAAAAGGAGATGCCACATGGCTGGGGTGTCCCCTGTCCCCTTCCTGTGGGCAGAGCAAGGAGGCCAAGGCACAGCAGAGAGAGGCAGGTGTGCAGAAGAGGAGATGCACAGGGCAGGAGGAGGAGCTGGGTGGGAAGAGATGCAGGGAAGGAATTGGGTTTGTATCCAAGACAGGCAGAAGGAGCCCACAGCCACTGCCTTGCTCATGGCACCATGGTCTGTGTGCAGGCATTGGGAGAGCCTCAGCCTTGTCTCCTCTGCAGCGTGCCAGGGGAATGCCAGAGGGATCTCTGCCTGAGAGAGCTGTCCCAGACTGAATGCTGGTTTGCTTGTGTTTGGAGTAGGGCTGTCAGCACCAGGGCTGGGAGGGCTGGTTCTCCCTGAACCCACCTGGAAATCCAGCTTTAGCTTATGCCACTGGTCCTGGCTGCCCTTCCAGTTTGGGCTCCTGGCACACATCACACTTGGCCTTCCAGCTGGAAGCAGAAGGCATGGAAAAAGCTCTCATTCCTAACCCTCTTCATATAAGTAAAAAGCTTGATATTTGGGAAAACCAGGAACTTCCCAGCTGTCCCATGTTTTTTTTTTTTTTTAGAAGTTAAAAGGGAAGCTTGGAACATTCCTGATCTTGAACTTCTTGTATTTAAAAAGCCCTGTTGCACACATGGGATCATGGACATAAAACCAGAGCAGGGCCAGGCTTTGGCTCTCCAACCAGTACACCTGCAACTGTCCCACTGGTGCTAGAAATACAGCAAGGCTGCATTTCACAAAGACTTTTGTTCCTACCCGTGAAGAAGATCAGGAGGTGGAAAGAGGAGGCTGGGGGGAAAAGAGAGATGTTTAAAGAGCCTTTGGGAAAGATCTGTTTTCTGAAAGGGGAAACAACCAACTTGGGCTTGCTTCTTGATGGCTTTGTGCAACCATCTCCTGCCCTGTAAGAAACTAACCTTGGGCACACTTGGTACATCAAAATAAGATTTCAGTTCAATGTCTTGGATGGAAAGTGCTCAACATGAAAGAGGCAGTTTCATAAAGATGTCATAAGGATTTGGGGTTTCTGCCCACATGCAAGAGAGTGGAAAGCTGCTTTTAAGAGGTTGGAGAAGCCCCATTTGATACATCAGTTTGTGGGATGCACTGTGCCTCCCAGGGTTGGAACAAGGTTTTAACTTAGCAAGACTGGAGCCCTGGGGGTGGTTCAGTGAGCATCTGCCAAGGCTCCTCAAAGGTAGAAGTGAAGCTGGCACCGATTAGTCAGAAACCACCACAAAGCTGAGCAGCCTGAGGATGCTGGAGCCCTGGGTGTGCTATTTAACACCTGCCAGCTCTCAGCACAACTGTATCCTATGAGGCTGTTTCCACTTGCACTTGTGGTTAGCAAAACCAAACCCCAAACCTGCAGCAATTAACACTTTTACTCCAAGGCTGCTGCTGCAGAGGAGTGTCCCTGCACGTCGAACCTCTCTGAGGGAAAAAGAGTGCTGGAACAGGTTGAATGCTTCAGTTGTTTGGGGTTTTTTTTGACACTCTGCTTTCAGAAAAGCCAGATGTGGCTCAGTGATGGGGAGAAAGGGATCAGGGAGATGAAAAGATGGCACAAGAAAAGGAGACTGCTGAGAATGCATGGCCTGTGCTGAGTAAAAAATCTTTCTGGATACTCAAATTCCTTTGAAAATCCAAAGCCGGGGGGATAAAGCAGTGAAGTGTCTTCCTTTTAGCTTCTTTTAAAATACCCTCCAGCCTGTGATCATTTAAAGAGGGGCTAAGGAGGGGGATTAATCCACATTCCCCTAAAGCAGCTTCCTGCCCGAAGCCCTGTCTGCTCCCTCCTGTTTTGGCTCCCCTAGCCCAGTTCACACAGGAGGAAAGAACTGCAGTCTGAGCTCTGTCCTTCAGCCCGCCCTTGCTGCAGCAGGGCTGCCTGGAAATACACTCCCAGTTACAAGGATGCTATTTCACTGTGCTTCTCTGTGAATTTTGCTGCCCTGAGGATGGCATGGGGCTGCTGCCAGGAGAAAGCTGCTTGGGAAGGGGGAAAAAAAAACCTACAGACCTTGTCTTGCAGCTCTGGCTCCTGCCAGGCCAGGGGGCAGGGAGGGAGAGGAAACAGGCAACAACTTTTTGGAGGGAGGGGGTCTCCTCTGCACCCTGAGCCAGGGAATAGAGGACATGTCAAAGAGCTGCTCTTGCATATCCAGGCCCCTTCAGGCCCCTCTCCCTGTCCCTCCCCCACAGCAATATGGGCTATATAAGGTCCTTAAAAGGCTTTGGAAACAGGAATATTTTTAAACCAGGAGTCCCATGGGTAGTCCTCTTTAACAAGAGAAACTAGAGGAATCGTGCATTTGGGAGAAGCAGCAAATATTTATGTATGAGCTGCAATTATTAAATTCTCTTTCATGGTTGACCTCCTTTATTCCTTTTTTCTCCTTTTAAAGGGTTAAATGGCTTAGAAGCAAACCGGCTTTGGCTCAGTGTTTGAGGCTGCTCTAGACCAGGCATCCCCAGTAATCCTGCTGTGCAAGCACAGCCCATCACAGCCCTGTTCCCCCCAGCCATCTCAAATTTCCTGAGCAGGGAGCCCTGGCTTTGCTGTGCAGTTAACCTGCACAAGGAAATGGGGCCAGAGAGCTCACACAACCCGTCTGTGTCAGCCTGGGAGCAGCCAGGCCATTCAGGAATTCAGCCTTCCCTGGACGTTAGCAGGGAGCAGAGGCAGGAAGGGAGAGAATGATTAACAACACGGGGCTGGGGGAGAGAAGGAAAACACCTGTACACAGCACTCATGGCAGGGGAGCCTGTCTGTCTGTCTGTCCCTCCAAAAACAGGAGGGCTTGGGTGAGATCCCTGCATGCTGGGAGAGAGGTGGGACATGTTAGCTGAGCAAAAACCCAGACCCAAGCTGCATACATCCAGGGCTTTTGAGGACTGCTGTGCTGCAAGTGATGCAAGGGTCTAACTTCAGTCCCTGGTGCAATTCTCTGCTGCCTGAATTAAACCCCTCCATGGCTGCTGTGGGACACACTGGTGCCACAGGTTGCATGGCTGGTATCTACACTATATCAGTATATATTTACATATATATGTGTATATATATATATATGTGTGTAAATTGTAATATGATTATGTAAATTGTAATATGATTATGTAAATTGTAATATGATTATGTAATATGTAATATATATATGTACTGTATATTTACATATATATATCTCAGTAATATAAATTTGCACACACACACACACACACATATATATATTTATATGTATATATCAGTGGTGTATATTCACATAAGGCCTTCCAGCTGGAATGAGCCACTGGGAGAAAAAGACCAAAACACTGTATAAAAGCAGTGATGAACAAATTCAGATCCTTTTTAGGCCTGTTTGGACTTCTGAGAGCAATTGGTGGTCCCCAGGCTATTTTGATGGTGGCATCTGACTTTCAAATATTGCCCCTCACTGACCAAAAAGGCTGGGGCTTGCATACACATCCCTGTGGGTGCCTATGAAATAATGTTTTGAAATGATTCTGAATTTATCATAGAATCTTAGAACAGATTGCTTTGGAAGGGACCTGGAAGCTTATCTCTTTCCACCCCCTGCCATGGGCAGGAGCAGCATCCTGTAGACCAGGTTGTTCCCAACCCCATCCACTGTGACCTTGAGTGTTTTTCCCATGGGATGGGGTTTCACCTATCCCATAACCACGGGAGGTGACTCCAGTGCTTTCCCAGAGAGTCTCCCTGCTCTGCTTTCACTGTCCCGGCAGCGAGCGGGTGCCGGACCTGGACGTGACAGATGTGAACAAGAAATCAGCCCTGTCATATTCCTGCCCAACTGACACAGGGAGTTCGACTGCATTCCTGCCTTTCAGTTGTCAGGAGAGTGTGGAAAGAAGATATTTATCGCATTAGCCCTGCATGATCAAGGAGAAGCCTGGCTGTTTAGGGATGCTTTATTAATGAATGCTAGAGGACATCTACCCCTCCTAACATATGAGTGGCTCGTCACTGAAAAATGCAGGGAGATAAACAGCCAAGTCCTCTGTCTTCTGTGGCTGTTCAGTAGGTGTGTTACACTTGACATGGGTTATTTATGAGTCTCAGATAGTGCCCAAGGCTAAGCCTACCATTGCCATTAAAAAATAAAAGCTTATGTAACCAACAGCAGCGTTCTGCTTCTGGTTTAATAATGCGAGTGTCTTTCTCGTGACTTAAAAGGCACAATCCAAAGTGTATCAAAGTCGAGGATAATTTTTCTATTGACTTCAAAGGGTTTGGAATCAGGCTTAATAATGCAGCTGGTACCTCAGTCCCCTCCCTCCCAGCCTCCTCCCCCAGCACCTGCTCTGGCTGGAGGCACATTGATACCTTAGACAGAGCCAGCACTGCTGACCAGCTCCATTGGGAACACGTGGCACCATTACTGGAGTGCTCCCCAAAACCCCCCGTCCTTCCCCAGTGTCCCTGGGGAATGCTGCCTGGGGGAGTGGAGAGCCAGGGGAATCTTCTTCCCTGACTGACTCTTTCTTAGCAGCACTTTGGCAGCTTGCTCAAAGCTCAGAGGGAGTCAGCTCTCTCACCTTTCCCATGCCCAGGCATTGGAAACTCCTTCTGCTGCAAAATGTGAACACAGAATTATAGAACGGCCTGGGTTGGAAGGGACCTTAGAGCCCACCCAGTGCCATCCCCTGCCATGGGCAGGGACACCTTCAACTAGCCCAGGTTGCTCCAAACCCTGTCTAACTTGGCCTTGAACACTTCCAGGGATCCAGGGGTAGCCATAGCTTCTTGGGCAAGTTGTACCAGGCCCTCACCATGCTCACAGGTAAGAATTTTTCCTAATATCCAGTGTAAACCTACTCTCTGTCAGTTTGAAGCCATTCCCCCTTGTCCTGTCAGGCCCTCCAGGCCCATATAAATAATCTCTCCCCATCTTTCTTGCAGGCTCCCTTCAGGCACTGGAAGGCTAAAATTAGATCACCTGGAAGTTTCTCTTTTCCAGGCTGAACAACCCCAATTCTCCCAGCCTTTCCTCACAGCAGAGCTGCTCCATCCCTCTGATCATCTCAGTGGTCTCCTCTGGACTGGCTTCAACAGCTCCAGGTCCTTCTGTGCTGGGCCCCAGGGCTGGAGGCAGCTCTGCAGGTGGTGTCTCACCTGAGGGGGGCAGAGGGACAGAATCCCCCTCCCCTGCTGCCCACACTGTGGGATGAGCCCAGGACACGTTTGGTTTCTGGGCTGTGAGTGTACATGTCCAGCTCACGTCCAGCCTCTCACCCTCCACACCCCCAAGTTGCTCTTGATCCATTCATCAGGAAGCTGTGCTGCCATAAGGGAAACCTTTCCCCAGGGCTTCACCTGCCTGCCTTTCTCCCTCTCTCCCAAATCCTCACACACCTGTTAATTTCAGCACACAAATAATAGGAGGAAAAAACCAATCCAACTCATCAGAGAATCACACTTTGTGTTAAACAACGAGACCTATTTACATCCATGGCATTCCCTGTGGTTTATTCAATCCTGCTATAACCAGACAAAGGGCAAGCTTGCCATGAGAAAGCACACAATGGCCCTACAGCCATCCTGTACCATCCCATGGCATGGGGAGGGCCTTTCCCCTCCAGAAAAAGGGAGCAGAGCAGGCAGGGGAGGTAAGTGATATATGGTTTCCATACCTTGCTATCACGTTGCTCACTCCCTCTCCTGCCAAAGGCCTGGATTTTTACAGCCAACCCTAATTTCCATAGCAAACCACAACAGGGAGGCCCTGGTAACCGCAGGGCTCTGCGAGCTGGGTAGTTAAGGCTGCTAATTACAAGCAAAGGAGCTGATGGCTCCGAGTGTGTGGCCGAGCAGGAAGAAGCTGCTCCAATGGGAATCCAGGCACAGGATGAGTCTCTGCAGAGACTCAGGATGCCAGGAACACCCGGGAACACAGGGCTGGAGTGCAGCCTTTGAAAACAGAGCTAAGGAAACTCCAGTTCTGCACCAGCTGTTGGCGTTTTAACCCTCCTAACACAAGGCAAGGCACCGGGGCACTGGTGTGGTCCACAAGTGATGCTGCAGAGCTGTCCCCAACCTGCAGGGGCTGAGGTGTCAGTGGCAAGGCTGCAGCAGGGAAGAAGGGCACAGAGGGCACCTGATGGTGGTGGCTGCACCACAAAGCTGCTTTTAAAAGGAAACTACTGAGAGAGCTTCTCCCTCCTTCTCCGCCCGTGCTCGTTGCTTGCTGCCAACACATTGCAAGCGCTCTGGAAAATGCTGCTCACTTGCTCTGTGGTTGCTCACGACAGTTTGGTTTGGAGAAGAAAACTAAAATAGTCTTCTGAAGATGAACAACCTTTATCCAATGCTACCTCTCTTTTTTTTGTTTTTCTCTTAATTTTTCTTATTTACCCCCTCCAGAGCAGCAGTATCCTCCTAAGGGCCAACCCCTCGGGACACCCTAAGCACCAGTGCATTTTCCAGGAGGCAGTGGCTGCTCCTCAGCTACCCTTCTGTTGCACACACACCAAAATAAATTTATCTATGACTTCTACCAACTCCAGACCCTGTGGACACATCACCCCCTTATAAACACCTTCATGCAGAAAGAATAAATGTGCCCTCAAGCAAGTGGTTTTGGCATCACCAAGGTCAGGTGAACCATGCTAGATTTATCCCACTGTGCCAGATTTATTCCAGGTACCAGCCCAGGCACGGGTTAAACCAAGCCTCCATCCTTAAAACAGGGGAGAGCTTTGCTCCTATGAGACAAAATCCTGCAGCACACACAGACACTTATTTTAATGACTACACTTTGTTGTAATGTTATCAGATATTTTAAAGAGCGTATCACTCCAGCAGAAGCCACTGCCATCTGTGCTTCCCCAATTAGGAATGCAAGCAAATATGTATTTTACAGTAACATCAATAAAATATAATGCACAAGTGATGTATCTTTGGTTTTGTTTTTTTTTAAAGACACAAATTAGGGAAGCAGTCAGTCTCGAAACCGCAGAATTCCCTTGCAGGAAGAATGGGGTTTGTAACCAAAAGAACAATCCGAGCCGGGCCTCTGTCGCAAGGATTTTAGTTTTCAAAGCAGAATAAATGGGCTTTAATATCTTCTTTTTTAAGTACATCATCAGTATGAGAAGACAGCCTACACTGTTATTTAAAAAGAAACCCTGCTCGCCAGGCTATTCATTAGTGAGCATCCCATAAGATGTGCCTGAAACCTGCCTCCTGTCAGAAGACAGGTGTTGAGCCTTCTCCAAAATCTCCTCTCTTTTTCCCCCTGACTGCTGGCTCAGATCGTCACCCTCAAGCTGAGCCGCTGTAAATCAGTGATTAAGGGAGGAAAACACTTATTTCTCCCTTTCTTCCAGCTAGGAGATCTGGGCGCTCTGCAGATATTTTCGCTCGTTTCCAGAAGGTCCTTTCCCTGCCAGAGCCGGACCATCGTCGTTCCCTGGGGATAGAGAGAGCAGCTTTCAGGGAGAGGAGAATGCCAGGGGATAAAAAACAACCTTGCAGAGGAGAAGGGAGGGCGGGGATGGCCGGAGCGGGGCTGCAGAGCCCAGCTCGGGGGGAAGGCGGGATGCCCGGGGGGGATGCCCGCCCCGCGGGGTCTCTCTCGGGCTGGGAGCCGCAGGGCCAGGGCTCTCTGCAGCCTGGGGAGGTTGTTTGAAGTCGGAGGGAGCCGTTAGAAACCTCCAGCCTGCCGAGGCAGCAGCGCTGTGCACTGCGGTCACTTGCCTCCGTCTGCCTTTCTTCTTCTTTTTTTTTTTTTTTTTTTTTTTTAATTCTTTCCCATCCAACTGCGTCTTAAACTGTTTCTCTAGAACACGCAGCCCCCAGAGGGGAGGGGGGGAGAGTCAACCCAAACAAAGTAAAAAAGCAACATATTGTCTGCGGCTGCCAGCAAGGCATCCCCTCCCTATCTCGTACTTAATGCGATAATGAATCTTCCCGTAGGAGCTTTTGTGGTTTAAGGCTTACTGAATAATAATGTAACACAGAATACACACAAAGCCACATTTTTCTCTCTCCTCCTCTTTTTTTTTTTTTTTTTTTTTTTTTTTTTTTTTTTTTTTTTTTCCAAAATACATATCTGATCAAAAGCCAGGCTGCAATTAAAACATAGCATAGTTTGGGTTTGGCTTTTTTTTTTTTTTTTTTTTTTTTTTTCCGTGCCACTGGAAGGTATTTCAGCAGCAAACGAAAGCTAAGACACCATAAATATTATCTCCATAAGGGTAATTATAAAGGTTATACTTTATAGGTCTTTGTGCTTCAGCACTTTGACCTTTTAAACACATTTTAAATTAAATTACTATGCAAATAGCTTAAAACTGTATGTGTCACACAGGAAGTTTTACTTGCTTGACGACAAAGGACCTGCCTTGCTCAAAGTTTCCCATCCTGGCATTCCCTGACCCCACGTGCAGCATCTCCTTCACCATGTCCTTAGCCATGGACAACTCATCTGATGGAGACCTCAGAGCATCCCTGGTGACCCTGGGGAGACCAGAAGCAATGCACCCTTTAATGGCAGGGAAAGCCATCCAGCTGCTGCTGTCCTTGTCCAGGAATTTCAGCAACTTCATGGCAGTGAGAGGAACTGAGTAAAGTCCTCCTGTGGCCTCTGCTGTAACTTGCTCTCTGTGCATGTGTTAGTGTACTCAAGAGTCCCTGGCATAGCTAAAGGAGCAGAGGCAGGGTAATGAACCCAGCTGATCCAAGTGAGCATCCACAAGGTCCCCAGGTCTCACCAGGGGGTGGCTGCTGTCAGTCATGACCTTTGAGAAAAAAAGGGTTTGTGGGATCAGAGTATTAATTGTGTTTTTTCAAACCCAAGTACAAGACACAGTGCTCCTTGCTGATGTGCACAGACCCCTTCAGTCCCTCAGTGAAGAGGAACATTCCCAGCAGGAGCTTCTCCATTTCCATCAGGTGGAAAACCTTCAAACATGAAAAAAAATCTTCACTCTCCATAGACCTTTGTATACAAGAATGGTTATGGTGTTCCTTGTGGGAGAGAAACACAGTATCTCAGCTGAAGTGCTGACAGGAGTCACTCACAATTAAAATTAATTACATAGCTGAGAGATGTCCCTGAGCCTTGCTAATAGAGAAATAATTCATTTTGATGGTCATCTTCATTTCTTCATTTCTGCCTTAGGCACAGCATGTAAGACTGGAAGAGCATGTGTCTCACTTCAGTTAATGACTGTGGCACACACACAGATCCACGTGCCACACAATTAATTACTCAGAGCTCAGTGAGCTTCACAGGACCTCCACCACAACTGTTTGGCTCTTGATTTTCCTGTGCCCATTTTGGAGCCCTTCCCAAGGGCTTTTTTGGTTTTTTGGTGGGTTTTTTGGTGCTTTGGCAGCCACAGGCAGAGGATATGTGGCTGGTGGGGAGGTCAGGTGAGGAAACATGCCTGCTTTTGCCTCCTCAGCCACCTCTGATCTCTCATCAGCCAAAGATGAAATACCAGGCAAGAGGGAGCTCGGGTCTGGCCAAGTGCAGCTGCTCTGATCTCCTTGGGTAGGAGAAGAAAGCCTTGGCAGCTGGAATTAAATCTGAAGTGCCTCCAGAAAAAATTTTGCATGGGATGCAGCCCAGAAGAGCTGCAGTCCTGGAGAAATGCCTTTGCTGCCTCAGCTCCTGCCCTCCAGAAATAAGGAAAACAACATTTGCATGGTTTCCTTTGGCTGTTTCTGTTGTGTGCAGCCTGGCAGACCTCCTGGGGAGAGCTGCCTCCTCTCTAGGCCTGCTTGTGGGCAAGCAGGAGGTGCCACCTGCAGCAACAGAGGCATTAAGGAAAAACTGCTGAACAGCACAGGGACACAGGCATGGGAATAATCCTTTTGAAGGCCCTTGAAGTTGTGATGACTTTGTTGCAAGTGTCCACTAAGATTGAAGAGACTTTTCTTGAATGACTTAAGCAGCATCTGCAAGTCTCAGGACAGATCAAGGCACCTTCAGGAGCCAATTCTGGCCAAGCTTCCAGGGATTCCCAAGGGCCTTCCACCTCACTGGCACTCAGACTCTCCCCTATGGAGCCAGACACCAATACAGTGACCCATTCAGGAATTTATTTTACATGCTGATGAAATCTGAATTGAAATCAAGCCCCAGGTGCAAACAAGGATCAGGACATGACAATATCCACCATGGAAATTCATGGATCCCATTGAGACCACGCTGAGCTGCTGCATTATGTTTATTTTGAATTTAGAGGCTTGTGCTTAGCGACAGGTTGCCAGTGTCCATCTGTAGCTTGTTTTTTGTTTTCATCCGTGCTGCACATTTGTGTGACAAGACGTGGGCATGTTCAGCGTGGAACAAACCTGCTTGTTTTTCACCTCCAGTCTACCCACAGGGAAGGCTTGGCAGATCTGAGCCAGCAGCACTTTCCTAAAGGCACCTGGAGAAGCTCAGCATCCCCATCCACTGCCCCAGGCGTGTGGGGCCAGGCAGGAACAAGCTCTGCCCAGTGCAGGCAGCCTCCTCTGGCCAGGAGTAAAAAATTCCACTGATTCCTGATGCTCCAGCAGAGTTGGGATGGCTTTTTCCAAATATTTCAGCTATAAGAGACATTAGCCCAATACACATCTAACCTCACTGAAGCAGTAAAGCTGTTAAATAACAGCTGGATCCATTGACTCTGGTACCTTCCCTGCAGGCCTGGAGCTGGGCATGTATTAATTATCTTGGTCAGTTAATTAGGCATGCAAATATTTTTTTGCCCCTGCTGAGGCCTTTCCTAGCATTTAGGAGAACCATTTAAATGTGGTAATGGCCCATCCCTGAGTGCCCCCAGCCGTTGGAACTTCAGGCTGCCACAAGCTGCCCACAGCAGACAGGATGGGGAGACCAGCTGGCTTAAAAGCAGATTTAAGGATTATCACAGCCCTCTAAGCAAATTCAGAAGTGCACATGCATGCAGCTAACCAGCAAGTATGTCTGAGTGACAAAAGAGCCTCCTTCAGTTAAAAGGAAAAAAAAAAAAAAGAGTAGATTATTTTTAAAGCGATTTCTTTAAGAGAAGAGGGGAAGAGCTGGATGTTATGCATTTGCAATGACAAGTAAGGAGTGAGCTCTGCCTGGTCTCAAAAAAAAAGAGGTAAAACAATGCTGGTATCCCCCTGCAGCCACTGAAAGCAAGCTGGTGCACGCATGGTACATCTTGCAGAAACCTGAATTTTGGTTTTCCTTTTCCTGCTCCCTCCTCTGCAGAGAGGAGCTCCTGATTAGGGCCCAGGGGGAAGAAGCCCCAGGTGGGATATCACACATGAATCCAGGGCTGCTGCATCCCTAAGGCAGGGCAGAGGCTTCCCCATTCCTCACCCCAAGGCGTGCCTGAGGTGCCAAGCCCCACACACGGCGTGTGCTGCCGTCAGATGGCAACGTAGGAGAGCCACAAGTGGTGCCAAGGCTCTGGCTGGGGTGGGAAAGGAAAAAAAAAAAACAGGCAAGAAAATAAAATAATCACCCACGCAGAGCAGCCTTTCCTTGCAGGCTTGCTGGCAGTGAAAAATTTGGTTGGTGTGTCCTGAAACAGCACCTGAGCATCCCAAAAATGGCAGAGAGGAGCCAAGCAGGAGGCTGCTGTGCCAGCTGCTGGCCTCGGGTGCATGGGCTTTTCCTTTCAGGAAATCCTTAAAAGCAGCAACCTCTCTCCCTGGACACAGAAGCTAACACTATTGAGGCTCTTCTCTTACTAAATTGAAATTCCCACAGTAATTCAGCTAAGGGGGAAAAAAACCAAAAAAACCTCAATGGCAGCAATTTGTATGTGAGACACGGGCAGAGGCAGTTTGGGCAGCACACCTGGAGGAGGCTGCAGCCTGTGCTCCCCAGGAAGGTGTGTGGGAGGGGAGCAGGGGAGCAGCTGGCACATAGGATGGGTTTGGGGGGATGAGACCAAAGGTTGGAGCCAGCTTGCCCCACCTGCACTAGAGAATTGGTGTTTTCAGGGGATGTCAGAGAGTCCCAGAATGGTTTGGGTGGGAAGGGACCTCAAAGCTCATCCAGCTCCACCCCCTGCCATGGGCAGGGGCACCTTCCACTATCTCAGGGTGCCCCAAGCCCCATCCAACCTGGCCTTGGACACTGCCAGGGATTCAGGGGCAGCCACAGCTTCTCTGGGCAACCTAAGTCACCTGGAAAAACAAAAAGTGACCAAAAAGAGGTAAAAAAAGAAAATTATTATTTTTACAGCTGCTCCTGTTGCAGGAGCTACACACTAGGACAACTGGCATTAGCTGTGCCCTGGGCTGTCACATAACCTGGAGCAATTCTCTTTCTCCCCACACAGCCTTGTTTAAGCCGAAAGAGGCCCCAAGTAGGTACTTTGTTGGTGTGTACAGCACCTGGGGGAACAGGGCCAGGGGGGGATCATCTCACATCTGGTGTTTTCCATAATAACAGCAGGGCCTGGTTGTCACCCACCTGAGCTCTGACACAAGCTCTGACAGTGTGGCCAGCAGTCCAATTTACTTGTTGGCATCCTGACAGGCCCTGCCTCATCAGAGAAAGCTGCTTCCTTTGATGGACACACGGCGGGAGACTCGAGTCATTTCAGAGGCTCCAAGTGAGCTCCTCAGAAGGTCAATCACCCCAGCACAAGGCTGGGGAAGGTTTAGGACCTTTAAAGACCTCATTAACAAAAGCTAGGCTTTCCTGCCAGGAGTGGGGCTGCTCTGAGATTGGGCTCTGCAAGTGTTCTGCTGCAGGAAACTAAGCACAGGGGGCACGTTTGTGGAATCCTAACTGTGGTATTATCTGTTTAGAAACAAGCAAGGCAAGAGGAAAAGCCAAACTATCACAGACAAGGAATATTACTGTGCTTGTTCACACACTATTCACTCCTAGAGGATGAAGTTAGGACTCAAGTCACATCGTAAAAGACAGACCCCACATGCTGTGGGCATGTTACACTCAGTGCCAGGCTTGCAACACCAACAGGAGAATGAACCTCCAAATTCCCCAAAGGATAAATAGAGCAGAACCCATCAAACACCTCCACAGCCACACACAGCCAAGAACTCAAACTTCTCCCTCCTTCACTCAGGGCATGCCAAAGTGGGGTGCAGCAGAGCCTTAAACCAAAGCCACTGCTCTCTGAACAAACCCCACATGTCAGGCTGCAGCTGATGGTAACTGAAAGTTCTTAATGCCACCACCTTCAGCTGCAGCCAAATCCCAAAGCCTCTCCAACATCAGGTATTTTATCAGCACCCAACTGATTTCAGAGGGTTTTTTAGAGGAAAATGGGTACCTCTCATGATTATGGAGCAGCCTGGCTCAGCAACACTCAGCAGGCAGAAAGACCCAGAGGGAAAACAAACAGATCAATAAAAAGTCCCCATTTGGGGTGAGTTTTCTTTAAAACCACTGACTTTTTTTCGGCAGGATTTGGCTCATAAGTTTTGAATACAGGGCAGAAGCCTGTATACTGGGAGCTTTGGAATCCAAACGAGGGCAAGACATTGGCAGCACCCCTCAACCTCAGGTGCTCCTCTAGTTCCACATCCCTTCTGTTTGTCCCCCCCTCCAAACTCTTTACAGCTACAGCTGTACTGTGAGGCTCCAGTCACCACTCCTCCATAAGAGCAGGACTCAGATATTCCTTGCTGCAGATATTCTTTTTTTGGGTTTGTGCTTTTTTTCCAGGTCTTACTAATGAGGAGTGAGCTAGAAATACGTTGGGTGTTTTTGTGATTGTTTTGTCCCCTGTGGGTTCAATGTATTATCATTGTTTGGGACTTCAGCCTCCAGCTGGGAGAAACACCTTCTTTTCTAAATGTACCACTGGAGTTGGAAAAATCCTGTCTTGTGAGTAAAAGCTCATGGTGGTAGGGAGGTAGAAAAGTGTGGAAGCTGACCACCTTTAGCTGGAAACAGCAAGAATGAGAGCCCTAAACACTAACACTGGCAAGAACAGAGTTGGGGATGAGGATAAACTGTCAGGTCTTCTTGTTCTTAACCTATTACTGCTTGGTCAGTTATAATATGGCTTGGTTATAGTTTTAATGCCTGGGCTGGATTGTACACTTTGGTTTGCTGTTCTTGGTAATAGATGGGACAAAACCTGCTACTCGTTTTCCTGAATTAATACTTATAGGGTGGGTTGTTTTTTTGGTAGTGGTTTGTTTTGCTTTGCCTAAGGATGGTAAACTGAACTGAGTTTTAAAGTTTCAAACATTATTAACCTTTATTCACAAATGGTATGAGCTTAGGGAGAATTGCTGCAGGCAGCGAGTTTCCATTCCTGCATTCTCAAAGCTTTTGCTGCTAAGTTTACAGTGCAAAGACAGAGGGACTTCTAAAAGGCTTTCAGCATCCCCCAAAACTGGCATTTAAATGTAATGACTCGGCTATTTGAAGAAGGAAGACACCCCAACAACAATACTTGCAAAGTCTGTAATCCTGCTCATGGAAGGCTGCATCTCGCACTGACAGGCATCTGTGCTGTCCTGGGCATTATTTTCAGGTCTAGGAAATAAAAATAAATAAAACTTACAGACTGTGTTCAGGCTTTGGAGAAACAGCAGAGGCTGTGTGTCAGCAGTGTCCCTTCATACTGCTGAGCTGCAGTGATGGGGCCCCCAGGGTCCTTCACCAAGGGCTGGGGTACATCTAAAGCAACCACAGTGATTTTATTTCATTTTCTGTGCAGAGCAGGATTGCTGAACTCTGAAATCTGAGGGTATTGTGTCCCAGCCAAGCCCAGCTTGCTGAAATGGGCTTGGTTCACTCCTGCTCATGGTTCATTCCCAGGAAAGTGACCACCACCCTATTTTAATCCTCTTTCTCATCCAGCACCGTCTGACAGCACCTGCATCTTGGCACCTTTCAATTCCACTTCACAAACCAGAATATCCAGCAGTTTGATTGCTACCACAGATAACCATTATTTGAGAAGTCTGGCCAAGCTAAGGAGATGGGAACAGGCCTCCAGGTTAGCATTGATACAATGGTTTAAAAAAAAAAATCTCCTCTCCCTCCTTCCATGAAAATTGTTCCACTTGTCAGGACACTCACCCCTCTTGTCCCATGCCCAACCCATTATTCTCAAGTCACACTTCAAAGGCAGCTCTTTCTGAGCCCCCTCCCAACATTACACATGCTTTGAAGTACCTGGGCCTCACCTTCATCACCAGTGAGGTGGTTACAAATGGGGCCTGAGGGGAGAAAACCCCTTCACTGCTATTTCTGCCTGCAGAGGTACTGCCCTCTCCTCATTTTCCTGCCACACCTTGTTAAATACCTGCAGGAAATTGCCTGCTTCCCTAGGGCTCTGCTCTCCAGGGCCTCCTAAAAATGGAGAACAAGGATTAAACACCATTATTGGTCTGTGTTTTCCACCTCTCTGCTCTAGTAAGAGGGGCTGCAGGTGCTGTGGGGCAACAGACCCAAGGTCCAGCTCTCACTTTCCACAGTTTCCATCAACAAGAGGCAGCATTCTCTTCAGAAGGTAACCCTGGCTGAGGCCCAGAGGAAAACCCCATGGGAACAGGCACTAAGGCTCATTGCTGACCTCCATTCTCACTCTTGTGGTGATGCTGAAAGACAGAGCAGTGTTTTATAGGCAGTAGTTCTGCAAACATATCTTCCTTTGCCTACAGAAGTGGCACATCTTCCATCACCCACCAGCAAGATCCAATGGCTGCTGTAATTAAAATGAAGCCAGACTGAACCAATTTGACACTCAAGCAGTTCAGATTTAAAATACTCTCTTGAAAAAACCTGCACTTTGCTGTTGAGAGGCAGCACATATGTTTATGTATGGATAATGAGCCTTGCTGGCAAGGACAATTAAGTCTCTTGGAAGCATCTGTGGTCATTCTCCACCTGCATTTCAGAGGGAGGATCTCTGTAAAATATTTGCCATTCTCTAAGGCAATTCTACCATCCCTTGTACTTGGCTCTGGTGGCTGCTGTGCTGATTCTATAGAAAACTATTCCTTGCCATTTTCCTGATGTGCCTTTGCATCTCCAAGGAGGATGGTAGTCTTTGCCCAAAGTTAAGTGTATTTTATTTTTATTTTCCTTTTGCATCATATTTCTGCCTTGGACCTAGGTTGTGTTTCATTATAAAGAAAGCACAACTTAAAAGACTGGATTGCCAAGTACAATTACAATTTATCCGGTAGCAATTCCATTCAGACAGGTTTTTCCAGCCTTCCCACATGTCCCAGCTGCCAGCAAAACAGCTCATGGGGTTTTATAGGTGTGAAAATCCAGCAAGAGCCTGATAGGAGCTTTTTCCACATCCAGTGAGGCAGGATGGGGTCAGCCCTGCTGAGTGACAAAAGGTCCAAACCAGATCAAGTGACATCACCCATCTTCACTGCCAAAAATGACCACATTTCTGTGTATTTATGAGAATTTTTTCAGCCCCCTAGGTGGGAAGCTCTTTTCCTTACCCCTGGAAAAGAGTGCTATTGCACTTGTTCCCAGCTGCTGGCTCCCAGGCTGCCCCAGTGGACTTGGGAGAGGCAAGGGTGGGGATTCTGCTGTGCCTGCAGCCCCACATCCACATGCAGCATGCACAGGGAAAAAATGCAGCTCTGCAGGGAGATTTCCAACAACTCTGTTGCATTTAGCCCAACAGGATACATTAGTTGCTTTGGATTAATAAAATATTTAATTAAGCCTCCTACTGCTGCCCTATGGAGCCAGAGCAGTGTTAGTGTGTCCTGGGCTTTGTTCAGGCTGGAGACATTTCTGACACCTTTCCTGACCCAGGGAGTTTGCCAAGCTCTTTGCCTTTCCAGGAATTCCCACTTGCTCCAGCACTGGGGGTGCCATAGGACTATAAATAAAGAGCTCATGTTGCAAAGATGATGCACAGGTCAGAAGTTCTGTGCTGGGCTGTGTTTTGGCAGGATGGTGAGGCCCAGTTATCAACCTGCACCCACACCTTGCCTAATCCTTTAAAGGACAACTCAACAGAGAAGTGACAAAGGAACCCTGTGCCTGTTGCTTGTTAATATATACATATATACACACATGCTTTTGGGACAAAGAACAATACAGCATGGTCCTTAGGAATCCCCTGCTGAAAGAGTCTCTGTTCCACTCACAGCAATACACTTTTGGTGTTAAAGATAGGTTAGTGGGGGTTTTAACAAAGTTTGGTTTTTAGAATCTCTTTTCAAGAAGCACATTCAGGAATAATTTCCTAGCTGTGGACCCACCCATCTACTTACATGCACCCCCACCCCTTTTTCCCCCTGTTACAGTTTTGTAATCTCTAAGGCATGTGAAATTCTCAAGAGGAGAGTAATAATCCTGAATGAGAGGCCTGGGAAGAGCAGACAGAGCATGTTATTAAAGGACCAGCACTGCACTAACAGAGCAGGACTGTTTGGGATATTATTACCAAGCAGGGCAGTTCTCCCCCTTAACAGTTTGGGGTTTTTTGGGTTTTTTTTTAAGAATTCTGCTATTTTTTCACTTTATGAAAGTTGACTGTACCCTAAACTCAGGTGAAAGCAAAAGGCAGCACTAAAGCATCATTAAGTGTGATAGGAGGTTCCAGGTCAAGTTGGCTATTGCAGATAAAGCTGCCATCATCTCCTGTTAGTGACTGGGACTGAAAGCCAAGGGTTTTCATTGCACACCACATAAGAAGTACTTTATAAATCACAATAACTCTTGACATGCAATAACATCCAGTCTTATTAATATAAACTGCAGGGATTTTTTTTAAAGTCTGCTGGCAGTAAAACCACCCCTTCTATAAAATGTTGGCATTCACACATGCCCTGCAGCTTCTCACAGCACCTTTAAGCACTAAAGAGGTTCATTACCTCATAGACTGAAAAAAAAGAGAGTGGGATTATATTGTTGCTTCAAAATAGTTCTTTCCAACTCTCCTTAAGCTGGAAGGTGCCAGCTCTGGGCACCTCAAAAACCCCAAGGGGGTCTCTGCCCCAGAGCAGCCAGCCCTGGTCTCTGCTCTGCTGGTTTTAGTGCCCTGGCACACAGGTAGGGCTGAATGCACTGAGCCAGGACACAAGAACAGAGCTTTCTTCTTTCCCTTTGGACACAGAGATGTTTTATTTTGTCACTGTGTTAGAAAGCACAGCATCTCTCTCAAAACAACTTTTCCAGACAGACCATAGCCTCCCCCAGCTTAGGGGTTGCAGGAGGGACCTCCTGTGCTTCAGGGAAAGGTCTGGAGCTTTCTGGGAACCATCCAGACCCCTTTTATCCCCCAAAGTGCTTCTGCCAAGATGACAAGGTGTCAGCTCATGTCCCCATTGCTGAGGGGTGGCAGAGGGTGGCCTGTGGCCACCAGGATCCCACACACTCCTGCCCCTCACCTTGCTGTCTCATGCAGTCCTTCCTCCTCCTCCCTCCCACCTACATGGGAGCAATTTGTGCTCAGTACCCACAAAACAAAGTTCTCCGCCCTACAAAGGCTCTACAAATTTTTTTTTAATAAAAATTTGCATCAACACAGAAGCCATTTTACTCCTGTAAGGGAGGGAACCTGTGAGCTCCTGCAAGGAGACCGTCAGAACCAAGCTGGAAGATACAGCTGGGATACTGACAGCACCATGACCCCACTCATCCAACAAACAAACAACTCTTTATGGTACATATGTACAGTAAACACATTGCAGGAGGCAGATGGTGTTAGAATATAAACACGAGGAAAGAGAAGAGTCTAGCTAGATACCACTTTTCTATCTTGAAAAGGGGGAGCTTTTTCCCAAGGCTCCCCCCTTTCTTAGTCAAGGGAAAATGCTACTCCTCTAAATTAACCACCACAAGAGGAACCAGGAAAGAGATTTGAGCCCAAATTGAGCAAGAGAAGGGGGTCAGCTCAAGCTTTCCAGCATACCAGAGTCCCACAGCCATTACCAGCCTGTCTGAGGAGTTTCTCTTGATGAACTCTTCCATCAGAAAAATTCTGACCAGCCCAGCTACTGCTCTCCTCCTCAGAGTCACAGCAAAGCCACCATCCCTATGCAAATACACCTTGTATTTTAGTTAAAATGCTCACAGGGTGTTGATCTTACAGAGTTCTGTGCCAGTGCTCTCCAGCTGGGCCTTGTGCATACCAGCACAGAATATAGATAAGGGTGGGAGAGGAAAGACAAGCCCAAAGCCTCTTTTATTTTCAAGTGACTTTTGATGAGATATGTCAGAAATAGCAGGATCTTTTCCAATGTCTGTCCTACTTTGCAACAATAGCTGCTTGTTGTGCACAGTGAGTCGAGGAGATGCCAGCAGGAATGGTTGTAATACCACTTTATAAGCAAATTAATTGCTTCTAATTAGACTGCTCCGCTAAGATATAAGTAGGAATAGCTCATCTTGCTATAAACTTTTACAACCTTTTGACACACAGCTGAAAGCCACTTTGCCTGCTTTGCTGTGCATGTAAGGGCTGGATGCTGCTTATTCTCCCTAACAGATGCACAGCCACACACAATTTCTCTGCTTCTATTAATTCCCAGTGCCTCTCAGTATTGCAGTTGGTTTGCAGCTCCAAGGTTTATTCCTCCCCCCATTGGTGGCTTCTGTAAGGTACAATAAAAGGGATTCCTGGATGTCACTTGTTATTACAGAAACAGCATTCAAGCACTGTAGCAGAAGAAAAAACACCTTTATAATCTTAATGTAACCTTTAGGGCTTTTTTTGGCAGTTTATGCTTTCTTGCTGCAGGGAATAAAACATGTTTTCTATCTGCACCATGATGGAAAAAAAGGAGAAGATTTTAGTACTAATTGGATGAAAGGAACAGTGTAAAACTTAACAGAGAAAAGAACTCCAGAAGGGGGAGTAAATTACTGCACCGAAGTCCTGTGGGTGTCCTAAAGAAAGCAAATGTTTACCTGCTCTGAGAATATGTACTTTGAAGGTGCCTTAGCCCGGTAACAAAATCAAGAGCAGCGCAATACACCCTTCTATAAATATTTGCGCTTCAGCTCACTCGTTCTCTGGGGCTGTAACATCACGGCCGGGGTTATATTTCCTCGGTTTATCGGTGCGTGCTCTCGGCCGCAGCTGGAGCCGGGATTCCCGGGCGCTGGAGCGGCTGCGGGCAGGAGGCGCGGGCGGTTCGGGGCTGCCGACAGTAGATGTCAGCATTGCCTTGTGCCTCCCCGCTGCTCCGGGCACCGCTCAGCGACACGCTCACACAGACAAAATATTGAACTGATAGGCAACAGCATTTATTTCAGCTATTCTGTGTATTTCTAGACTCTTTAAAAAAAAACCAAAAAAACAAAAAAAACCAGAAAAATCATGTTACCTAATGATTTAGGATGGATAAAAATGACAGTGGTCTTTCCCCAGCCTCTGCCAGATACACTGTCAAGGTTTCTCTTCAACAATTTTTCACGCCATATGACTGTGAGAAAGAACATATAAGAAATTAATAATTCTTTGTTTGACCACTCAGGGGCTGAGAAGGGCGAGTGGCCTCTCTTCTCCCTGCTCCCCATCAGCCAGGGCTGTACCTGTAACACTGCGCATCCCTCTTCCCAGCCTGGGATGCCTTTCCGAGAAACTCCCGTGCCTTGCAGGAGGCTGCTGATGTCTTTTGTTAAATCTCTGCAAACGAGCGGACAAAATACCCTCCAGACATGCCCTCAGCTTGGTTCCCTGAGGGCACTCAGAGCAGGGACAGGGACAGGGGCTCTCCGGTCCCGCCTGGTGCAGCTAATTCTTTGCTTTGCATTAGGGTGGCAGCATTGGCCGCGCTATGGGGACTGGCGGCGGCCCCGGATGCGCTCGCAGGAGCGGTGAATCCCATGGGAGCTGAGCTGTAAGGGCTGGGCGGGCAGGGCACCGCTCAGGGACAACTGTGCTTGGGGACACCTGGAATTAGAACTGCTCCCGGACAGCTCTGGGATAGCTGATGGCCTGAGGTGGCCCCAGGTAGGTCACATGTATTCAGCTAGGCTGAACCTGAGCGACGTGTTTGTCACGGTGAGGACCCGTGAGCAGCCAGCCCCTCTTGTCACCGCGGTCCCCTCCTGCTTGCAGTGCTTTGGAAAGGGGACAGAGGGAGTTTGGCGACAGAAAGTTCCTGCTTTTGTGTGGGGCAATGATGCTGATGAAAGGAGCTTCATCCAGAGAGCATTTGAGTGAGAGCAAAAGGAACCAGTCATCCACCTGTGCTATGATCCCACAACCCCTCCTGCGCTTCCCCAGGCATGGAGAGAGAACGGGAATGTTTGGCAGAAGAAGAGGAGAACCAGACAGGATTCAATGGTGCATTTTTTTATGTTGGAGGCTTTAAAATTATGGATTGCAAATGCTGGTAAAGATGAGAAAGTATCATTTATCTTGGAAGATTTCACCCATCCCAACTTCTACCACAGCCCCTCTCACAGCAAATGTTTTCAGGAAGGCATCCCTCTGCTTGGGGGATTTCAGGCTTTTGGGTATCTAAAAGTTTAATGGCTTTTAGAGAGACTGACAACACATCCAGGCTCTTCCAGTCTTGCTCCACCAGAGCTCTTGGGATCCCAGAGTGGCACTGAACTACTCTGCCAGAGCCACAGTCTGCCATATCTGAAAGTTTCATTTTAATTTGCACACCCTGGAGCAGCACCATTTATGGGCTTCACTGGTGGGAAATACAATTTGAAGATTTTCATCATCACCTTAAAAATGTGTTTGCCAGCTACAGTTTATGGAGTAGCTGACAATTTTTTGGGGGACTGCTGACACCACAAGCCTTTGGATGTGACAGCCTTCATACAGTGCATGCAGGGTGAAATCCACAGATCAGAACTCTGCATTATAATTACACCCAATTGTTTGGACTGATCACAGCATCCTTCATTTCTGTGGTAATTACACTGGCCTTGAGTGCTGTGTACTGTCATCCCAGTGCCTTCCTGGTACTCAGTAACTGCTTCTGATCAATGCTGATGTGAATGAATTAAAGTTAATAATATTGCCTCCTATTAGGGCAATGGTTGCTGGGCTCTAATTCAATCCTGCCAGGTGAGAGCCAGCCTGGGCAGGTGCTTTTACTTTGGATGTGAAAAGAGACATAATTTAAGGCCCTGGTGAAGGGGCTGAAATCTTTTTTCTTCTGGGAAGGTGGTAGAAGAGGGGGGTAGGGCTTGTATGCTGGAGATACTTTACAAAGGTATTACATTAAAAAGTATTACATTAAAAAAAGATATGTTTTTTAATGGCTGTTTTATCATGTTTGCTAACGTGATAAACGGTAAAGAAGGGATTTTAAGATTAAAAGCTTTACTTGGTTTTGTGTTTCTGCACCAGAAGGAAGAAAAATGCTAATTTTAATTTATTTCTGTGTTATATAATAGCTTGTGTTAGGGTAGGTAACTCTGCAATGAAAAATATATCTGTATATCTGCATGAAGTCAGGATCGAAATGCTTCAAAACTCCTGTATGTGTGTTTATACCACACTACAAGCCCAAGTTCACTGTTGTCCTGAACTTCATTTGTCTCACTGCAAAGCAGATGCAAAATCTAATTTGTTTTTGCTCTAGATGGTTGAAGTTAAAGCAAAGGTACCAGTGAAAATGACAGTACAGACAGCTGGCTGTGGCTCCTGTTCCTTGCTGGTACTTCCCTTCTGCTTACGTCCCCTTGCAAACTGACGAAAGATATATCCCTGCAAATCATTCTGTAGCCCACACATTTGTTTAATTAGTCTCCAGCCCACATGAGGAACTGCAAGGAGAAAGATAATTATGCAGGCTTCATGCTGTTTTGAGCTCTTGTGCTTTGCATTTTCTGTTCCAGCATTCAATTAAAAGTTAAGCAGTTTTTGAGGCTATCCAAATAGACAGCTATTGATTCTTCATTCTGTAGAAGAAGCCCTTCTTATAGTTTGTCAATTTGTGAAGTTGCTGGCTGGGAGAGAAACTGGGCTGGGTAGCACAATACATCCTTGGGGAAATAGCACAATGAATGCAAGGTATGTGCTGCAAGTTTACCTCACGCTTAAGGCCAAAATATCTGATGATTTAAAAGTGCTTTCTAGTTTAAAAGTTTTCAAATATTAAAAAAAAATAATTTTAATTGCTCACTATGAGGACATTCTGGGATACCTGGAGAAATTTTGAAATGGCCTGATTTTTGTTAGAGGATCACTGTCTCTCTTTTTGGGTGTGGACAACATGCTTGTGCTTAGTGCCAGGGTTTATCACTGCCACAGGGGCACAAATTGATGTGGCAACACCTGAGAAGATAGGAAGGGAAGCAATTGTAAGTGTTCAATTTTTCAGTATTAACAGGTTGCCTCAACAATTCTTGGTCTGTGGAAATTTACCCTGCTTTGCCAGGAAGAAAAAGTTTTCATGGACTCCTAATACAAAGACCACTGACACCCATAGGATATTTTCCTTGATTTTAACAGATCTGGAATCTTCCCTCTAATAAATGATCAGACAATGCTCTGTTAGAGGAATTTACATGGTTGGAATATAAATTCCCTGTGCAAAAGTAAAGATCTTTATGTGGTAATGGCTAGGGAGTAAAGAGGATGGATTGGACAAAGATTATAAATATCCCCATTAAGGGCTCTTGTTATCACTGATATAATTACAGAAAAGCAGGGAACTTTTCTGGGCAAAGCTGGCAGTCCTCACACAGGCTTTCAGCATTGATAATGACACGTGGCTCAATGGTGACCAAGACAAATGGCCCCTTCTGTAAGGTTCAGACAGAGACACCTCCTGTCCTACCAAGTTTTCACATCTGATCCACTGCACTTTGCAGCAGATGGGTGTGAGTCTTGGAATTGAAAGCAGCTGAGCTTGTGCTTTGTCTTTCATCCTGGACAACTCTAAGGGGGATGTATAAAGTGGTGACTATGGTCAGGGAAGCAGGGAGGCTGCTATGGAGGCTGCTGTGCCTTCAGGAGGCTCCTTTCAGCCTCCTGAAGAGGTATGAGCTGCTTATAACATCAGCATTTTAGAGCTACAATAGCACAGCTCACTCAGCCCTAATTAGCTGTGACCAGTGAAAGCATCAAGCTGACACAGTGCAGTGAGAGAAACATCACTGAACCCATGCCTGGGAGGAAAGTGCTGTCCAAATACTGTAGCTGGAGACGTGTCTCTCTTTAATTAGCAGATTTATGGTCTGGTGGGTGCATGATGAATTGAGACAGTATGGTTAACAGTGGTGAACAAAGCTGTATCCTAACAACCAGTTCCTCTATAAAATTATATTGGCAATGAAATGCCATCATGCTTAGTAACTCCAAAGTGGACTAAAACTGCAGAACTGAGATCTGTATTTACATACATGTTCAAGAATAAACAGTCAGACATTGAGGCTTTGGCTGACTTTACAAAGTCCATCCATGTGCCTGGTTTCCAGCTCCCAGGGTCAGTGCACTCTGGATTTTCACAGTGAGGGTTTTGGTCTGTGTGTCTGGGTAGTGTTATCATACCCAGACAAGGGGACCAATTTCATCAACACTGAGAATCATAGTTACTTGTTAATATTAATTTACAATAATGGGAGTGATAATTGAAAGCTAATTAAGCACTGTGTTCTGTGTAATGACGGAACAGGCAAAGTGTTTAAAGTGTTTAATGGTCACAGGACTTTTTGTATACAGACTGAACTCTTCACCTGGTCTTACTGGGAATAGCTCCAGTTGGCTGGAGGGCACTCACCTTCACCTCACAGGTGAATAAGATTATGGACAGGGTTGGACATGCCAGTAGATTTTGTCCAGTTCAGGTGCCATCCTCCTCTGAGCCCAATTTCCTTCAGGGAGTCTCATGGTGGATTCTGGAAATTGAAGCAAGCGAGATGTCAGATCTGAAAATGTCTGGTTAGACAGCTTAGAGTCAAACAGAAAACCACTCCTCTGTTGTGCCTCTCGTTGTAAAGGCAAAATCTATAGGTCTATTTTTGCCTGTGACATAATTTAGTGTGTGAAATTTGGAGGTCATTCCTGCATTCCTCCTGTGTTTAAGATTGCTGTTCTTCCAGCGCGGTTTGGGAGGAATCATAGTATTTATGAATTGGATCAGCTGATACAGTTGGAAAAAAAAATGGACTGATATTTGCTCCTACACATCTTCCTTAAAGTATTGGGATTTGGGCTGGACCCACAATTACACCAATCTCACCAGCCATTCTCAGCATCAGAAAACAGGCTGGGGGAATGAGTTATGTTTTAGCACTTTCATCAGAGTTGCTATTTAGCACAAATTATCCTGTGTAATCTAATTACCAAAATTTTTGCTGTTCTGTTTGCTGGAAGTAAGGTAACCCATAGGATAGTATACAGATGTAGAAATAGATTCTCTGCACCATCCTAATAGTTTTATAATTGAGATTCATGCACCAATGAGGAGAAAACAGACTTAGCCACGGATTTATGAAGTATGGCAAATCTCATTTGAAAAAGGAAGGATCAAGGAAACATTGCTGACACAACTTTACCTCCTCTAGCCTTAGATTTTCTGGGCAATATCATAGTGTAGCTATTGCTATTTTTATATGCTTTGTGGAAACCAGTGTGCCCTGAGGCTGGTGAGTAGAAAATAACAAGTAGCTTCCAAAAGGCGGGACCATTTTACGTGTGATGATGAGAGCCTGTGAACTATGAACTTTATGGGTTCAGATTATTAAATTCAGTCCAGCTCCATTTTAAGTTGATAGGAAAACCTCACATGATTTCACTGAGGGTTGGGCCAACAGATTGCTGTTTGCTTTTAGCAGCAAGCAAAATCATGGGGTGATGTCTGCGTGTGCACACAATGATTTTTAAATTGCTCCTTCTGCAGCCGACATCTCTCGCTAGGTTCAGCGGGTGCTTGTTAGAGACAGAGCCTGGGGTTGGGAAAATGGACCATGAAGGTGATTATTTCTTTCTGAATTATTCATTGGAGAATCTTCTGCTTGAAAATGAGATAAATGTATCTGACACATGACCTGACCACATGCCAGCCTGAGTAATTGCTGGCTCACTGTGAAATCACCCGGCATGGGCTTAAGGAGGGTGAAGGCTTGGCAAGATGCTCTGCCTTGCCAACTGAAGTGCAAAGGAAAGGCCATCCAGGCTCAGAAGTGCCCCAGCTGATGGCTCACCAGGGGTCTGACATCATGTGAAGTCTCCCAGGACAGCTGAAGACACACAGGTACTTTGCATTGTGCCATACAGGTATGCTCCCTCCTGAACAGAAGAGAGGGAGAAGGAATTGGGGTCTGGACACACACTCCTTCAAAAATTCTGGCTCACTCAGAACGCCAGCTTCATGTGTAAGATGCTTTTGTCCACAAGGTTGGCTTGATTTTGTTTTTTTTGTTTTTTTTTAAAACAAGAGATCTTGCCTTCTGCAAGAGTAGGAATTGCAACTGTAGCCACTTGTCTTATGTTCAGCCATAACTGATTTGTAGTCCCTAGCTTGTAAAGGTTTAATGTTGGCTGTGCTTTAAAAAAACTTGATGAAAAATGTGAAGTGAAAATTTCACATCGGTGACGGAAATGTCAAAAGGGATATGGATGGGTTACTCCACATACTGTGCTTTCCTTTGCATGCTTTGTTTTGGATTTCTCACTGCCAGAAGAATGAACTATAAGGAGCTATGCTTTGATGTGGGGTTTGAATTGGGGAAAGGCAATACATAGGGAACCACACCTAACCCAGCTGGCATTGAACAGTCACTTCTGAACAGAACCATTTCTAGAGTCATCAACCCCACAAAGCTGTCTTGGGTGCCTTTATGATGTTTGTATCCCCAGTCATCTGTTGTGTTTATGTTGGATATTAAGTTCTGCACCTTTAAGTCTGGTTCTGAGACTGAAGGGGGAGAAAAAGAAGTGCGGGGTTTGTTTGCAGAAACTGCACTTGGCCCTCTGCATCCTTCTCTTAGACAGTGTGGTCTGCAGTGGACTGCAGGAGAGAGCTCTCCTTTGCTTGTAGTTAGTTTTTTGGCTAGCTGAGGCAGAGAAGTTCCTGGGGCTGTGGTTTTTCTTTTTCTTGAAGCTGTTTGAACCTGCTCTGGACTGAGGGCCCAGAAGAACACTGGGAGCTCACGCCTGTGTCCCCAGCCCCGAGGGACTGATACCAGACTGAGTGAGCAGAGCTGCACCTCACAATGGGGACATCCTGAGTTTGTCATCTCTTCAGAACAAAAGGTTTTGTTCTTTAATATTGTACATTTTTGTGCTGGTGAATGCTTTGCCTGTTAAACAAACAGGTTTTTTTTCCACTTTTCTCCAAGGAAATCTTTTCCCAAACCAATTGCTGGAGGGGCCGCTTGAATCTGCTTTCTGGACCCCATTCACAGGTTTCTTCCCAAGTTTGTCCTAAACCAGGACAAAAGCCCAGCAAGGTGAGCTGAGGTGCTTGTTTGAAGGAAAAGATGGCCATGCTGGCCTGTGAAGATACTCATAATATGTCCCAGTAAAGTTTGAATATATGTTCAGAATAAAGTGAAAAAATTCTGAATTTTCTCTTCTGAACTCAGCTATATATTTTGAAGGGTCAGAAATGCCTTTATAGGGAGGTATTTGTTTTAAAGTCAGGTTAATTTAAATGGATAAATTTTGTATTCCTTACATGCCTATATCATCTTAACTTCCAGTGGAGTAGGCTGCTATTAAAAGTAAGGCTACATTTCTCTGTGCCTGACCAGTGGAGAGGAATCAGCAGCCATCAGCCTGCCTTGTAAATGCCTGTTTTGGACAGCTCACAGCCTTGGGAGGGGAGGATAGAAATCAACACAGAGCAAGGAGCTGCCTCCTCTGGTCAAAACAGCCCTGGAAAGAGTTTATTTGAAAGGACATCCTGCCTGGGGGCTTGGGTCCCTCAGCCCTGGTTTCAGGAGGTGGACTGGAGACCAGCGGGGCCCAGATGCAGCAAGTCTCTCTTGGACACGGGCACTGAAATTGCCATTCTCAGAAAGGGGACAAGTTGGCAGAGCCAATTTTAAGTATTTGGAGTCAGTGAAAGCCTTTTGGGTTCAGGTTCCTATGTCCCTGTAAGCCTCTTTAGATTCTCATCTTATGTCAAGGATTTGGCTCTAAGTTACTGGGAACAGACCTGAAGTATAACTGGGAGAAGAATTTATATTCAGGTAAATTGCCAGTGTGTGTGCTAGTCCATTTCAAACAACTTTGGGCATCTTCAAATGCAACACAAGGGTGCCCAAGATTTAGGTCTAGTTTGAGAGGCTGAATTACCACTATTTGCTCACTCTGTTCTATACAAAAATCAGCAAATGGCTTGATAGCAAAAGTTATGGCTGTGCTATAAGCAGTATGAAGGTAAAAGGAAAGAACTTAAACATAGCATTTCCAGATTTCAATTTCGTGGCACTTTAATATTTAAACAAAATATTAAAACCCCCACAAAGCAAAGCTTTGACATTTAGGTATAGGGTGCCAATATTGTACTATTGCTTTCATCAGATGCATGTGAAAATGAAAGCCATGAAATGCTTCCTTCACATCACAAATGGTAATCAGCATTGGATACAGAAGGGTGTTGGTTTTTCTAAAAAAAAAAAATATTCAAAATGGTGCATTTTTATAGAACTGTTGCCCCTGAGTTCTATATTTCTGTTAATAACAACAAAGAAAAGAGATGGACATAAAGACAGTGCAGTCCTCATTGTGTATTAATCTAGAGAAATCAGTGTACACTGCCACCATCAGCTCAGCTAAGACAGATTAGAGGTGGACACTTTGAAATTACTTATACTTTCATATTCTGTATGAGAAAAAAATGACACTGCAATGAAGCCAAAGAAAATGCTAAAGGAACCTAAAATTCCATGCTTGGTCTCCATCAAGGCAACAAGCTTTAAGCAGGTGAGGAAAGGCTTGGCTAAAAGCTCTGCTAGCAAATACTGCTCTTGGCTACAAATCCCCTGCTACTCTTTGCCTGTTTTGCATCAGATCCTGTGACTTCTTGGACCATTTTTTGGGTATAATTTCCTCGTTTTTTAAGAACAAGAAGAAACAGTTTATTCCAGGCCTATCTCTGTAAACACAGGTTGAAAAAAATAGCTGAAGGTTGTCAAAGTTGCTAAAAACAGAAATATGAATGGTTGGTCAAAATAGGGAAAGCTAGAGCAAAAAAAAGGAAGGAGTGAGCCCAAGCCAGGAAAGCATCAAAGAGCAGGCAAGTGTTTTTGGGGCAACAAGAAGGGAAAAAAAGTGAAGAAGACTGTGCTCTATCTTACTAAGATACAGACAAAAAACAGGATTGGGTGTAAAGAGAAAATTTTGTTTAAGCACCCAATAATTTGGAATAATTCATGGTTTTGGTAGATGTATTCCTTCATGTAAATTTAAAATCTGATTTTGACAGAGAAAACTTTGTCACGTCTGATTTTAATGTGAGCATGACCTCCAAAAACAAACAAAAAAAAGAGCAGGAAACCACCTAAAACGACGCTGGCATGTGCTAATTATTAGCAGGACACTTAAGACTTCCAATGGGAAGATGCATCACCTGGGTAACAAGGAGTGAAGTCCTTGGAAGCATGGTAAAATAAGAAAAAAGAACAGTTTCTGCAAGCTTTTGTGTTGCCTTTACTTTAGCTCATGTTTTCTGACACAGTGGTGTCTCAATTCTTGCCTCTCTTGCTAAGTACAGACTAGGAAAAAATACAGCACTTTGTTTTCTCTGATGTTTTGTGCTAAGGGTGGTGGCTTTTCCTTTTACAACAGCCACATGGAGTTAATTTTTTTTTCTTAGCTTGTACTAGGAGTGTATTAGCTGCTTTCTGGTCACAGTTGCCTTGAAGAGCACATTAACTAAACTTAATTTCAAAGGGGAGAAGAACATATAAAGTGAAAAGCCTCTAATTATCAGGAACTGATGATCATTTGCCCCTATAAGCTGTATAAATACTTGTGTTCATAAAACTGGAGTTTAGAGAGAACACTGCTCACTCTACCCACTTGTAAAATAAAAAGTTACTATCTGGCACCTCTCTTGTCCTTTAGCACTATTTATTCTATCTGTGATGCAGAAATGCTCCCAAATTTAGAACAGGCAGAGCCAACACAATGGGTCTGTGCAATGCTCCTGACAATTTTCAAGGGCAGCACCATCCAGAGATGTGGAGGCTGTGGTTCTTGGCAAGAGCAGCATCAGTGTGGGTAAAATAACTCTTCTATTATATATTGCAGTGTACAGATTGGACTATTTATGTCACCACTCCAGGTCTGCAGTGGGAAACCTGCACTCCTCAGAGCCGTGCCCTGGGCTCACGTTGTACTGATGTCTTTGCTGGGTTATTGACAAAATGCTTGACTGTTGACTCCCAAATTCTTCTCCAAGTGCAGTCAAAACTCTTCATACTTCTGTTTTCACTTATATTGTTGGTTTTTGAGCAGATTACTGTCTCTTTCTTTCCTGTGAAAGAGCTGTGCAACACTGAACCCAGAAATCAGACTGAATTTTGGAAATTTACTAAAGAAAGAAATCTTTTGCATTTGGTAATTAAGTAGTGTAACTAGTATTCCACCTAATGCTCATCGTGCTTCAATAAAATGCTTAGGAGAGCAACCATCAGGAGAACTGGTGATGTATTGGAAAACAGACATTTTTGTTTTCATATGATTTCCACTCAAACCCTTTTTTGAGATTTAGTGTATCCTACATCTAGTCTATAGAAATACCTGGAAATGAAGCAGAGTCTCATATATTTAATGTTCTTCTTACAGAGTAGAGACAAAATACATTTGGTCACTCCAGCTTAACTCTGAATGCCAAACCTCTAGCATTTTAGTGTTACCTTTCCTCATTAAAAAAAAAAAAAAAAAAGGTAACCAAACAAAAAAACCGAACACTCTCCCCACCCCTCTTTTTAAAAAAAATTCACCTGGATTATGTTTTTTAGTTTTAAATTACTTGAGAATCATATGAGCACCAACACAGGAGCAAGGAAAAAAGCAGGAGTGCCCAGCAGGAGGTAGAGTAGAAAGCTGATTGATTTAAGCTGTCATGGGATCGTATTTATTAAAAATCCTACTCTGTTTTTTTGAAGCACTCTATGCTGTTACATTTAAAGCTCAGCAAGGTTACTACAGCTTTGCAAATGTGACCTTTATAAGGATGACCTGGCATTACAGGTATTATTACACTGTACTTACACTGCGTCTGGCAATCCTGACATTTTTAGATGAAACTTCTGTTAAAGTAGCAGAGTCTCTCTTTTTGAGACTGTGTTTGTACTAATCAATTTCTTAAATATCCCTTCTTTATCAGAATTACCTTTTGCATGCAACATTACAGCAGGAAAAAAAATAAGTCCTGCTTTTCTAAAGTCGGGAAAGTGATTGTGCTTCCACAGCATGGCAAACGTGCTGATGCTTCTCAAGAACAGACATTTCATTGGATCCAATATTTGTGTCCTTTGGAAACCTGTGTGCATCTCCCTTCCTTCCCTGTAGAGACTTCTATGGGAACTCTGTAAAATAAACACATGCCAAACATAAGGATATGTAATTTCCCACTCCCTCTTACTCACCTGCAGTACTCTGTGCCTGTAACGCCTGCAGCTGACAAAACTTTCCTTGTAAGCTTTTCTTCCATTTCAGAGTCTGTGTTACAAGTATCCTTGATGTGATTCTTGGGATAACTCTTAGCCAAATTCTGCATGTTACTCTGTTGTTGTACAAGCAGCTGCCAGATGGCAATACAGAGAAAATACATTTAACGTCAGTCACCTCGCTGGAAGCCAGATGGCACAGCAGAAGTTGGAACAAGATGTTTGCCAGCTCATTCTGGCTTCCAGCTGTGGTCCCGTGCTCCACCACGACCGTGTGGACAATGGCCTCTTGACTGTCATCGTGATACTGCTGTTAAAGAGTGCCTGGCCACGCTTTGTGTTCATTCAGAAAGCTGAATTGCTGACATTGACTCGTCCTTCCTCCCCAAAAGCTGCGCTGAAGAACAATTAGAAATGGGTGTGTGAAAGTCAGTGGGGCAGATAATTCTTTGTTGGCTGCTTGTCTGCTGTGATGAAGTGCATATACCGAACCTTTTGGATGTGTTCCTGCAGGGGAGGGAAAGTCACTGAAAATAGCTCACGTGGTTGTTCTGGTTTTTTAACTCAACTTGTCAAAATTGTAGTCTGATTGTTGAATTCAGCAGGGGATATTATGCTCTGAATGCAAGGAGTCTCTCAGTCTTTCAGGTGGTGGTATAAAGGGAAAAGTACCTGACCCTTAGGGATTGGGAGCACAGGCAATGCTTCTGGAGCATTCCAGTTTGTCCAGTTTTCATACACGATCTCTTTTAAATCCTCTGCCTTGCCTGGCCCATCTATCTGCCTGATAGATCTGCTGGAGGTACACGCCTCAGTCTTTGCTCTGTGAGAAAAGCAAACAGCCTGTCTAATGAAATGCTCAAGCTACAGCAGATGCTGCTTCCATGTCTTTCTCACGAGAAGTTATGGGATACAGTAACAGCCCTGGTTGCTGCCATTTGGGAGATGATAATCATTTATAACCCAGACTGTTATGAGGCTATAAACCAGGGTGAATTGGGTGCTTGGAACTCAGCTTAGCAATAATCAAATACAAAGTACTTATGGCAGGTGGCTCTGAACGAGGTAGAGAGAAACTAGTTGGCTTGTTATGCCTTTTAAAGGAAAATGTCACTATGATGAGGCCATTTATATAGTCAAAGTGGGATGACATAAAGAGTTCAAAAGTTGCCAACCAAACACTGTTTCCAAACAAAGCTTTAAATCTTTGGGAAATAACAATCTTTGACCAATAACAATCTTTGACCAATAACAATCTTTGACCAACCGACTTTTATGTAAAAGTAATCAAATAAACTCCATGGGTCCTTTACAACACTGGCAAACATCCACGTATGATAGAATTGCTTATTTTTTGCTTCAACTTTTTTTCATAGCAAGTGCACTGACTATATCTGACTTCTGAAAATGGGAGCCATAGGATGCCCTGAACTAGCTGGTGTCTGAACAGAGATTATCAGTTTTAAAGAAGAACCCTGTGATTATTAAAATCCTTCTGGATACTTGAAAATCAGTTGGATTTGCTAAAAAAATTGCTGTTTGTTTATAGTTAGGACTTATTTTTAGCTAAATCTCTGTACTATTGGGTGTTATAGAATCCCAAAATGGTTTAGGTTGGAAGAGACCTTAAAGCTCATCCAATCCCACCCCTTCCCTGGGCAGGGACACCTTTCACTAGACCAGGTTGTTCCAAGCTCTATCCAACCTGGCCTTGGACACTTCCAGGGATGGGGCAGCTTCTCTGGGCAACCTGTGCCAGGGCCTCAGCACCCTCACAGGGAACAATTTCTTCCCATATCTAACCTAGATCTACTCTCTTCATATGGTTCTATCTTTGCATAGCCTTTCTTACCAAATCTATTACCCATTGAAACTGATCTTCAACAATTCCTTAAATAAACCAAGAAGACTGAGATCCTTCTGTCCATCACTATTAATTGTTTTCTAATCATAATCTTCCTCAAAACACCTTTCTGAGCCCTTTTTAAGATTCCATCACTCTTCTTCAGTTGTGGATACCATACATCTCCATGTTTTAGTGAGACAGAGAAGTCCCGTGAATAATTTGTGGGGAGAAGTTAGGCCTGCAGAGAGAACTCAGAGAAGTTGAGAAAATGCTGAGAATTTTGTTTGTTCAACTCTTTGTGTAAGGGCTAACAGCAAACGTTGCTGAGATAATTAAGTGGTATTAACTTAGATTAATTAATCAGCTGTGCTTGCCTGTATGACATAAAGTTACACTTACTCTGTGATTTGTGGTGGAATTGGAAACTTCCCCAAGACAATGATGCCTTCAGTTGCACCCATCCTACTTTTTGTAGCATTATCACCTTTTCAATCTGCAGTTTAGGAGTACTGACTGGTGAACATCGTGCTTCATGATGCCACTTCTGCTTATTCTTTTTTTGAGATGTTCTGCTGGAGTTCAGGATGGATCTGCTGGGTTTGGTAAGATGAAAGAACATTGTTCTTGGTCTTATCAGTTTAATCTGAAGAGGAGGAAACCCCAACCATCCAAGATCAAGAAAGGTAAGTCAGCATTTGCCCTCTACCTCTTGAAACCAGCTGAGTTCAAGCTCTGACATGTATTAAACTCAACAACAGTGTTTGAGAGAATTTGAGGGAATACAATAGTTTTTGTCATCTTTGAAGTGTTGTGACAATCTTCTGCCCAAACACTGTTCTTTTATTACAATTTGGAGACTTTGACAATGTCAAACTACTTGTCATTTCTCAAGATTGTGTCTGCCATGGGGGAGGAACGGCAATCCTGTGTGACAACCTCTGCATAGCGCCAAAACAATGGTTTCACAAGCAGCAGGTCCTCTTGCAGGATTGTATCTTTTCAGGCTAAAGTCCTAACTGAATTTTATAATTCAGTTTCCTCCATTTACATCTTCTCTGACCTTCAGGCTGTATTTAAATGTTTGGCTTTTGTTGTTGTTGTTGTTTTGGTTTGGGTTTTTTTTTGTGGTTTTTTTTTTTTTTTTTTGTTAATCCTGCAAGCAAAACTGGTGCCTCTCCTTTCAACCCAAGCATTAGCAATTTCTTGATTACTATTGTTCCCCCTATATACTTTGGGCACTTATTTCCATTACTTTACAGTAATTCAAGCACTGAACCTGAGCTCCTGTTGCATGTAAAACCCCTTAACTCAATGGAAATTTAGGACTGGTACCTCTAAGCTTACCTTAAAATAAGAAAAAGCAACAGAACTTTTTCTTTCGAATCCTGCAACTTTATTTCAAACCCCTAGGAGCTATGACGTGTGTTCTCCACAAATATATGCTGTTCTGTCAAACTATTTCCTGGGAAAACTGCTTTTAAACATGAATATAGATCACAGGAAAGTTTGGGCTCTGAAGGGACTTAAGCAATCAGTCCCACAGGACTTAGCTCAGCTTCCAGCTACAAAAATGTTCCACCCGCAGAAGAAGTTAGTCCCTTTTTAGGAGTTTGAAGGCGTTTCTCTCCTCATTTTTTGCTGGTTTTCCCCTCCTCTTCAGCAAGGGCGGTGTGTTTAGTGGAGGGGCCGCAGGTGTCCGCCCTGAGGGGACGCCCCGGAACCCTCCGGAGACTCCTCGCCCTTACACCCCGCTCCTCACAGCGCCGCTCCCGAACGCGCGAGGAGCTTCGCCTGGAGTTACAAACGCTGAATTACATTAAACTGAATTGAATGAAGCTAAATTAATTTAAATTAAATTAAAGCCGGCTCTCTTTCCGCCGCGGCGCGAGCGCCTCTCCTCGCGAGAGGTCGCCCCCGGCAACGCCGTGGCCATGGCGGAGGAGACGGCGGCCTCTGAGGCGGCGTTTAGCCTGCAGAGTATCCTTCTTCCTCCCCAGTCTTTCCCCCTCCATCCTCATCCTCCTGCTCCCCTGGGGGTGCCGCTTCCCCGCCTCAGGAGTCCGTCTCCTCAGCGCTCCTCCCGCCTCAGCCGGGGCGGCCCCGGCACCTGCTGGAGGGGGAATTGGGTGGGGTGAGGGCAGCCTTAAGAATATGGGGATAATGTCAAAAATCCCCCCGGGTTGTTGGTTCTTTTTGTGGGTTGTTGTTCCTGGACACTGAAAAGCGGCTGAAGCCTGTCCGGGGAAGGGGCTGGGAGCATCGGGAGCGGCTGAGGGAGCTGGGAAAGGGGCTGGAAAAAAGAAGGCTCGAGGGGCATTTCTAGATCGCACAACTCCCTGACAGGAGGCGCCGTGAGGGGGGCCGGGCTCCGCTCCCAGGGAAGAAGGGATGGGACAAGAGGAAATGCCTTCAGTCAATGCCAGGGGACGTTTAGATACCAGGAAAAATTTCTTCCTTCCAGGCGTTGGAACGGGCTGCTCAGGGAAGCAGTATCCACACCATCCCTGGAAGTGTTAAAAAGCCCTTTTTTTTATCCTATGTGTGGATATGGCACTCGGGGACATGGTTTTGCGGTGAACATGAGCGTGGTGCTACGTTAACAGTTTGGTTTTAGAGGTCTTTTTCAACTTAAGCGGTTCTGTGAATTCGTGGGGTTTTGGCCCTGCAGAGGCAGTGGGGTCTTGCTCACTGTAAGGTGGTGTTTGCTTTCCCGGCTGAAGGTCGGGGTTGCTGAATAACCCTGGGAAAAGGGGAAAAATTGAGTCCTGCAGTGCTGGTGGGCAGCTTGAGCAGGAGTTAAAATCCCGGCGTGAAAGGCTCTTGTCACCTCTCCTGTGTTGGCTATTGAGCAGTAAATGCGAAATACCTACGGAGGGGGGGACAGGATTTGTTACTCAGATTCCCAATGTCCTGCTGGAAAAGGTGCTCCTTTAATTTCCCATCACAGAATAACTGCTGGGATATTCATGGGTTTTGGTTTGTATTGAGTATGGGGGTTTGTGATACATAACCTCGATATAACTTTGCTGCAGCTTTTAAAGCAAAAAAAGCCACCCAATTCTTTCCACATTTTAGTTGTAGAAAATTATGTTGGAAGATTATAGCTTTTAAATGTGTAATTTTTTGGTCGTGTGACCCCAAATCTGCTTTTGTCACCAGGCCGGATGAGCTGCACCCATTCTCGTTTCCACCTGTGAGCTGCAAATCAAGAAGCTCTAATGCTTTTAGAGGCTAAACCATCATACTTTAGTATATTGTTTATATTCAGTATTTAGACCGTACCATACCTTAGTTTTTCCTGCCTTGCTAGAATTAAGTTGTAAGCCAATATAAAGTCAATTTTAAGGAGTGGAAGAGTGTCCTTTTGCAGCTCATGTCTCAATTTCTATCTCGGTGAATCTGCACAGCTGTTTTCAGTTTGATGTGCTTAAAAAAGCACTGCCTCAGCAGATTTAACACTGTGGAGAAATACAGTAGTTTTTAAAATTAATTTCTCTGTTTTATAGTACACCTAGCTATGATTTTTGGAAGAAAAAAAAAATGAAAAAACCCCCAAGATTTTAAAGTAATATTTTAGTCTGGGCAAATTGTTTGAAATGACACATTAGTTTAAACCACAGTGGCTCGCAAGGACAGTCAGGTCAATAGAAAATTAAGGAAAAAAATCCCCAGTTTTTGAAAGTTTATACTTATTAGGGGGGTTATGGCGTTCAGCTGTTAGCTTTCCAGATGGATACAATTTATCTGAGTTTTTCTGGTGCATTGATGCTGTAGTCTTGAATGCAGATGATACTTTTTCCTATGTTTTGTTCTTTTACATATATACAGCTGTACTGTGAAAACTGGCAAAAGGCCTGTTTTTAGGAGAGTAATTCAGATTTGTGCAACTTGGTGCAAAGCTGGAAAATCATGTTGTTTTCTTTTTTTCTTTTTCTGTGTGTGTGAAGTACTGAATTGTGAGCTTTTCTTTTCTCTGGAAGTTAATTTCTGGTTTATTTACATGGGTCACTTGCAGGCTAACTGATTTACTAGGGAAACTGTCAACAGCATCTGCTAAAAACATTTCGTTATTCTTTCATGGGCTGTGAGGCTAGTGGATGAAAAGATGTTTATTTGGCTTTTATTTGAGACTATTTGTGGTTATGTTTAATCAAAAGTTTGACTCTAAAGCGTTTCAAGGAACTGTAGATAATTTCTAAATTAATTTTTGAGTTTTGAAAGTTCCTCGTCTTTTTATTGTAACTGTCTTGTGATTATTAAGGCATTTGCATCAGCTCTTTTAAGTGGCCCTGTGGTGTTCAGGGTTTGACCTCAGGTATTCCTGTTTGAACTTGCACATCTGAGTTTGCTAAAAACTGGTATTTCCTGAGAGCATGAGAAACTAGTTCTGCTTAGAAGGCTGTGGAAATCCTAGTGCAAAAAGACCCCTCTCAAAATTGATGATTGGCTGAGAGCAGAATTGAGCTGCTGTTTTATTTTGGAATAGTGCTTGGCCTCTCAGATCTGATGGGTCAATTTTTGGTGGTGCTCAAACAGTAAAAACTTAAACCTAAATTCTGTCTCTATGCACAGAACTGGGTTGAAGCTGAAGGAAACCTTGAAAGTTGAAAGTCTTGTGTTGGAAGGAGCAGGGGTGGGAGGTGATGATAGCAGATTTAGAGATGGTTATTTTAAGATATTTTTTTTCTCACATGCACCAGCTGTTTCAGACTTAACTAAACCTGCAGACATTACCATAACAGAGGATCCTAAATATGATTATCAGTATGATGAGGTAACTTAACTAAATTGATAATCTTCTGATGTATTTTGGTAGAGTGTTCGTGTTTCATTCTTTTTACTTCATCAGTCACATAGACATCCTGGGAGAAATTACACAAATCTCCTTTTATAAAGTGATGATAGAGGGCATATCTATTTTTCAAGAGAAGGTTCAGTGTTTGTTGAATGGTTGAATATTACCTTTATTTGAATGCCAAATACTTTTTTAAAGGTGTAAGAATTTCTATTTAGATAAAATATTTAAAACATTTAGATAAAACATATTTAAATATTTCAGCTTATTTATTAAAAATATTTCAATTATTTACATGGTATTTTAACAAGGAGGGGATTATTTTCAACAGTTGTAATGAGAGTGGGAACAGTTGTATTGTGAAAGAAAGCTGTATAAAATGTGTTGATACCAAACTTCACATAATTTCATTTAGGTTTCAGTAGATGATGAGTCCAGTCTTCAGGAAGATGATGAGGATCTGTCCAAAGCTTTGCAGACTGTTCAAGAGCAGAATGAAGATGCCCAAATTTTAGTAAGAGCTTCCTAAACATTCTGAGAGTCTCTAATTCAGTTGGCATTAGTGGCTTGAAATTTACACACAATAATTTATACTAATTCTGAAATATTTGTGTGGGAAAGATTGTCTCTTATTTTCTTACAGGCTTATAGGAGTAAACATATGCCACAGTGGAAATGACAACTTATGTTTCCTGGGTTCCATCTTCCTTAAATTTGTGTTCTGTAAACAACCTGATATTTCAAGTACATGTAGCAAACTTTTAGCTAGATTATTTAAAATATATTAATATTATTGCAATGCTTCAGTATTTTAGAGATTGTTCTTTATCTGAGCAGATTAAGTGAGAATGTGATCCCTGGCACAGGAGAGAAACTGCATCTGTTTAACACCCAAAGTTTGTACTTGAATACTTTGCTCAAAGAGATTGTTCATATATTGAAAATAAAGAATGGACTGTTACACTGTGTTGAATCAAAATATTAATGAAATTATCAATCATTCTACACCATTAGTTTTGACATTTCTTACATTTACAGCTTGATTTCAAAGCAGTAGTGTAATAGTTCGGAGTGACACAATGGGATTGTTGTATTGCATTTTTCAAAATAGGATTTACCTGAATTTACTTGTTTTTAACAACCTGATGGAAAAGTGCTTTTCCCTGTCAATATCACCAGTATCTTGTGGCCTCATCAGAAGGGCACAGTCATAGTCTTTGTTTTGCAAAAGTAAATGATTAATTGTGAAAAGATGAAATTTAGTGAATGATACTTAAAATGGAGGGAAAATGTGTGTTTTCCTCTGCACTTGTGCTTATCAGCAGATCAGTTTTGTACTTAAGATCAAACTCTGAGTGGAAACTGACAATAACAGAGTTTTATATGTATTAAAACTGAATATGGGAAAGATTGCAGAAGTGCTTGAGATGGCAAGTGATCAGTGTTAAGGAAATAGTGGAAATTCTTCATGTTCCTTAGGGGTAGCTGAGGTTAGGATTGTTTTACTGTGTAAGTTGATGTTAAAAGAGAAAGTGAAGAAAGGGAGAGTATTTTAATCTATTGATCTTTTGACAGTGCTGTATTTAAATAATCTTTTACCTCTTCACTGATTTGTTAAACTTGGAGTGGTAGGAAACAGTATGCTAATGTCTATCCCAGTTAATCAAACTGAAGAAACCGTTACCTTTCCTTAAAACCAGCACATAATTTGTGCTTAAACTGAAATTCTCTTTGATTTTAAGGTTATGCTGAGAGTTGTCTGCCTTCTTCCTGCTTGATTTGTTACTCGGAGGCTTCATTTTTTCCATAATTTTGAAACTGGAGTAATATTTTCAACCTTTGGACAGAAAGATATGAATAGAGAAATGTTCTAATACACTTGCTAGTTCCCTGATAGCTTCCATAAGAATTTACTGTGTATTTTGTGAGGCTCACTGACTTGATTGTTTGATAGTAATTCCCTGGAAAAGCCAAGTGCTTCTGGTGACACAAGTTGAGTAACATCATTTGCCCTTAAACACCTCTACCTCTTTTTTTTTTTTTTTTTTGAGACATTTTTAAGTAATATAAATTATTTTTCAACGCAGGCAAAAAATAGTCTGCATATAAAAGAAAATATCCAGCTGATAGGGACTGTAGGAAAATGATGCAAAACTTCTGGAAAGCCACACAGAGGTGAAAGCTGGCTGAAAAACTTTTTTCAGTAGTTACAGTTGTTAGACTTTCCTTCCAAGTTTTTTGTCCTCTTAATATCAACAGTGATAATGAGAAGTGACATTGCCATTCATTAATGTTGCAATTTACGTGTGCTTGATTTTCAGTTTGTTTGAACATGTTAAAATCCCTGAATTCCCTTTTTATATTCTTCTTAAATTTAGTAAGTTTTTTGACAATATCTTACCTTGTTTTCCTGAGAAATTATTAATTTATTTGGTGCTCATATGTCTTCCATGGACAGAAATTCTTAGGAGTGCTGTGGAAGTTCCCAAAGTTAAGCTCTTAGAAATTAATTTATTTTACTGGCCATATTTACAGTCTTTACACCCACAATTTTTAAAATATTTTAATTAACACAAATAAATACTTAACAAAGCAAATATTTAAGTTATTTTGACTCCATGGTCAAACTCTTTTAATAAAATGGTTTTGTCCATGCAGCTGCTATAGGATGTCTGTTTGCATCATGTTAATTGATTGTGTTTTCTTAATTTCCAAACAAGCAAATATTGGCAACAAAATTCTTGTTATGTCGGTAGTCAGCCATGGGTACAATGAAACTGAAGCAAGTGGTTGGCCTAATATCACTCCCAAAGTCTGGGAAAGAGCTGGGAATTCAGTTCTGGTTTCCTGAGGTTCTGTTGTGATTCTGTGCCTGTTAGACTGGGTTTATTTCTCCCTGTATTGTTCCCTGCTCGAGCTTTGGGTCCTGAAATGGTGCTCAGTGCTGGTATCCCACTAATAAATTCTCTTCTGCACGGATGAAATGAATTCCTATCAAATTTCCATTTATTAAAGGAACCAAGCTGTGTCATTTCTTCCAAAGCCTGGCTTTATAGATGTGTTTGGAAAACTACAAGCAGCAATATTAGAAATTTGCCTCACTTGGAGTAAAAAAAGAAACAAGCCAAGGGATGCAGATGCATGTCTGCCCATGTCCTCTTTGATTCTTGTGTTACCACAGTTAGAAAATAGACCTGCCTGATGTACTGGAGCTCTAGTAATGAAAATATGCTAAATATTACATTGCCCTTGGCATATTGTATTGGTCATAAGGCAGTGTTACATGGCCACCATCAGACATGTGCAATCCTTTCTGGTTATATTGGGTAGGTTGGTTGGATTGAAGACAACATTTTCTGTATTCTACAAAGTGGCCAAGAGATTTTTTCAGTGTTTTTATTTTATTGAGAGAAGTGCCTTTATCTCCAGGTAATTTATGCACTCGTGGTGAGAGAGCTGCCACTAAGGGCATGAAAAAGCCATAAATGAATGGAGTTATCAGAAATCCCTGGCCTTACAGATTCTTTTATAAATGGGTGGAGGAAATGATTTGCAGTCAGGGCCTTTAGCATGGCTTGATAAATCTCTCAGTGAGGTGGGGTTTTTTTCAGTTTTGTGGTGTTTTTTACAATCTCTCCCCAAGATGCATGTGCAGTGCAGTAGCTTGTCAGGCATTGTCAAGCAGGTCCACTGTGCCCAGGTGGAGTTCCCAAAAACCAAGACCCTCATATTTGGGTATGTCAAGTCACTGCAATCTATTTGATTTCTGAATGAAATAAGGCCACCTCTTTGGCTACCAAGTTGTGGCAGTCTCTCTCATCTCATTGTCTTTAAATGCTTTTTGTGGGGGAGTAGTCTCAGACTAGGTCACATTTTCCTTTTTTCCATACTTCCTTGCATGCTGAATTTTGTCTGGGAGATTGAAACACTTAAGCTGTGTGCTGAGTGGGCTGAATGGGGTTGGGTGAAGGGAAGAGATTTGCATTGCATCAGAAAGCTGTGAAAGGGGATTTTTTATTATTTTTCTCTGTAGTAGGACTGCTCTGTCCTGCGTTGACTGTGCTTTTGGCAGTGTGCTTGTCCTGTGAGCTGACCTTCTCTGCAGAGCTGTCTGTCTGGATGTGCTGGGAGCTGCACATGGAGCCCTGGTGCACCATCTGCCTTCTGCTAACACTTGTAGCAGGGCTGTCTGGCAGCTTCCTCCAGGCCATGTTGAGAGGAAAGGGACCCTTGATCTTTGTGAGAATGATCCCTAAGGGATCAGGTGATGGAGATGAGGTTCTGTCTGTCCCTCCATTGCATACACCATCACAAAAAGCATACAAGCCATTCTACTGGCCCCTTGGACTCCTACTTCATTAGATAAGGACTGATTTTTACTCTGGTCAGTGACAAAACCTCATCCATCAGTTTTAACACTTTCAAGGCTCTACCAGATGATGTCAGGTGTGGAATACCTGCTTAAATAAGGAGGGGTTTGTTTTATTCTTTATACCTTTCAGAAACCTTGCCATTAGAAGGGATGACTGGTTACACCTCTGTTCTGTAAAGACAAGGGGAACATTCAGCTGTACTCCAGTAGATCTGTGACTTTAGATGACTTCAGAAATAGAAAGTATGATCGTGACATTTCTCTTGTTAACTGTTTAATTTCAGGCTTTTGAGTCAGTTCTGACTTCTGGGCAATCGATATCAGAAATACCTCAAGCAGTGGATGACTACTTCTGCAATTTCCTGGTCAGATTGGGAATGTCTAGAACCCTTGACTGCTTCCAGACTGAATGGTAAAATAATTTAAGTGACCATGTTTCTTTGGGAATTAGATGGTCCGGATTCAAATATTTTTGATATTTCAGGATATTTTTTCAGAAGACTCTCCTGAGTACAAGTCATTCTTAAATATGTAGTGTTTTAACAAAGAAGTATTCCTTGTGAAAGTGAGGAACCCTTGTTTAAGTAGAATAATCAGAATATTTATTAAATGGTAGTTTTTGGTACAGCAGTTAACAAATACAAATGTTTTTATTTTTTAAGATTTAGTTTATACAGTAATCAGAAGAAAAGCAAACTCTTGACCTCTTGCTATCTTCTTTTTCCAAGCTTTTGTAGATTGCAGGGATTTTGACCATACTTTGTGCAGAAGTTTAAATACAACTTTGTTTAAATACACCACTCTCTTCATACATCCTGCAGGATGTATACCTTTTTTACTGTTGATTAAAAGTTACGTGTTAGGAATGCTGCAAAGCTTTGGAGGAGAGCTGAGTTACCTTGGAGCAAAAGATGACACTTGACATAAAGTTCTGTGAAAATGCATGAAGTTACAGACTTGCTTTGAATCAGCAGGTTGTGTTGGAGAAATTCTGAAAAGTGGAAACACCTCTCTTTGATTAACCTTGTTCTCAGTTTCAAACATGACAAGTTCAGAGGGTTGTTTTTAGTAAAAGTCTCTTGAAATTTTGTAATTTGAAAATTAGAAGAAGAAACATTTTTTCATACAAAAACATTGAAGCTTTTAAATTTTCTTAGAAATATTCTCAGGTGTGGAATCTATGCTGTCATTTGCAAGGCTCTGGTCTTACTCATCAATCAGGTGTTGCCTTTGGAATTAATAATAATCTGCATAACTATGGACTTCAATGATTCCTTGGAGGAAGGAGCACTATGCTTCTGTATTCTTTCTCAACAAAAGAACTGATGTGAATACTATTAAGTTTGAAGTCTAATAGCTTTTATGCTAAAAGATAATTTATACTAGACAGATATAAATAGTGACCTTTTTATGAAGCTATGGCTTTCTTTGAAACACTTAAAGTCTGACTTTATATCAGTAGCAAAATTCAAATTGCTTTTTAACAGAAAGGGCCTGTTAAATCCTGCACTATCTTGTAAATTCTTAGCTGTACATATATTTTTTCTCTATAAGTAATGCTTTTAATTTCAGTCACTTTACAAATGAGCTCACTGTGTCGGTATCTAATCTTACTGTATAGAGACTTTCTGCATTAATACCTTATTTCAAAACGTTTCATGTTGGTTTGAAATGGATAATTTACAATATTAATGAAAGTGAGAGCAGATTAGTGTACTCGGGTTCCTCATTATGTATTGGGATGCCACTCTTGCTCTCATGCTGTGGTGATCAAGTACTAATGGAATTTAAAATGAGAAATTAATTAACGTAGAGAAAATTTATCAAAAGGCTGGCTTTGAAATTATTGTCTATCTGGGATGTAAAGGTCACTTAAATTGGACCAAATTATCTGTGTTTATTTTGGAGTTTGGGGAAACACTGTTGCTCTATCCAGCTGTATAAAATGCCATGATTTGACTAAGGTTTATTTTATACCAAAACTCCTACTTTTCAATGAAGTAATGAATAATTTTATAACAGTTGTAGTGATTTTTTTTCTTTAATTATGTAAGCTGTTTTGCACATAAACTTTTTATTCCCATTGTACTTTAAGGAACTTCACAGTTAAAATATTTTTTTAATATCTAATTTCCCAGTAGATTTTCCATTCATTTGTTATATAAGGCTTGATAGCACTTTTGTTGCTTATTGAAAATACTGGATTGACAGCTTTTAATATGAAGTGCAGAGGCTGATCAGCTGTGAATTCCTGCATCTGCCAGTCTCTCCCTCCTAATCCTGAGAGTCCAGGTCATCCTGAGCTATCAGCTTATTGCAGAGCCTCTGTGCAACTTGATTCCTTTGAAATCCAGTTTCTAGGAGTTATACTGTAAAGTATATAGTAGTAATGTATTATTTTCAGTCAGGCTGCACTGAGCTTTGATGACAAAATCATAGTTAATCATCTGTTCCTTAGGTTTCCAGATTCTTGGTTAATTTTTAATAGTGATTTAAGAATTATAACTCAGTAGTTCTGAGAAGCTTAGTAAAATACCTGTGTGTGCATGGACCTAATTTAATTTCCATGTGCAGTGAAAGAAGTGAGAAGAGCAGCTATTTGGCAGTCAGCTCAGTATGGGGGAGGTCTGTGAGATTTACAGGACCAGGCTGATGAAAGATAATGAGATTTCTCAGTGCTGTTCGTTGTGGGGTTTTCCATTTCTGCTACATGCACAAAAACACTCACTTTCAGTACTGTTCTTAGACAAGGGTCTGGTGAATTTATTGGTATTAATTGTGTTTCATGAAAATTGTCTATCAGAATTTTTATCTCTGCTGGAGTTGAGGTTCACCCATGTTTGATGAGTCTTTGTGCAGATACTTGGTGGTTTTCATGAAGTTAGGGCATTCAGTGGAGAAATACTTCCAGCAAGTCAAGAAGTGCCTAGAATTGTGAATTTCTGCCATGAGACTGCCCTTATTTGCAATATTTCTGATAGAAATTGTACCTGTGCATCAGGCACTGTTTGGAGGAAAGAAAAAAACCCCTAAGCTTCTTTCTGAGTGCTAAAGCCTGTTCCTGCAGTAATTTACTTAAGAAAATGAAGTTATGATAGAATGAATTTTACTGTGGACATGATCAGATGAATTTTTCAAAAACCTTTCATCTACTGGTGGTGAATGTGACAGCTTAATTCAGAGGGATGAACATTCCAAGAAGTATCCTCAGAATGTGAATACGTAGCTGACTGTGGGAAGTCATTTGGACAGAGATACTAACATTCCCCTTAAGGCTTTTAGAGGATGTTGAGTAAAGGTTGCTTTTTTTCAGAAATACTTTTTTGTTTCAGCAGCATGATTATTGGTGAATGATACAGATGCTTACTGTCTGAAGATTTCAGATCTGCTGCTTATATCCAGGTGTAGGAGATAGTGTTCAGTATGATTTTTATTTCTCTTTACTTCTGTTCTTTTCATACTTCCTTATTACTTGGAAACCAACAAAAAACCCCACAGATACAGTATATTTTTCACCTGAAAAGGCAAATAATGTTCATGTTGCTCCTTCTAGTGAGCTGCCACCCAGAGCATCTTCCCAGCAGGGAAGGTGATTGTGGGGTTATGGTGTTAATTTGATTTGAGTTAGTTACAGCTCTCTGCAGCCTCTGGAGAGCTGATGTCATGGCTGAGGTCTCACTCTTCTGTCTGCACTGTTTTTTAGGTTTTACTGACATATCACTAAAAGATGCATAGTCCTAAAATAGGATACTGAATGAGTAGATGTTTTTGCTGGAACTGTGGGAATTCCAGGGGTGCTACCCAGCATTCCAGGCTGCTTCAGATACTTTTGCTTCTTAAAATCCAAGTCAGTCTGTGCAAGTATTTAAGTAAAAAGCAACCTTCAACCTTCTACATTACGGAATCAAGTGTTCTCAGGGGCTGGTAAAATAGGTAAATATTGGTAAATATAATTAAATAAGGAGAGGGAAAATAAACAGGAAGGAATGAAGGAATTTCCCTACAGGTGAGCTCTGTATTCCATGTTAAAAATGGCTCATTCAACCTTATTATATGCAGCTCACTTGAGTCCTCAAAAAAGAAAAAAATCTTGATGTATTTGAGCATGTGAGATAAAAAGGACTGTGAGTGTATCCAAATGCTATTTGAACAAGAATATTTGTTTCTGCCTTTTATTTAAGCTATTTAGAAGAAAGGAAGAAAATAATTGTTTAGTGTGAAGTACTGTGTTATGTGTTTTGACTGTTATGAACAATACACATTTTAGAATGAAAAGCAGTAGAGTAGAACAGTGTGGTGGGGCAGTGAATTCACTGCTGTGAATTCTTAACGATCATAGAAAGTGAATGCTTTAAGATAATAAATCTAAAAACGTGATTCTAGTTCAGGTAAATGGTAGCACGAGCAGGAAAACGTGAGTGAAGTGAGTAAGTGGAAACATGGAATAATAATTTAAATAAATCTGTTGTTTTTCTATCAGGTATGAACTCATTGAGAGAGGTGTGCTGGCAGCTGAGGATGCTGGGCTGGTTCCAGACGTGTACACCCGCAACCAGCAGCTCGAGACTGAGATTCTGAGCTTGAAGAAAGATCTGGAGAGCTGCAAACACTCTGTCACGTGTGTTATCTGGTTTTACTGAAACTTTTATGTGTGCTAGTATGGCCAGATAAAGTAAACCCAAATACTTAGTGAAAAATAGTAAATTCCTATTTGTTATGCTGGCCACACGGACTTTTACTTCTAGGTGACATTTATAATTAAAGTTCAAGTTTTTCTGAGTTCTGTTAGAAATGTAAATCTTAATCTCTTTTATTTGTATTTACTAGCCCAAAAATAATTTTCAATACCCAGTAATCATAACAGATTACTACAGAGAATCATGAGAGCCTAATAGGTAAAACCAAAAAATAAATTGTTATGTACATTTTGTATTCCAGTGCCATAAATTAGAGCTACCACAAACCTTCAGTGTGGGGAAAAAAAATCACTATGCATTTATTCTTCATTTTTTTAATTACAAAGAATCTATCACTCTGGGCCTGGTGGTAATGGTGTGTCAGTGTAAATTACCATCATTGATTATACTCGTGTGTACATTGTAGCAGTTTATTCTACAGGTCTGCAGTACTTCAGTCATGAGAGTTAAGATCCTTTGCCTATAGAATGGAGAGATGTGGTAATGAGCTCTGTGTCACATGGCCTTTTGTGGAGAATGGTGTTTGCACGTGTGTGTGTTCATTGAGAAGGTACTCTGAGGCCTAATGATGCACTCACTTCAGATTTGCCAGTGTGTGGTTTCAAAACATGGAGCTGTAAAGTTAATTCCAGCTCTTTGATTTTCCTTGGGTTTGTTCAAGTTGCTAGTTTTCATTTAGGCTGTTCCTCTCTATGAAAAAAAACCCAAAATTATTCAAATGTTAAATAATCATTGCTGCTGATAATGGTAATTAAATTATTTTCTGATTGTAATGATTTATTACATTTTAAATTAATGAATTAATTGGCCACAGTTAAGTAGTTAAATAAACAGTGGCAACAATCAAGTCAGATAGTGTGCAGTCTCAATGTAATGATGCAACTGGGAGACAGATCATAGAGAGAACATGTCCTTTTTTAGCCTGTAGCTTTTTTGGGCAATGGATACTCAAAGGTTGTGTTTCATATGAGTGAGGGAGAGTAAGAAGGGGTCATGCAGAGTAAAAGAAGGAAGGACAAAAATGTGGCCCTCACTAAATTTATCCTTGGCAGTAGTAATTTCAATGAGCTTTATTTTTTTTCCCCCACCTTTTCTCTCTCTTCCTCCCCCTCTTCGCCTCTTCTATGTAGAACATGCTTTAACAAAATAATCTGAGTGGATTATGACTTGATAAGAGTTTTCCTGGGTTTGTCATGTTACTACATGATTATTTAACAATATAAAGCTCAAACTCTTTTCCCCATGGTCTGAATGAGCTGGTTTTTTTTTTCATAAGAATACCTTTTTACTCCATGTGGTGCCAAGAAAAGTTTTTATAGCAGCTGTCTGGTGAAAAGTCTGAAAGATGACATGATAATGTGCAACTGGGAGCAAGCAGGAGAGGGAAAGGAGTGCCAGTATGTTGGGTTGCTACAGGCTCTCTTTTAGATAAAATCCCAGCACTCAAGTTCAATCCACAAACTGAAACTGGGCCCTGCTTTTTCACATTATGGTGCTTGTTTTCACATTATGGTGCTTGTTTTCACATTATGGTGCTTGTTGCAGTCCTGTGTGACACAGATTCTGTGTGAGCACATCTTGTTCACTGGTGTTTCTGTGACACACTGCAGCTACTCTGCATGTGCCTTGTGGAAACACTGCTGAAACCATTTTGTATTCCAGTGCTATAAATTACAGCTACCACAAACCTTCAGTGTGGGGAAAAAAAATCACTATACATTTATTCTTCATTTTTTTAATTACAAAGAATCTATCACTCTGGGCCTGGTGGTAATGGTGTGTCAGTGTAAATTACCATCATTGATTATACTCGTGTGTACATTGTAGCACACGAGTAGTGTGAAATGAGTTTGAGCTTTATATTGTTAAAACCCCCTCTTTGTCCACTTGCAGGGGGACTTTATTTCCATACTCATCAGCTGTTACTGGAATGCCCTATAGGCAGGGGTAAACCTTGGTCTGTGCCAACAGTTCTCTGTCACTGCTTCACTTTTCAGCCTTTTCATTTCAAATAACTTTGAAAGATCTCACTGATACTAATGGTAAAAGTTCAGGACTTGTGGCATTCATTTCATATACATTGTTCTGAATAATCTATGAATTAAACCAGTTCTGTTTCTGAACTAATTGAAATGTGTGAAATTGAGTGTTTTTGCTGTACATACCATGGGCTACAGTGTTGTTTTATGCCTTTTGGATGAGCCCTGGTGATAATACTGTATACTAAAACCATTTAGTCTAGTGACTGTTAACAGCATTTTTTCTTGTTCATACATTCACTAACTTGAATCACTGCCTTTTGCTGTGGTAAAGTAAATATTCCAGCAGGAGCCAAAATTACCTGGAGGACAACGTGAATTTTCAGGTTTTCAGAGAGAATGACTCAGAAAGCAGAATGCCTGAGAGCAGGGAAGAAATGCTGATCTGACTGGTTAGAAACCAAGGATTTGTGAGCAAGGAAAGTCCTGTGTTTTGCTCTGTGGATCACTCAGTAAACATTGATTGAGAGCTACAGTGCTGTGAAATGTATTTGAGGAAAGCTTTTAATTACATTTGGTCTTTCTGAGCCTGGTACTCCTGATGGCCATCTTGCAGAAAAGGGATGTTATTTGGGACTTAGGCAGTATGGGGGCCCAGGATAAATGACTGTAAACCAATTACCTCCTGCTTTAATGTTGTTTAGCAATTGGTGGAAGACATTTAGTGTCTACAAGCTAACTGTAATTGTATTTTGGGTATTTTAATACAGTATTTACATGATTACATGCAAGCAGGGGGGAAAATTGAGGAGATTGCAGGCTGTTGGTTAGATATCTCTGTGGTGTTTCATTATTTAAAGAGAAAATTACAGTTAGCTTCATTTCCTCTGTATCGTGAGCATGTATGTTTTATATCTTGTGCAATGTCTGAAGGCATCTTGATGTCTCTGCATGCATTAAAAGAAATAAATATCAGCATAATCCTTTTACTCCTAAACTAAGTATAGTTATTACCTTAAGGTTTAGACACACTACTAATGTTTATTTAAATGATTTCTAAAAATGGCCATAGTGTGGTGACAGAAAGCAGAACTGATTTTCCATTGGTTTGTCATGTGTCACTAGTTAAAGGGTACCTCAAATGTGCTCCCTCTTTTTTATCTTGAAGGCTACATTTGAGCCCTAGTTGATTGCTCAGGGGTGTTGTTATCTGTTAAATGATTCCCTAATGGAAGCATGGGCTTTCCTCCCAATATGCAGGAGAAATTTGTAAATAACACTGAAAATTGTTAACTGTTAAACGAGACTGGTTAATTCTAATTCATCATCTTCAGTGGTGTCTGGTCACTTAATATTCTGGTAACATTTTTCTGAACTGAAAATAGATGGCAATTTGATACCCATGTTAAACTCTGCCTATCTGATGATATGGAATCATTTGAATACCAGATATTTTTGTGTTTTTCTGTGTCCAGCCCCTGTCTTTTGCCTATTTATTTAAACATGTGCAGTCAGGTAAATGTTGTGTCAGGGTAAGATTGTGTTGGTCACGGGGACTGTGAACTTTGATACTTAAAAGCTCTTTAAATGTTAAGGAACTTCTTATGTAGATGGAATTGAAGTTGTGTCAGGCTTTTGCTTGAGGTATGTAGTTGAGTTTACAGCATCAGTTAGGAAGTGTGAACATTTCTTTCCTTTTTGGAAGCATAATGCACACCCAGCTTACAGCCAAATTAATGATCAAAATATAAAGTAATCCTGGAAGTCATATTTATTATTTTGATTAGTGACATTAGCAACAAAATCCTCAGTTCAGCTCCTGTTTCCATACCAAAATTTAACTATTCCTGCACATATTTTCCTCCTTACACCATGGAAGAAATGAAAGTGCACACTTTTTGTGTTGTGCACCATATTTAAATGCAAATGTTTAATTATGTGGTGCATTGAGCATCTCTGTGGTGAAGTGCCATGTGAGCTAGATAGAGTAAAAGCCTGAAAGTATATGTTTTCTGTCTTTATTTCAATTAAAACTGTCTTTATTTCAATTAAAATTTGCAGCATCTTGGGGAATGTAGTCCCACCTAAATTCAGTGGGATCAGGGCGTGTAACTTGTCTCTGAAAATCCCTACTTGGGTTTGTTGCACCTTGTCCTCTTCCACTATTTTAACAGAAGTACTTGCTGGAGAGAAGTTTAAATGGAGAAACCTGCAGATTTTGACATATATCTTCCCTAAAAGAAATGGATATTGGCTTTTCTATGGCTGTAGCAACATCTTTTATGCTCAGAACAAGCTACCTGCTGAGCTCTGAAGGGGAAGGGTTTGCATTCAAGGTCTTTATGGCAAGTCAGATTTTGAGCATGGTGTGGTGAGGGAGTTGTTTCCCAGAACTGTCCTGAGAGCACTGATTCATTTACCTCTCCAATGTTTGTAGAAGCCTGAGCAGAATCATTAATGTGGGCTTTGTATCCCCTACCAGTTCCTCTGTTTCCCAGCTCGTGGTGTTTGTGCACACGTCAGATCAGGATATCTAATTTCAGCTTTCACCCAGAGCTGAAATTAATTCACTGGGCTCTCCTTCAGGCCTGTGCTACAAGCACCAATTCACATACCAGTGTACATGTGGCATTATGGTAGTTTGGGTAGGTAACAAACAGAGTGCTTGCATTTACAGCAAATATAAATTATTTCTATCAGTAAATTATTTATATTTTAAATTGTTAAGTATAAAGCACTGGCAGTTATGGATCTTCTTCCTGGATCTCTGGTTTTGGCATACTCAGTTTTTATTTTGGTTTTACCTAATTCTTCAGCTCCTGTTGCAGAGGAAATGAGCTTCATTTCTGCAAGAAGCAAATATCTAATTTCAGTGCAAGTTAATTTCAAGCTTCCTTTGCAATTAAACAATTCATCTGCTAATCTTTCCTGCCAAACCCATATCAATAAAGGCAAGGAGAAAATGTACTGAATATATGCAGAGTATTTTCTTCTTAGGTTTATGGAGCAGAACATCTCAGGGTGTCCCATGGCTGTGTGTAGAATGTGCTCAAAGGATAGCAGGTTATCAGTATGTTTACAATTAATTTTGGAATGGAGTCCTTTTGCTGCCTGCTGTCACATCCAGGGAACACCTGGGGACAGGTTACAAACGTAATTGAAGACAGCCTAAAATGTTTTTGGCACAACTTTTTCCAGAAGGCTCTCCAAATTATTATCCTCTCCAAATTATTAGGCTCTCCAAATTATTGTGCAAGGCAACAATTCAGATGTGATGTAAATATTTTTAAAAAAAGAGTCTTTTCCATATATTAGTATTATTAATGCTCTTAAATGTAGAATTTTTAACAAGGGCATTGGTTTTTGTACTTCCATGAGACTCCCTGTGTTTAACAGAAAGCTGACCAGAACTCTGAGATTTATAATGCCAGAATCCTTATGGATTCTGTCTGAAGGATCTGAGGGAAATGGAAGAGAACCCATGGTTTTGAACCTCAAAAGTACATATTGTCGACCATGGGTTGTACTACCAAGAACTTCCAGCTTAGATACAGTAGACATATGTAGATCTGAAGATCAATTCCATATGTATTCAGCATACCTTGATGCAGTTCACAGGAGGAGACTGACACTGCTGCCTTGCATTTTCTGTTTTTACATACAGTAAAGCAGAGGAGGCTCTCCTAAAAATGCAGAAAGAACGAGACTTCCATCGAATGCATCACAAGCGAGTGGTCCAGGAGAAAAACAGGCTGATTAGTGACATGAAAAGGTACAAAATTATTTTAATTGCTATACATGTAGAATGAAATATGATGTTTAGAATTGTTGCCTGATAATGAGATAACACTGTGGAATCTGAAGTGAGTCTAGCTGCATTTAGTTATATCCTGGTAAACAGCAGCTCCACGTGACCATCGTGGCACACAGATCAAAGGATTTCCAATGATTTATTTGTGGTGGATTTTCTATGATGCAGTAAGCATTAATGAGTACATAGTATTTCTGATAGTTGGAAACAAAAATGAGGGGATTTTTTACCCAGATCTTGTGCCATAAATAGGTGGTGATTTCTGTTTAGAACCTTTGCCCGTTTTAAGGGTAACTGGTATCACATCAAGTTCAGAACCTTTGCATTCCTGATTCTCAGAGTTGGCATTTCCTGTCCTCTTGAACTTCCAGTAAGAAACTTGCTGTGTTGCTTTGGTTGCAAATAAACCCAAACTAATCAATTGCTACTGAGTTACAGTGATTTAATTTCTAAATAGGAGCTGAGTTTAGAATCTCTTCTTTGCACATGTTTTAAAATAACACTAGGGAGTGGCTTCTGCAGCTCCAGTTAAATTCCCTGAGTTTTGTTGGTATTGTTATCAATCAGTGCATGTAATAGCAGCTCTGTGTTCTGTGTCTCCACCCTTGGAATGCATACATGCTAATGCAAGAGAGCACTCTGCACTGGTCTGTCCTCTGTGACTCAGTATCTTGCAGGATGTAGGTCCTGGAGCTATTGGTGTCACATGTTTCTTCTGAGAGATTATGTGTCTGAATCTTAGTTTGTCTGAAGAATTCAAGTGCTTAAGTATTCACAGTGTAATATGTGGTGAGAAGAGAAATCAGGATTGTATCATCACTGTTTTTGTCCAGATGGGGATCTTACTTGGTAGTCACATAACAGCTATAGTTCTCTTTCTTCCAGTGAAATACAATCCATCTGTAAGAAAACAAATTAGCCAAAATTAACATGCACTCTGTGTATGAAGGATTAACAACAGGACAAAATTAGATGGGATTGTTTTAAAATGTGACCAAACAAGCTGTGAATCCTCTTACTCATTCACCTGACTTTTTTTCTCCTTTGTTGTGGTATTGCAGTTGGTTGGTTACATACTAAACAGCTTTGCTGTCTCCTCTGTGTTGACCTTTTGGTAATTTTACTCATTTGTTTGGGGAGGGGAAAAGTTACATAGATATAAATCTCTGATTTAACTCATCTATAAGGAATCATTTTTCCTCCTCTTGCTCACAGGTTGAAGGCACATTATGCATCCTATGAACCAGTGCTGAAGCAGCTGTCAGAAAAATACCAGAATTCACTGACACAGAAAATGTTAACCAGTTTGGAGAGAGACAAAGCAATGGGGCAGGTAAAAATGTGGTGAACACCACTTGCACAGCTGTAAGGAAGCTCCTGGTTTTTACCTTGGTACATACACAGGACATTTCTGGTAAAGCAACTCACTTATGCAGTATTCTGAAGCAGAATATTTTGTGAGTTTCATGATTTGGTGAAATATTAGGAGTGAAAGTATGTGAAATGTGGTGCCACAGAGTAATAGATGTCAGTGTGTACTTGCTCAGTGCTGCTCTACATGAGTCAGTAGTGTGCAGCAGGTGTGATATTCACACAGATTTCCATGCTTCCATCTATGCCTTTGGAAGTAGCTTATTTTAACTTCCTTTATTACTGTCAATTACTTTATTTTTTCCTAAATACACCCAGGAGTGACCTGTTAGTTTAGGACAAAAAAAACCCAAAACCAAAACATGAAGAGATCAGAGACAGTTTTTCTGTCTTGAGTGGAATATTTGAACATTGTATTTACTTCTCTAATCTTACCTGATGTATACAGGATATTCTGCCCCTTTGACAGGAAGCAGTATGAGCACAGGTAGGAGAGATGACTGACAGAAAATTACCTTGCATGTGTTTAAGAAAAGAAGTAGGAGAAAAAAAGGAAAAATCCTACCCAAATGCATTTTGGCAGTAGCATCAATTATATGTGGGTAAAATGAAAGGAATTTACCATGCTCACACCCTCTTCTGATAGTCTTCATCTCTCATTTCCTCCTTTTCTCTGCCTCCAGTTTTTCTCTGGTCACCTCAGGGCTCACTTATAAAACAGTGAGGATTATATGTTTGAAATTTCAGTAAAGAAAAGAAAATGCCCTATAGGAAAAGGAAGTTTATGTCCATATGGAGTTCTGCTGAATCAGGAATACAAAACATGGAACAGTTCCAATGCTACGAAATTTCAGGGGCATATATATATGTATATATATATGTATGTAGGACCTCTGCATTTATGAACTGTATTCATTCCAGAGCAATGAGTTTTTTTCTAATGCATAACACCATATTTTGTGACATTTTGTTGTGACTAAGCTGTAAGTCGTATTGTGCCATTAAATTTGAGATCAGTGCAGTGACAGCAGTTGCTCAAAGTTGCTGCTGTAGTCAAAACCCTGGTATTCTGTATGTCTGCATTGTTTTAATAGAGTTGTAAAAGTGTTTTAAGAGATTCTGGGTGGCTTGGGTTTTATTGCATTGTTGCTCTGGGTCTTTCCAAAATCTTGAATTAGGAGTTATGTTCGTAACTTAGAGACAATAATCAAGAGTAGAAAAATTACAGCTGGAATTAATGAAGTACACCAGCATGAATGCTGTGTGTTGTGAACAGACACTTCAAAAGTAATGTTTTCATATTGCTTCCTCTTGTTCTTTCCTCTTTCTAAATTTAGGTTACAGGTTTGCAGGCTGCTTTAGAAGGTTTAGAGTCCGGATATACTAAGCAGATCTCTGGGACAAAAGGTAAAATATTCCCATCACCAGGCTCAGACTGGTTATGTATTTTTTTTTGGTTGATGGGATGCATCTCAAAATATGGTGTAACAGTAAATCTGAAATACTTGCACTATGTTTTATCAGCTGACCTGGTGTCTGAGCAGCAGTTTTTTCATTTGAATATTTTATTCTGAAGTGTATTCACTAAGGAGAGTGAGACTGCTGAAGGCAATATGGAATATATGAGTAACTTGGAAGGACTTTGTCCTAGAAATCTATTTCATGACTGGTTTGTTACTGTATCTGCTGATAGTCCCTTTTTTGTGTGTGTGCATGTGTTCTTTCTCAGCTCACCCTTCAGAAAGCATACATTGTGGTCTGGAAACATTTTGAAAGTACTGGTATTATGAAATCCAGACTCCCATTTTTTACAGAAGATTGCTAAGATGATATATTACTTGCTGGAATAGTATCTGTATGGTACCACACTACTTCCCTGTGTCATTTTTACATTATTTTTTTCTAACTCCATCAGGAAAACCCTAGCACATCTGCTTTCCTAAGTAAATGAAGCTCATGCTATCACATTCTCTGAGACCATCAATCCCACTAATAATTTTGAACCTATTTTTCAGTTGCAGCTACATTTGATAGTAAAGTAAGTTTCAAAGAAACTAGTCTTAAATTCTCCTGAAAACAAGTGGGATGGTGCAAAAGGGAAGTGGTGAGTTCCATCCTCTGACCAACAGAGTATTCACATGTGCAGGGGATGTTGCACCTGCCTTAGTCATGAGCAGGACTCCCATCACAGATAACTGTTTACTTGAAGTTAGAGAACCCTACAAATATTATACAACTTCCAGGTGAAGAATTCCTTCCAGTTAAGGCAACTTCAATACCTGTTTTGTTTTGGGTTTTTGTTGTTGTTGTTGTTTTGTTGGTTTGTTTTATTTTTTTTTCCATGTGTTGAAGTCTAAACCTCCTTTGGCACTGGTAATATACCCCAGGAAAAAGCCCTTGAGTTACCCCAGCCTTTGACAATCAAGCTTCATTAGTTCCCATGTTCATAGAATTACTGCCACTGTGTAAAGTTCTTCTAGAAAACACAAGGCTGAGAAAAAGAATAGTAGCCACATAAATTTATTTTGGGTTTTTTTTTTTTTGTATTTGTAATTGAATGAAGAGGCTGGGAAGCATTGTCTTCTTTTCCTATTAAGATACACTCTGGATTGAGGATATACAGTGTGGGATCTTCCCCGTGCTCATGTTTAGCAGTGTGGATGCCCCATCTGTCTCCTTTTCGTATTAAACATACATTTGTTCTTTGATTCTAAAAACCACTCTCTGGCTGTTCAGTCTTGTTTATTCTCTAGAAATCTTGAGAGCCTTTTGTAGTACCAAGAAGTGACAAGTAAGGGAGCCATTTGATAAATAATTATATAAAAAAAACCCTTGTCAGTCTCCAACACAAATTAAGCTCATCAGCCACCCACATGCTTCTACAAATCTTAATTTGCTTCATACCTTGGGTGTCATAAATTAATCAGTGTTTCAATTCATTTTCTTTCAGTGCTTTGTTCTCTAGTACTATGTAATTTTTATTGCCCTCTGTAGGCCATACTCATGTCTCAGTGGGTAATATTGTCTCTTTCTAAAATGCTTTCTGCTGCCTCTTGCAAGGTGATTGCATTCTGTTCCCTCTTGATTTCCTATTTATGAGAGAGTATAAGAAATGTGGATTTCTCATGGGTACTGGAGAGATGTCCACCTAATTTTTCTCAAAATTCAGATTGCTGTTGGAGTTGGAAATCTTGGCTGTAGGGAGACTTGCAGCTGCACTTTTCAGTCTCCTGGACTGACTTCTGTGCATTGGAATGTTTGAGTTAGAGGACAGTGCACACCCAGAGTGGCAGGTGGTCCTTGGCCAAGCTGAGCTGCCTCTCCTGGCAGGTGTCTGCTTTCCCTGCAATGCAGAGCCTGCAGGAAGGAGGAAGGCTCTGCCCAGCAGCAGGGGATTGCCCTTCACTGCTCCTGAGGCTGCACTTGTCCCACAGCCTCACCTGACTGTGGAGCACCTGGAATGCTGGCTTGGCTAGAGGGCAGAGAGAGTGGCTTTTAATTAGTTTTGGAGTTGCTGAACTGTGAGCTTCTGCACATCCACTCCCAAGTAAGCAGGAGAGGAACTTTGTACAAGGGCATGTAGTGACAGGGCAAGGGGGACTGGCTTTGTGCTGAGGGATAATAGGTTTAAATTAGATATTAGGAAGAAATTGTGCCCTGTGAGGGTGGTGAGGCCCTGGCATAGGCTGCCCAGAGAAGCTGTGGCTGCCTCATCCCTGGAAGTGTCCAAGGCCAGGTTGGATGGGGCTTGGAGGAAGCTGGGATAGTGGAAGATGTCCATGCCCACAGCAGAGGGGTGGAAGTGGATGAGCTTTAAGGCACCTTGCAACCCAAACCATTCAGTGGTTGTGGGATTGGTTTTAGTTTGGGGCTGATTTTATTCTCTCTGAATCATATAGTGCACAATAAAGAACAAAGGAGAACTAATTATTATTCACAGTGAGTTTGCATTGTAAATTTGTATCTGGCAGCTAGGTAGAAAAAAATTAACAGTACTTAATGTTAATTTTAGGGCAACTACTCTGGACTTTATTACTCAGGCATTTGATGTAGGAGCTTTCATCCTGCTGCATTTCAAGCAATTGAAGATAGCATCCACAATACAGAGCATGTAATTTATTTACTGGCAGTTTTTTGCTGTCTCACTGTCAGGCTGCTGCTCAGCTTTGTACAGAAGGCCTTCAAGAGAAGAACATCTAATAATTTTTAAGACACCTAAAGATACCTAATTCTTGCCTTGCTTGTTTCAAATTGGTATGAAGGACATGTAGTAGTTGGAGAGGAACTAGTTAGCAATTATTGTTAGGACTTTCTTATCCTGTGGGCTGGTTCTCTCTCTCTGATGCCCACTCAGAAATCAGCTCTGAAAAAAATTGTACTTTGAGTTCAGATTACTTTTTAAAAAGTAATGGATTTTTTTTAAAGGATATTTGCATTAAAAGCTGGTTGTGTTTAAATATGGTCCTTCCTGATACAGTAGCAAGATCATACATAGAGGAATCTAATTACCAAAGCAAGAGAGTTGATATTTTATTTAGCATATTGGTGTACCCTTCCTTACAGATCAAAACACAGTGTTAAGTGATGCTCTGAAAAAAGATCCCTTTTGGCTGCAGGAATTTAGCAGTGTTGATTGTGGTTTGCTTATAAACCTAAGTGAACACTGCTATAGCAGCTGGTTCTAAACATGTTATAAAACTGCTCCTTGCTCAGTACTCTTCTTGTATTTTCTGAAAACAACAGCTGCTTATTTATTACCCAATTATATTCAAAAGTTAAACTCAATGAGTTTCTTTACTCATGGTTGAATTAACTCATTGCTGAGACTGTTAGCTGTGCTTTTCCTTTCCTTGATCTGTTGCAATTACAGTTAGAAGGTCATGCAAAAAGAAATTTAACATGAGCCTGGTTGTGCCCATTCCTTGTGCAATGCAATCAGAATAGAAAATCTTTAAACCTAAGCTGTTGACATCGAGGTGCAACAGTTCTTTGGAACATTCTTCCTTTTCTTTCATAGTTATTGACTTTTAAAGCTCTGGAGCTGTCATGACACTGTTGCCTTATAGGTATGTGTACCTCAAAAGGACCAACAAACCAAATACTCTGTGAGATCTCCATGCTAATGGATAGCAGTTAATTAGTGAGTAGAAGGTGTTAGATATACAAACTAATTTTGCTGTTTACTGTTCCTCAGAGAAAGTTATTATTCAGGGTATCTGTGACATTAGCTTCAACTTTTAAAACAGTGAGAATACATAAATACTAAAGTTTTTTTTTAATGCAGGCATAGTTCTTTCCACCAGATCCAGTTTTACTCAGGTTGGGTATACAGGAAGGTGTTGTGTTGCTTGATCTGCTTTTCTTGCCTTAAGAGTGGAGGGAGTGTTTGGGGTTTTCTTCCCTGCTTTAAGTCATCAGGTTTGCATTTTGGTGTAAAGGTCTTAATAAAGCCATTTTACAAGAGCACTCATTTAGAGATGCATAATTTGAAGTACATTTGTTTCAGTCTGGATTTTAGCTGCATAATGTGCTTTTTCAATCAGAGATATTTTTTTTTCAAAGAACTGGAGGGATGTAAGTGCCCAAATCCTTTTGGAAATCAGTGTTACATTCTCTTTCATGTAGACCCATGTACATCCAACAGAGCACTGCAACAAGATGCAGGGATCACAAGGGGCTGTGTTTGGATTTGTGTGAGCTGCCAATGCCAAGGCTGTCAGAGAGCAGTGTCCTTTCTGCCAGGTCATGGCAGATACTTTGTGCTGTAGTCCACGTGTGCTGTACTCTTCATCCCATCCCTTTCAACCTTTGATGATTTAAAGCTGTGCTACCTGCTTAGGATTTCTCTGCTGAGTTACCTGTTCATCAGTAATTCCTTGTTTGAAAGCTGGCTTGGCAGAAAGTGCAGGGAAACAAAAGGAATTATGAGCTGAAAATCAGGATATTGCATTGGTGGTGGGTGCTGGATAGGATGCAGTGAGCTGATGTTTCCTGTGGCTATGAGGGATGTGAAAGAATGTATCCATTTCCCTGTGATTCTCTGTACTGCAAGATTATTGCATTTTTAGGGCCAAGTCTAGGGTACCCTTTAGATAAAATGAAATTTTGTGGTGCAGAGATACAAGTAGACCTGGAATTCTTTATATGGATGGCACAGTAACCTGAATATCTCATTTAAAGTAGTGTTTCTTTGAGAATTTCACACGTCTGGCTAATATTAAGTAAGGAGATAGCTTCCAAAAGAATAAATAAAAAGCATTCTGATGATATTTTTTGTTGGGTTTATTTTATGATAGGCCATGATTGTACAAGGAAGAAAGAGTTTGAAGGTCCCACCCAGAAAGCTCTTCGGGAAGCCAGGCAGCAAAAATTCGTTGTTGTTGCAAGCTCTTCCTGTGGTACAGCTGAAGATGCAGAGAAGATGGGCAGGAGAGATCTAAAGGTACTGTGTTCTTTCCTGCTGGACAGTATCAATCCTCTTATACTAAGCTGTGCTGAAAGACACCTGTCCAATGTCATTAAAAGAAGTCCTGCTTAGTTGCAGTAAATAGGACAGGTAGGTAACAAGGGTTTTATTTTTAATACAAGTTTCTATTACAATTAAATTTTCAGGGAATCACAAGAACTCTGATTAATTGAAGCCAGCAGTCTACTTTTTGAGAACTCAATGTAATCACCTAGCAGAGGAGGAGCACTAGCTGTAATTGCTTCTTGCTCTGTTGTGTTTCTTTTGTAACTTGAGAAACCTTGATGTGTTCCATAATGCTTGCAAACCTTTCCAGCATTTCAGACTTTTCCAGCTGGGACTAAAAGGGGCAACATCTGTGAGACTAAGGGCAAAAATCTGGTGATTGCCTAATAGTCAGAGCTTCTAAACCTGAGTATACCAGAGGTGGGCTACTACTTTAGTTTGGAAGTTGTGCAAAATCAAAACTGATTTCTGACTGAATATTTTTTTTTATTATAGAAAATAATGTTTACTTTATTCCGATTGTTTTATTGAGGTTGCATTTTGGGACTAGATTACAATGCTCTTTATTTTTCCAAATTGGGGTAAACATTGTAATATCTGAAATTTCAGAAGCTCCCCAAACTGTTACACTGCTCTGTTTTTGTTTGAGAACTACAGTTAGAGTTTAAACTGTGTTTTTTGAGAAGGAAAAAAGCTTTAGTTGACGGTGATATAGTCAGGAGCAACTTCAGGCTTTCTTTTCCCTGTCTTCATGAGACTATGTCCATGGTAATTAATTTTTGTAGGTTTCTGTCTAGCTTTCTGAGAGCATTTCTTCTGTTTCACTTTGGCAGTGCACCTCTCCACAGACAAGCATACCGTTTTACTTCTGTTTTCATTCTTTTTTCTGCTCCTGAGCCCTCAAGTAAAAATAAAACCCATATATCTGTCTGTGTCTCTTCTGTTGCTTACTGAAACACTTTCTCACCATGTATAGCAAATATTTCTCCATACTGTCCCCACACCTATTAGTATCTGAGGTACATACCAGTCAGTCCATCTCCACTTTCCCTGTTTTTCATGCAGTGGTGGAAAATTTCCATGCTAGACTCTTAGAGATACCTCCTCTCTTCATTCTGACTTGTGAACAGATAAAATTTCATAATCCAAGAAGTAATCATTTTCGTGTTTCTGTTTCTACTGAAGTCATCAGGATTTTTATGGAAAACTTCAGCAGAGTTATGCTTCACCCCCAGAATACAAACTCTGCACAGGTAATGTGCCTGTCTGGCTCTTTGTTCTTTGAAATTCATGAGCACAGTTAGTTGACTGGTTCTGGCAAGCATCTGTGTTTCTACAGATCTTATGTTTCCCAAAGGAGTCCCACCAGAGGCCCTGATGTCTTTATTTAATCAATGGATTAGAAAACTGGGTTAAGAAACAGAAATAAGGCATCAGAAAATAAGGGCATGTTTGAATGTACTAGAATTTTCCATGGCTAAGCAATAATCTAAAACTTTAGGTGTGAGATTAACATCTCTTCTGGATGAAGCAATAGTTCATTTTCACTTCACATTTCCTGGATCTATTATTTCTAAATATTTCCTTTCCCCTAATAAAGGATTCCAGCTTGGATAGTGCATCTGAATTACTGCTTAGGGTATTAGAAATAAATGACAGAGGGAATGATGAGTGTGCAGAGTGCAAAGAGGTGAGTTAAAATTGTGTTTAAAACAGAAGAGACAGAACTCTGTCCTGTAGAACACATTTAATGAACTACAGTTCTAATCCAATTTATTGAATGAAAATAACGTATTCTTATTCAAGTGTTTAGGTGTCTTAAGTATTTGTTCCCATCAAAAGGATGGGGAATAAAGGAGAGCCTTCCCTTCCTTGGGTGAATTTCTGTGATACTTGGAATCAAGTTTGTGTGGTGTCTCATCTCCTCTGACCTATATCAAAAGATCTTTTAAGTTCTGCTGTGTGTTACGTAACTTAAATTCTTTCTTACAGTGATTCGATGTGAATGAATATGAGCATCCACTGAGAAGTGTTCCATAAGTCATTTAAATGTTTCATTGGGAAGGGTAAAATTGATTTATACTTATTGAGATTATGATTCATTTAAATTCTCTTTATACCACAAAGGAGGTAGGCATCAGAGCATGAATTTGGTCAGTTCCATGGAGTTCAGTGAGGAATATAGAGAAGAAAGAAATGCAATTGAATTCCTGTCTTTGCATGTGCATCTACAACAAAATAGAGAAAAAAGAGAACAGAAGATGTGGAAAATCTGGGTAAAATTCACTATCTAGTATTATCAAGCCTGTTTCAGTAAATGTAAGTGAACTTTTAAAGCTTTCAAAAGTTTGGAGTGAACATGTTATCCAATATTTAAGTTCAGGCACTTGGATTATATCCCATTCAGTAAAAAGCCACTATATTGTCATGAGATTGTATCCTTGAGACAAAATTATAAATGTTTGTATTAACTGCACTGTTACATAGCAGTGAACTATGGTGATGAAAATGATTTAACATCTCTTCTGTGTCTGGTAGCTAAATAGTCATCTAACAAATGCCTGTGCTTTTAAGTAGATGCAAATATGAGTCATAGCTGAGCTAGAACATTTACTTCAAGGACAGACATACATTGTGTTATTGCAATATCCTGTAAAAGCTGACATGTCATTTAATACACAGAGTCCCTTTGATGTGAAGTTTATCACTGAAAGAGTGAGTGAAAAAAGAACTGGATTTTTTTTTCTAAGAGAATGCATTATCCTGGTTTTACAGTCTTCGTTATGAGACTGAATTAAATTGTAGTAACAGACAATTGGTCTAAACTATTTACATATCTGGCCTTTAATAAGGCAGTATGTATAGCATAAGTAGTCTTAGATTAAGAATGTGCATAGAGTACTACTTTAAACATTTACATTAATTAAAATGCACTCACAGGTCATTAAAATTGTGGAGAACCTTTGATAATGTGAATTTCATTATGCTCTTGAAAACTTTCCTTTTTTTATTCTTTCAGGTTCCTTTCAGGGTACATTCTATGTTTGATTGCTTTTTTAAGTTCTTAGCAGGACAATTGCAGCTTCTTTATGTTCACTAAATTATATTTCTACATATATTACAACCCAGTTTGATTTTCTGAAGTTTTACTCAGTGTAAAACTTTATCTAAAGGTGTGTTGGACATTTCTGGAGTGGAGGAATTATCTGTTTCTGTGGAACAGATTTTGCAATTATGGCCATTGTGTATATTAAAAATAGAGAAGTAAAATCCAGTGATCATACAGAAATGGCTTTTGTAATTAATAAGACTTTGGGTTGAAATATCACATGGGTACATGTATTTCACTGAAGTTTCTCCTCAGTTCTGTGGAAAATAGAGTACAAATTTTACAAGAACTGCTGTTCCTGTGCTCTCAAGTAGAAGGGGAGATGAAACCAAGTGATTACTGAATCAGATAATTGAGTTTGAATATAAATCAGCACAGGTGTATTGGGGACAGAATTGGAAAGATGGTCCCAAAGTAGTTAGGAAGGGTCCTAAATGAAACAGACAATCACTTTGTGTTTGTAATAATGTGGCTAAGAAAGCACTGATTTGATATTCAGAAGAGAGTAGGTGACTCACAGATAATACTGGGAATGCTTATTTCCACAGCCCTTCCCTGGGATAATAAAATTGCAGACATGGAGCTAAGAAAATTAATACAAGTTACCCAAATGTAAGACTGCAGCCTAGAAAAAGGAAAAGAAAATACAATGTCTGTGTTTCAAATGAGGTAAAAAGTAAAAGCTAAGAAATCATAGACTAGACAGTATAACTTATATTCCTAAGGAAGTTGGCAGTGTATAACTGAAATTTTACTGAGTATCTGCAAGAAACCAGGGAAAGAATTAAATGGGAAAATGGGTTTGCAAGGAAAAATTGTGTAAATCCAGACTATATTGTATCCGTGGAAGGATAAGAGGTACCATGGATATCATACAAGAGCACTTCAATTTTAAAAGGCTTTGGATACTGTCTCACAGATTAATTCCTGTGAACAACTGTGGAAATTTGGCCTGACATAATTTTTTTTTTTTTTTAATTAATGGAAAATAAATTAGGAACATGCAGATATACTGAAGAGGCTCTTTTGCAGGGATATATTGTCCTTACTGATCTGGAAAATGGAACAGAAAACAAGCTGACAGAATTTGCAGACCAAATGGCCTGGGTTTGGTGGGGCTGGAACAACAATTGCAGCTGAGGACAGGAGTGGAATTCCAACCTGACCTATTGGAGAACTGATCTAAAGAAATAACAGACAATGTAAGAAGAGGTACAAAACTCTGCCTTTAAAAAATGATCCAATGTACAAATAGAGATCAAGAAGATTAGAAAGAGTTGATCATTGGCTTTTAATTAGAGTAGGCTCTAGGGTATGCTGTGTGAAACAGGCTTAACATGAGTTGAATAGCACATAATATTGTGGAACAGCTGAACACTGTGCTGCAGTGTAAGGCAGGAATATTGCCTGGAGCATGTGGAATATTGCTCTTGCTAATTTCACATGGCATGGGGCTTTGGCTGCAGTTTTGTGTTTGGCTGCAGTCTGGTCACAGCTCTTCAGGAGACAAGTGGAGCTGTCCTGGTTTGGAAAGAGAGGTGTCTGCTAAGGAAGGCAGGAGTCTCCCTTGGAATGGGGAATGTAAATCCTTTCCACCCGAATTATTATAATTTTGAAATTAACAGACTCTCAGGCAAAGATATGGGCATAGGAGTAACAGCTCTTTACTAGGAAAACTAAAATAAAAATGCAGTAGTAAAAAAACCAAACCAACAAACAAAAACCACTGACAGAGTCAGAATACAACCTGACATCCTTTTGGTCAGTCCAATTAAATCATAGCTGCAGTCCTCCTGGAGTGACAGATGTGGTTCTGTTGGAGCAGAGATGATCCTGTACAAGGGTCCAGTGGTGGTGAGATGAGTCCAGTCTCCCTCTGGGAATCCAGTGCAAACAGGCTGTGCTGGTGTTCTGAATCCCAGGTTTGATCCAGGTAGGAATGCTGGGCTCCTCCCCCTGGGTGGAGCATCTCCCAGTGGGATGATGGAATTGTCTCAGCCCTGCAGTGAGCCTGGATGGCCCATGGACAGCAGATATCCCCTGGAGGGAGGATGGGTCGTGGAAAAGATTAAGAAACACTGCCCCACCTGGTTTTAACAGCTGGTAATATAATACAGACTGCTGGTTACATCTTGCACTGCAACCTAAGACAGGGGCATCTACACCAGAGCAGTAAGAATGATTAGAAGTCTATGAAAATGTCAAAGAAAGGACGAAAAGTGAAATTGTCTAGTCTACAGAAAAGAAGCCTAGGGGGAGACAGGATGCTTCCTTAAATAGAAAGGAATTCTGTTATATAAACAGAAAGGAAACCAAAAGCAAATCCCAAATTACAAAACAACTTGTTAAAACAAGTAGTAATAAAGTAGAAATTCAATAAGAGTCATTTAGAGTACAGTGGGTGTTAAGCAGCAAAGAAAATGTATATCCTTAGAATATGATGCCTCTTTCCTTCTACTTACAGAATTAATGTTCTGTGACTCAAATGTTACTAGTATGATCCAGGATTAACTGGATGTAATCTAAAATGTGTCCTTTAGCTGGTTTTGGTGGATTTTAATTTAAAAGAATTACATGTTTTGTTAGACAATTCTTTTTTTTTTTTTTTCAAAAAGTACTTGTGCTATGGACTTGAAAACAGTAAAAAGAAAGCTGCTTTTTAGGTGAAATTCATGCTTTTTAAAAAAATTGTCTATTGTGTTCTGTAATGTAATAGATAATGTGATGATGGCTTTAGTTTTAGGATTTGTTCAAATGTGTTTGAAGATGTCGGGCCTACATGGAGAAAATGAGAAAATGCTTCAGAATGTAAGCTACAAATAAAGCTATAAGGGAAATAGTCATGCAGTTGCAAGACCAAATTGTAAAGACAACTTACAGAATTTTCTATCCACCTTTGCAGCTTTGTTAAATCAAGACATCCAATGCCTTGCATTTTTGGTAGTAAAGTTGATTCTTCCAGCCATTGATACTTGATAAAACTACCTCACAGAGCATCCAAAGGGTTTTCTTTGTGCTGAAGAACAAGGCTTGTTTTGAGTCACTGCATGCTGCCAAGAATAATAAAGTGACAGGCCCCCAAGATGGAGAACCAATACAGAAAGTTGTTGGGAAGTAAAAAGCATTTGGATTCTAATTCTAACTGTACATAGCCTTTGCATATTCATATATTTCATTCTATGTTTGAGTGTCAGTAATGACAGATTTTAGAACAATAGACTGTCTTCAGTGAGACTGTGGATCTCACTCTTGTTATAGTCACTTGCAAAAAGTGCTGATAATAAAATGACTGATTTTTGTATGCATATACTTTGAGCTCCTAAAAGAGGGATGTACTGAAACTGTATTTAATTGAAGAAGAAAACCTTTGAGCTCTCTATGCGGAAAAGATGTAACAGATACAAAAAAATGACATAAAGGCTTTAAAATGTTTGATTTTCTTTGCTTTTATGAGTAGCTGTTGTTGTTTTCCTCAGAACAGACAAATAGAGGGAGTTAGGAATTGTGCTGTGCATGAGGGTTTCCTTTATCCCTCAGAGTTCTGCAATGCTTTCCCTTATTCCTGTTGGGCTGGGATATGACTTTGCCTGAGTTAAGAGAGGACTTTGCAGAGGCACCAGAGGCTCCCTCCAGAACAGCCACAGCAGGAGGTGGGATGGTGCTTGCACAGCTGCTGGTTGTGTCAGCAGTGTCGACCTTGGAGACCACAATTGAGCAATTTCATTAACTCGGGACCAACACTTTGTTTTCCCTTTAATTAAAGTGTCAAGACCTTAACATTTCTCTTGGAAAGCATTTGGGAGTTCTGGGGGGAAGAGGAGGAGAATGGTTTAGTTGTGCTTGTTTGGTTGTTCACTGACAGATGTTTGGTGCTTACAGCCCCCAAAGGGAATTCTGCTAGTAAAACATCTCTAACTGTGCAATTCCAGTGATCTTTGGAGTGTTAAACTTCTGCCAAGATCTCCATTTCTTTCTAGGAAGGAGAAGCACTAACTAGCAGTAGAATGCACTACACAAGACATGAGTAGTATTGTGTACCTAAGTTACAGTTTAATTTCACTTGAAAAACGTCCATAGATTTTAAAAACAGGTTTTTCTTGTGTGAGAGGAAAAAATATAAATTCCACAAAAGTTTATTTCCAGCTATAATTCCTCTATTTTTTTTTTTCAAGGTCTGTTTCATAATGAAAGATTTATGATGCAGGAGTTGGGAAGAGTTATGTAAAAATTTGGAAACTCTTTATACTAAGTTTTAATTTTCAGTACAACAAATAAATGATCTGCTTGGTGTTTTTGGGTATCGATAGAACACATAAAAGTGTTAATTGTAATTGATACACAACTGCAAGTCAAAATGTTTAGAATGGTAATTGTATTTGAACTGGGAAAATAATCACCATTATTTGTAAAGGAGTATTTTTCCAGAAGTATTTGCATTCTACATTTCAGCAGTTAACCTTTGCTTGGTGTTCAGGCTAAAAAAGCAATATATGAACTACTGCTTGATATACTTACACCAAAAAAATAGATTCAATGAGCCCACACTTAATGCTAATGGGGTTTTTTGTTTTGTTTTGTTTTTCCATTTTAATGTAGTTCAGCTAAAGTTATTCATGGATAAAACTACATCCCTTTCAAATTAGTGAAATGTGATTGAAATATGAAATTAGTGCTCAGAGCCCCAAAATCTGGAGGGAAAAACTCAGGTGCTGACTGTGGTATTTATATTTTAAATTAACTATTCTGTAGTAAGTTATGGATTTTGGTGTTTCAATCTTTTTTTCCAATATTTAAACAAAGCCTTTGCATATGTCAACATCACTTTAAGGAAAATGAAATTCAGCATTGCCATTTCGTTTTCATGGTAACAAATCTCTAACATACCCTAAGAGCTCTGGCACTGCTCACAGTGTTCAGGCTTGTTTGTCTTGTATATTCAAACAGCACTTCTGGGAGTGGAAAGTAAAATCTTAATTGTTTCTGTTTGAATACAATGAAATCAAATGAAATAAAATACAAAGTCTTTACTCCAAACAGTTTATGAATTAATAATCAGAGCATTTCCTCCAGAAAATGTGACACTGTTTCACTGGAGTGTCACATACTATGAGGATAATGTTAATGTGTCACAGGCCTCTTTGTAATTGGATTTCCAGTTCAAATCTAGGCCTAATGGTTAAATTAATTATTTAAATTAAAATGGTTAAATTAATTAATTAAAAAATGGTTAATGATTATGATTAAAACTAGTTGTTGTATAATCATGGGTTACTTGATCTTACCTGCTTTTACATGCAGTGAGCAAAATGCAACCTCTGTCAGCAGGGAGGCTGAGGTTGGGCAGATTTCTGCTGGAAGCCACCCTGGAATGGTGTCTCTACAGGTGGGCTTTTACACCAGAGGGACAGAAATAATTCATCTGCTGTTCAGACAGTGAAGACAATTCAGATTTCTTTCCACTACATGCAACCACTTTGTAAAGCACAACTGCTAAACAATTTTGTGGACACATTAGGAATCTTCTCATATTGCAGATTTGTTTTCTCAGTGATGCAGTTTAATGTCTCACTGTGGAGTTTGGCCATGATCTCTGAGCTTGTTTTTGGAGGCTGAAAAGCAGAACGAGTCAAGTGGTTTCACAGCTTATTCAGAAGAATGCTTTTTTTTCCTGTTTCCTTTCCAAAGTCCTCTTTTCTCCTTAGCAGCTCCCTTTCTCTTTCCTGCCTCTGCTCTCTTCGTAAATTCTCTAAATCCTTTCAGTTAAGGTGCTGAATAACAAAGTTAGAACACAACAGTTTGAAAGCCTAGTTACAGAATTCTGTTACTCAGAACAAAGACCACAGCTTGCTGGTGTGACAGCAGAACACCAGGTACTCAGTGGACAGTTTCAATTTGTATTTATTCTGTATGTTTCACACCATAGTTCTGTATTGTTTCCAAGTTTTTACATTGTGTATATATAGTTCAGATAATGGACTATATACTGTAAATTAACCAAAGCAGATCAGGCATTTAGAGTTTACTAGAAATCTGAAGCTGTTTCTCTTTTTGCAGGAGCACCTCACTGTAGAAAGCAAACCTCCCCCATATTTCTGTAGCACCTGCAAAGAAATTGTTCTCTTGAAGCAGTACAGCAAAAACTGAGATTTGCTGTGATGTAAATCTCTCAAGAGTTCATTTCCACAAAAAAAAAAGAGATAAACAAGGAAAAAATCACTCTGCAAAATCACAGTTCATAGTATTTTGAAAATATTTAGTCATTAAAAAATTTAGTTTGTCAGTGGTACTTCTTAATATGAAAATGTCTACACTATATTTCCACACTTCTGGTGTGTAATAATTAATTTTTTTAAAAAAATTCTGGTTAGATTACTTAACTTTTGTGCATAATTTAAGAACAATGGATATAGTTGTGACATATCTCAGCCTGCTCAGTTAGCAATAGCAGAGGAATTCACAGTTCTTCACATTTGGTGTAGAAATTGTTCTTTACTACAGGATGTACATGTCCTGGCTTGAACCCAGCAGACAAATAATTGAAGAGCAGCACACAGTTGTGGTAATGTAATACTTAACAATACAAAAAATTGTATGTTTTGACACAGATCACAGGGTTGCTGTCCTTTGGTTTTTCAACATTGCAAATGAGAAAAACAGTAATGAAGATAGACATGAAATAAGAGATAGGTTTACTTTTAAAAATTATCCTTTGAGAGAGGAATCCTTTTTTTGAATGTGTTTTACCTGGATTTTTTGATGTACAGTCAGTTGGTGAGCGATTGGTTTTGTCCAAACAACAGTAATTGGAAAGAGATGTTCTCTCGAGTTCCAGGCTACAGATCTTAGACAGCTGTTTATTTTTCTGCTCCTGTTCTTTTGTTGGGTAAACCTCCCTTGCTCTGATCCTGTCCCTCCAAACTCGTAGTTCATGACCAATTCCTGCCTGCCACCAGAGCTGTGAAGAACAGTGTGTGCAGACTTGCTTTGATCTCAAAAATCCACCCAGGCTAAAATAATTTGAGAAATGACAAGGAAGAGAAGCTGACAGGGCTTTGTTGGCATAATTGTTTATTTATAGAGTTTTGTTCTATTTTAATGGAAGACAGCCCATTATGTACTAATTAACTGTTTTATTACACAGCTTATAAAAAGAGTGAGGGGGGAAGGCTGACAATATTTGGAGCACATTTAAGGATAATTGGAGAGGTTGTATTGTTGTATTTGATAACTGCATTGTATTTGATAACTCCTGTTTTGCTTTTAAAAACAAAACCACACAGGCTAAGACACTCACATTTGTTGTTAGCCTTGGTGCTGTTAACTGATTTTTGGTCTGGGAGTCATAGCAAGGAGCTCTTCACAGTCTGTGTAGTGTGTTTCCATTTTTTGTCAGGATACACACAGAGTAAGCTCCTAGCCACCATCTGGTGATGTGTGTGAGTGGAGAGCCTCAGTGGCAGTGAAAGAGGCTGCCTGTGCCAAGGCTGTGACTGGGAGCTTAGTCAGAACATGCCAGCACCTGTGCAGGGGACTGTTCTTGTCAGCTGTGTCAGCTTCTCTGCAAGGCTCCAGACTGGATCACATTTTATACCTTTTGAAATGGTCCTTCTCTGTTTCTTTGTATTAAAAAGTTTGGGTTTTTAAATAATTTATGAACAACAGGAAAGCTTTGAAATTAGAGATTTGGAGGTGTCAGTATTGTTCCTGACATTACAAATCCTGAGTTTATTACTTTTAAAGATCTTTTTACTAATTAAATTAATTCATCGTGAATTTCTGTCAGAAGTAAGTTACTGTAACAAAGGTAATGAGAGGAAACAGGAAAAGGGTAACCTTTTTGCCCCTCTTTGCAGCCAAATGTATTTGAGCATCACTTTAGTATGTCATTGAATTGTTCCAGTCATGACACAGCTGAGATTTGATTTTATTAGTGCTCTTTTTGGTGAGTCTGTATCAGCTCTAATTTGGCTGTTATTTTTAGCTACACAAGCGTGTGCCTGTGAGAGCTTATTGTACTTGTAATCTGCATTGTCTTCTCATAGCTGCACACTCAATCATTGAATGCCATTTACCAAGGGGTTTTAAGCTTTCAGGTTTTTGGGTTTTTTTTTCTTTTTTTTTCTCAAAATAGTGTCCATACATTTAGCAGTTACTAGTATTTAAAGCTCTGCAAAGGTGTCCAGGTTCCCTGTCATGGAAGTTAGTAGCAGTAAGTCATGGAATCATTGAGTGGATTGAGTTTGAAGGTACATTAGATGCCTAAATGCTTTTGAGAAGTTAAGGCTTATATGCTAAGACTGGGTGAATAATACTGTCTAATAAATTTTCTAAGTGTAAATAGCCAGCTTCTGTTTAGAGTCAGCTATCATTATATAGTATTGCACTGTGAATTAATTTTCTCTGGTAATTAGTATCATAATAATCAGTTAAACAGATGTATGATGCCAATGACAAGGTTCCAATTTCCCTCCACTATTTTCTTTTCTCCCTTCTTCTTCCATTCTTTGCAGAAAAGAATCCATTTACCTGGTAGTACTTGTGTTCTCCTGGAATGATGAGGTGGGCAGGATGGCTGTGGGTTCAAATCCCTGCTCTTCAGTGCCAGGAAAGCTGGGTCTGCATTAGCATGTGTCAGGCACTGGCTCTTGGATCAGTGTGTTCCAGGAAACTTTTTCCCATTCACTCCAGAGTAGGTGACAATTTCTGGAAGGGAATTTCAATTTTTTTAATGATTCTTACAGAATCCTCACAGCCTTTCTACATCTGAGACAGAATGCTGCTGGAATTGTAGAGGAATTCAGTAAGTGTAGGTTTATTGAACAATGGTCAGAATTGGTCTGCCTCTAGAGGACTTTCAGGCTGTGCATTTCTTGTACAGTTACCCTCTGAACATTGTGTTGAAGGGTTTTCTCCACTCCTACTCAGGTAATACTGTAAGGGTGTGTTTGGGGAGTTTGGATTTGAGAAAACTGTAATTCTACTACTGTGGTAAAGACTTCCTGCTCTGTGAATCACTGCATTTTACCTTTCTGCTGAAGTGTGCATGCAAGCTGCAAGTACACACAAACACACATATATATAGTAGGTGTCAGTGCAAAAAAAGTTGGTTATATATCTAGACCTTCCATGCAGTGGTTCTTCTGTAGAAATTTGAACTGCTGCACTAAACTTTTACTTTGAAGTTTTCTTCTTGTGGTTGTTTCTTCCCCCCAGCCCTCTGAGGAAATATCGGGGTAAATCTGTGCTGTTGCATCCCCATGTCTTTTGTGCAGTGTTATGAAATGTTGTAATCCTTCTAATTAAGAAGAAAAAGCCCTGAAATTTTCAAGTGGTTTTGATTTTCTGTAATTACAACAATGCATCTTCTGCTTTGTTCTTTACATTTTCTTTAGATTCTGAGTTTGAGTTAGAAAAGGGAATTTTTGGTGAGCCTATACCCATCAGTTTGATAGAAGCCTCCAAAAATGTGACTAAGCAATATTGAGGTTACAGGCACACACAAATAGTGTGTTCGTATTAGCAGTAATATCTTGGTGAAAAAATCCAACATAACTTAATTTAAGCATAGAAATATGGAGTTAGGACCCCACTTCCCAAACATGATTAATTAACCTCTATTCATTATGTTCTTGCAACATATCTTTTATCTTTTTTTATTTTAATGATTTCTGACTCAAAAGAGGCATCAAACCCCTTGAATTTCACTATAGGGTACTCTCAGTGCAGTAATATGTCTGACTCTCAGTGCAAGACTTGGCACCAGGAAAGGAACTAGATTGTTTTAGCCTTGATGTTCTTTCTGGATAGTTTGTTAGTAATTGAATGTAGAATAGGTGTTTCTGTAAGAGGTTTCTTAATTTTAAAATGTGTTTTCTTCTAAATGTTTTTGTTTTGAATAAATAAAATAGTTTTAAGAAACTACTGGTCAGAATATAATCCTGAGAGAATGGTCAGAGATGCCATAATCTCTTTTTTGAAACTCATTTCCATTAAACATTAAGTGAAAGTTTTTTTCCACTGCAGAATAAGGATGTGTGCTTTTAATGGTGGGAATGATAGAAATGGAGAGGAATGATGTCTGATGTGTTTGTGACCATTACTTTCAGTCTTGAATCGACCCTTTATTTTCTTCCATAGCACAACAAAAAGAAAGAGGACCTTTAATATCTAAGAAATTGCCAGTGTGCTTCCAGTCAAATTCTCCATCTGGTCTGGAGGCAGAGCATTACTGAATTTTTCATCAGTTAGGAGCTGAAAGTTGGAGACTTTATTAGGATTTCCTTCAGGGCAAGTACAAAAGCAGTCCAGTGGTGCAGTTTATGGCTTAAACATTCCAGGCCTTGTATCTGATGTGCAGTAATAGCTGTGATCACATAGGAAAGTTGTTTAAAAACAACTTTAAATGCTTTTAGTAACTGCAGTTCCTTCGAGTAGAAAAAGTGATGTGGTTTTCCAGTTTTACTCTTGCCAAATATTGCCTTCAATATTTGCCCCTTGCAGAGGGGAGGCAGAGGCACAAGAGCAACAAGTGAGGTGTTGATGTGACAACTGAGGGTAGAAATGAAAGATAAAAGGAGGGACTGGCAGGTAAGGCAGAACACTTTGAAATGCATGCTAGTGGGAGTGGGACTTAAAATGGGAAAGGTGGCAGTGCAGGTTCTCTCTTTGTGCATAACTGGAATAATTATGTTCCACAGAATTTTCCACGTGGCATATTAAGTACCCAGGAATGCATGGAAGCTGGAAAAGAAATAAGAGTGAAAATTCATTAAGAACATGGCAGATGTCTGTGAACTGTAAGTCAAGAAAGAGTGAGGCAATGATACAGATTCTAGATCATAAGTAAGGGGAGAGAAGATTATGATTTAGAGTTTTAGAGGACAGAAAGTAGAGGAGGGAAAAAGGCAAGTTAATTTGTGTGTGGAAAGGGGTAGTGGAATTTGTGTGTTGTGAAATCAACAAAGAATGGTAGGATTTCTGATACAGGGCCAACATTGGCAAGGGAAATGTAATTTGCCTACTCCTTTCCACTTGGGTTTGCTCTAAAGAGGAATGTGTTAAGGTGGATTGCTGTCCTAAAGCTGTGACTAAAGTCACAGAAAAAGGTGCCAAGAAGACGAGGTAAGAACTGCACGTTTACTGAAATAGGTTATTTAATACGAGTTGGAGTGAAATTCAGATTTAGAATTAATTACATTTCTCTGTCTGTTATTGCAGTGGATAAGGGAGAGTCCTCCCTGCTCAGGCACATTCAAAGGGAAGTTAGGCATAATTGTATGGGCAGGGAATCAGGGATCAAGGGAGAGTTTGAACCTCTCTAAATTCTCAAGAATTGGGAAAGTTAGAAGAAAAAGCCTTTGCTAGAGGAGTAGATGGAGGAACCAAAAGTAATAATTTAATATATAAGGATAGTTAAAATAAAATGAAAGGGTACTTTCCTAAAAAGCTGGAAGATATGCCCTGTCTGCCCCATTTAGTTATTTGATTTTTCTTCAAACTGATTTGGTATGCTGCTAGGCCTTGTGTGCTCTCTGCAGAATTCCTTCCAGTGTTTGCTTCTAAGGCTGCTTATTCCCACTAGCATCTCACTCCTCTTACCTCCAGATTGTCTTTAGTTTATTTTTATCCAGAGTTATCTCTAGTAATGGCCCGTGAATTCGAATGGGGGATGCAGCCTGTGATCAGACAAATTGTCAATTTTTCTGGGTATTGTTGGGCTGTGTCCCTTTCTGCTGCAGATTTCTGGTGATGTCTCTTCAAGCATCAGGCTGAAAACTGGTCAGTGAATTCTGTGGGGTTTTACCCACTTGCATCTCAATCCTGGCTGCACCATCACTCTCTGAGTCCAATAGAAATATTGATATATAGCAGTCTTAAAAATTAGTAAAGCACATTCTTCACACTCATCCTGTGCTGTAGCTACTGGTGAGTGAAATTTGGCATCTCCAATAAAAGCTTTGTGTTGCAATAGAGACAGACAAGATATTTGTATCTTCATCCACCATAGCCAGTCTTTATTGTTTACAGCTCATATTTATATGGTTTTCTGAAGGCTTTGTGTTTAATTCTAATTGGTTAGTAAGTTGTTGTAATTCAGTTTATTGGTTAGCTATGGCCAGTGTACGTGTGCATCAAAAACTTTCCTCTCTAGGAAAGAGGGAAACAGGAATAGATACGAATATTTCTTAATTTACTTTGAAACTTTAAATATTAAATATTAGGTGTAATCAACAAAAAGTAAAATGGGATTTGAAAATCTCATACTATAGTTTGCTGTTTAAGTGTTTTCACTTACTTGATATACTTTATTTTTGATGGTCTGAGGAGCAAGAGTCGTTCAATGTTTACATTCTTGTCTCTTGGGAAGAAACTGTTTCCCACAGGTAGAATCTTCCTCCTCCCAGGTGCAAATTGGTTCCCACAGGAATAATTGATATGCAAGCTGATTCCTTCTGCTACAATTCCTTTCTCACAGGAATTTTTCAGGAAGGCAGTTAGCTGTACCCAGCCCAAGCAGCAAGGCCTGAACCATGGTTTCACAAGGCCTTTCTTTTGTAAGGTTTTACCATATGCTACAGCTTTGCAGCTGTTATGGCAGTGCCCAAGTGCCTGATTTAGAATGAAATTGCAGATTGTCTTGAGTCTGTCCATGGATCAACAGTTGGGGAAAATTGGTTTCAGATGTTCTCTCTGACTTGGCCAGAGAGGATGGAACACAGAACTTCTGTTATATGAACAGGAGAGAGACCAAAAAAAAGGCAAAATAGCCCCTAGTTCCATCTCAAACTTCTGTGGGTTTGAGGGGCTAATGGTAATAAAAAGCAATAAAAACTGTTACTTACATTCTTATCAAGGATATATGATTTTGAATAGAGGAAAAGAACAGATCCATTGGGTAAACAATTGCTGTTTGTCAGAGTAAAATTCATTTTAGGTCCCCATGCCATCTGTCCTAACCCACATGAACAAATTGCCTTTCCATTGAGAGTACATGGGCTAGATTTCAAGAATTGAATAAAATCTTGTAGTTTCTGCTATCCCACTTGAAAGCTCAGTGTTTCGATTCTGCAATTTGGGAGTCAGGTGGTGATAAACTTATTCTGCTTTTTCGTCTCCTTCTGTTGTAAGAAATTGTTGCAGGGAGATTGTGCTGGCAATCTGTGGTCGCTTCCAAAACTATATTTAAAATTTAAAAAGTGACTCAAGAAGTGGAGAAGCAAAATAATAGAACTGAACACTATAAATAATCAGCACTAATATCAATGCAAATTATCTCATGATTGTAGAAGATGCAGTTGTGGAATTGTAGAAAATCAATGTAAATAATGTTACTGGTGTGTTCAAGTCTGACATGAAGCCTTAAATGGTGAATAATCAAATGTATTCAGAGATTTTTTTTTTTTTCTTATAAACTATTTTGCGTTTTTATATGTGAGTTGGGATAAAAAAAGAATCTCAAAAATCTGCTTTGTGTTTGAGTTAGAGTTCCTGATAAATTTATCAAATGATACATTGGTGAGGTCTTTTTCCATGAGGAGACCAGGAAAGTGAGGAGGGGACGTCTGAATCACTTGGTAACAAAAGAGAAATAAAAATATACTTTTTTACTATGCTTTTAAAGTTCACAGAATCATAGAATAGTTTGGCTTTGAAGGGACCTGTAAAGGCCATTTAGTCCAAACCCTCTACAGTGAGCAGGGTAATCTTCAACTAGAACAGGCTTAATTAGGGTGTTCTTCATCATTAACTGTGACAAAGGGAACAAAATGTGCTCTTAATACCAGTGTTTATTAACAGGCAGTAGTAGAATAGAATTTAGTAGGTGAAAATTGAATCTAAGGACATTTTGGGTTAGAAATAGAATTGCTTTTTAATAGAGAATGTAGTTAGGCATTTCACAGATATACTGGCAGTCAATCCTTCAGTCTTGAAAAAAATTGACAATTTCTAAATAATGGATTTTTCTAAAACTGTGTCTAGCTCACGTAGAAATTTAGTTCAGGGGAGTGCAGAGGCCTGGGTTTTATGTGGTCCAAAATCAATTACAGACATTTTGGGTCTGGTTTCATAATCTGTCTTGCTGAATTTAGAGCAGACTGACTTCATCCCACCTTAAGGCACTTTTTAGCAGTTTCAGTTTCACTACTGGCCTGTTTGTGAAGTCAGCCTGGCAGTACCTCTTTCATATTCTGCTGTATCCACTTCCTGCAGTGCTGAGCATATTTCTGGTGGTTAACAGTGATAGATAACCAGCTTTATCACTTTTTGATAAAGTACTTATTGCTTACAAGTACAGTAATCAATTAATTAGCTCTTTATTGTAAAGAATCCATTTCTCTGCTGTATTGACAAGCTGATAGTTTTGTACCTGCATGTCAGAGTCCTCTTACAGCTTTGTTTTCATTATTTCTCATTATGTGGAGCTTGGGATAATGGTTACTGGCTGTCCTGAAATGGAGTCAGGATGATGAACTGCCAAAGGGGGGAACATGGACGGCATCTGTAATGCATAATTGCAAATAAATCAATAACTAATGGCCCCTGAATGTGTTTACCAGTTCATTGTGGTGATGTATGGACCTCTGGAAACCCTGGGTGCCTTATAACTGTTATTGAGATGATTACAGTGGGTACTTTGGCCCTGGCAGAAATTAGTGTATCCAGGCTACTGAGAATGTAGACACAATTGCTGAGCTTCCCACCAGTGCCTGAGAAGCAGAACGGTAATTTGAGGAAAAATGAAACTTGTTTGTTAATCTTTGGAAAATTAATAAAAGAGTGGCAAAATTTAGAATTTATTTGCATCCCTAGAATCTATGTTTGGATATTGCTAGTGTTAGGAGAGCCTTTGGGAGCAGATTTTTTTTCTTGTTAGAAGTGCAGGTGAGATCATGTCAAAAGAAATCATAAAAAATGAGAGAGTTTTTCCACAGTCTTTCATGGTACCTGTTTTAGGCATAAAATCAAAATTAATTCAGATGAGCTGTCCTCTGGAGCATCTGTGGATGAATGGATAGTCTTGTGTTGTTTGTACTGATGTTTTCTTGAAGAAAATCAAGAAAGCATCTAGATTTATTAGTTGATTCTACAGTAGGATACTTGTGTGGTAGAGAAAATTCACATTAATCACTATGAAAATTAAAATATATGTATAAGAAAAGACAATATTGCAATGTGTTTTGGAGTATGTCAGAAAACTGAAGTAACTTGATGTCTGTCATTTAGTCAGCATTGCCTCTTTAACATGATGAATTGTGTGACATATGCCCCATGTGCTGCTGTAGCTTAAAATATTGCTGATGTTTAATGGTACCATAATCAAACTTTAAATCTACAGAATAAAATTATAATTGGAACAGTTTTCTATTTTTTATTGCACTGTTGTTTATTTTAACATTGGTCATAAATGTAGTTGATTTTCAAATATAAGCCTTTTAAAGGAAGGGATAGGGAACATCTTTGGGAATAGCACATGGTTATTTGTGACTTAGAAAACTGCCATGAAAATCGATTTTCATGCCTCATATCATGATAATTTATTGCAGCATTTTCATAGATGTTCTTTTACTTTTCCTTGCAAAATGGTCAGGCTGAGTTTTGTAACAGTGTTTGCAGTTGTTTATGGAAGATTAAGTTATATATGTAGCTGTGTGTACATCTCTATTGTGTGAACATATTGTTTAATTATCTGTGAGACATGTAAGGCTGTTTTGAAAAACAAACAGAAACGTGTTCTGTTGTTAAGCTGTGATGATGAGATGATGGTGAGAATCAGGGTGAGAAACTGGAAATTACTTCCAGTAAAATAATGCTGGATTTATTCTTTCACATGTGATAAACTTACATCCATGACTGCTGTTAATGGTGACCAGAAGTAGATATTTAAAATCTGGGAATATCAGTATAGACTTTGTATCTTAGAGTTGTAATAATTTTAAATTAAGAAATTACTTTCAATTGCAGGTATTAAGCTCAATTTCCACCATGAGAGGGTAGCAAGTTAAAAGTTGGATGATCATTATATCACTTTCTTGAGACTGTAACTGAACTTGGCACTCAGATTTACTGTATGGAATAGTTTCCTGTGACTCTTCACTCACCTTGTTGACTGTGCAGAGACTGTTGATCTTGCAATTTGCTGTGACAGAGAAGAGTAATCAAAAGAAGGGGTTAAAATACATTTGATGATGTAGCTGGGATGGTGAAGGTGTTGGAAGAAGGCTGCATGGAGAATTTCTGTATAGCATAGATATCCTTTTGAACACAGAACAGGTCCTCAAGGAACGTTGGAGGGTTTTTAAGGATTGTTCCTTCTCTGGAGAGATTATCTGTTCATCTTTATAAAGCTTAAGCCTTTGTCTTCCACTCAATGTGGGTGCAGAATGGTTTGTGTTGGAAGGGACCTTAAAACTCATCTCATCTCGTGCCCTGCCATGGTGAGGGACACGTTCCACTAGACCAGGTTGCTCCAAATCCCATCCAGCCTGGCCTTGGACACTTCCAGGCTTGTCCTGTAACTCCAAGCTGAGTCCTCTGGACTCCTCACTGGGAAGTTGTCTCCAGCTCACAGATTATGTTCCAGTCTCCACACTGCAGGGTCGTGTTCATCCCCAACAGCATCAGCCGCAGTTGTGTTGCTTTAAACTGAGAAATATGATTTACTTGGGCATTTGGGAGGAAGTGCTAAAGATTTGGCAGAAACTAAAACATTGCAGTGGTTTTATTTCTGTACTGTTGGGCAGCATGCTTGGCATAGAGTAAGTTTTTTCATTTTATACTGTTACTTTCTGAAATAGTGGTGATAAAGTTAAACAAGCCCTAGTGCTGAGAACTGGAATAAAGCTCTTGCATTTCAGTGATGGATCTTTCTATAATTGTTATCTTCCCCTTACTTTTTCAAACCTCTCAGATTATTAATCATATCTGGCTAATCAAATCTGGTTTTACTAGCCACAGTAAAAGAAACAAAACCAGTGAAGTGCAGCAGCTTGAAGTTTATCCTTCTGATGGTAGGAAATAATTGCAGTGTATTTATCAATGAGTGCTAATGAGAGCTCTAGTCCAAAAGTGATTGAGTGTCTGTGGTCTAGTTAGACATTGAGTAGTAGAGCTTTCTAGTTTTTTATTGCACAGGCAATGGCTGGACTTGATGTGGCAGAGTCTTAAAACTGACATAGTCAGGAGCAATTTCAAGTGCAAATTTACTGTGAGCATCAGTTCACAAACTGTCTGGAGAGCCACATTACCCTGAATTTGAAGACAGAGCAGTTTTAACATTGCTTTTTTAATTAATCTGGCTTTTACTACCTATTACATATTATCTTCATGTTTATTTTATTTAAAAAAGGAAAAATTGTCAGGGTTATAAACTAAATAAGGAGGAGTTATGTGGCCACAACCTTTGTAGCTGAGCTTTATGGTTTTTATTAGCAAGCCAAGCAAGATGGAGCAGGCAATAAAAGTTTTACTACACTCTTCTGCTATTGCTTTCAACTTCCTTTCCTTACATTTCCGATGTTTATAAAATAATTGTGGTCATGATTAACATAGTAAAATAATGTGCAAATGTGTTGTATTATGGTTACTATAGACACTGGAGGAGCATTTTGAAACAGAGTTGTTTCAGTATTAATTGTACAACAGTGCCTACTGACTATTTCACTGATGCATTGTGCTCAGTGGGTGCACTAAACATTTTCATTTATTTATACTCTGCTAGAAAAGGATACCCTGTCCCTTCAGTTACAGAAAATGTGAAAACAAGGTAAAATCATGCTCAGCTACTGTATTAGATGTCAATTTTCTGTCACTCCTGCAGCAAAGCTTTTAAGATTAGTTTAATACTTTCCTGCTTAGCATTTGGTTCCTTCTGAAGCCAACACTGAGCTGCTCAGAGAACAGACTACCAGGACTTTCTTCATGGGAAAGAAGGAAACAGGAACAGATTTGAATCTTTCTTAATTAACTTTGAAACTTTAATTAATATTAAGTATAATCAACAAAAAGTAAAATGGGGTTTGTAAATCTTGTACTATAGTTTGCTGTTTAAATGTTTTCGCTTACTTGATATACTTGTTTTTGATAGTCTGAGGAGCAAGATTCATTCATTGTCAGCAATTACAGCCAAGAGTATTTTCATTCTTGTCTATATATTTGTGTTTTAAGAATGTCTTGCTTATTTTCATTTTTTGAATGTGTGGATTCTTAGTAATCCTTAAATTGTTTTGAAAGTTGGGACAAAAACTTAGTGTGAAACTCAAGCCCTGTTGTGAAAAGGATATATTCAATAAGTAGCTTCTGAGTACACCTACGGGTGTCCATGGGACTGCTTTGATATTTAAAAACTATCATTTGGGAGTTTCAATATATTGGAACAGGTTTAAAATGAAAATAGACAAAAGCTGTTCTCCATAATAAAAGGGTATCAGATTTTTGAGGAAAAATAAGCAATATTTAAAATTCTCTGTAACTGAATTGAAAGAGAATTTCAATGGTATGCCAGTATAGCTGTCAGTGATTACTGCAGTATTCATTTCTAAGTACAGAAAAACAGAGACAATGCTGATTCTTGGGTGAGAATTGAGAATAGAATATTTCCTTGAAAATATTTAGTGATACAGGTTAGGCTGTCTTGCTGAGTCTTGGACATAGACAGTAGCTGTGCCCTCAGAAGAACTTAATTTTCATTACTTCACATTTCTGAAAAAATATCTAGTATTTGGTTTTTAAATTGAATGTATGGATACACCAGTGCCTGTGACTGTGCTCCCTGTGCATGGCTGAACTGCAGTATTGGAATGACCTTGACAGCTTTCAGATTGAAACTTCTGATGATAAGGGTCATTAATTTTTACAAAAAGAAAAGGTTGATCCTTCTCCTCCCTCACTGAAAGACAGTGATCACTAATTTGCTGTCTGATGGGCTTTGCCTCACTTAAGATTGCTCTATTTTCTTTCAGAATTAAATAGCAAGGTTTGAGCTTGTTCCTGGTTACAGAATGAAGCTGCTTCTTCAGTTGACTTCAATTTTTAACATCTGAGTAAGGAGAAACTTAACACTACCTGTAATAATGATATAGACAAGGCCAAGCTGTGATTTAGACAAACTGATTTGGATGTTTTCTATTAAACTCTACTACATTTTTCTCAGCTCTGAGATGATTTAGATCAGTTCCACTTATCTATTCATTGCCTTCTGTATGTTTTGACAAATGAGTCTCTTGTGTCTTTTTGGAGGAAAAAGAAAGCTGTAGACTTGCTCTGAAGAGCTCTGCTGTTGGAAGAGAAAAGGCAGTCTTACTGGAAAAATTCAAGACAGGACAGAAAAGAGATATTTCTAATAGCTTTAAGGGTAAATTTTCTTAATTGCATGACAGCTTGCATCGAGATAAGATTTTTTAATTTTATAAGGGAATATTAAGGAATAATTTGATATTCAGAAGATACAAGTTCAGTTTACAAGCTGTCCTAGAGAATTTCATCTTGATCTGGGGTCACTCAATCCTCTTATGGTTCAGGCTCTTAAATTAAAAGGAAAAAAAGGCAACCAAAAAATGCCAAACAAGCAAAAGAAAGGCAAGCTCTTCTCTTCAACCAAAAAATCCCAAACAAACAAAAGAAAGGCAAGCTTTTCTCTTCTTGTTTGTTTTTTGTATGTGAACCTGTGAGCTCTTAAGGCATGCCTTGATGACTTCACACAATCCTGACTTCTGTAGCCTTCTGTCTGCTGATATTTTAGACAGCTGTGGAAATACTGTGTGTAAATGGCCCAAGACTCATGGCTGCTTTTTGTGAGTGGCTGGTTGTTGCACCTGTGATTTTGGATAACAGAGGGAGTGTGCTGTCAAAGGGACAGTTTAGTAGGGACCAGGTACCATTTACCCTTGTCAGGGAGTCAGGATGTGCATTCAGAAGGGTTTTGGTTCATAGAGATTTTTCCTAGGACACTCTTTGAATGTTCTGTTCAAATGCCTTTGATGATATGGGAACAGGGTGTTTACTGTCACAGGTAGGAAGTGCAGTAATTCCACTTCCACATGGATGTGAGAGAGAAGCTTGGTGTGTTTTTATTTTTGTCATAGTGCAAATGTCTTGTACATAGCAGATAAAGCAGTGAACAAAAACACAGTATATTGCTTTGGCTCCTTAGCACTCAGGATGTTTTCCTGAATTTTGGCTTGCCCATGCTGAAGGAGCATGAGACTTTGCAGTCAATGCCTGTAAAAGTTTCACAAGCCTTGTTAGGCAAAGTCTTAACTTGTGTAGTGGATTCTCTTTTACCCTTAGCATTTAGCAATTGGAAATAATAGAATAAGGATTAAATAATGAAACTTGATTGCCTAAAATTGTTAGGGGAGAAGAGATACCTTCATATAAGTGTTATTGAGCAGTTCCATTGTAGCAGGTTTTTAGGATAAAAATACCCTTTTTATTCAGCAGTGAGAAGTATTTGTGCCTGGGGGAAAAAGTCACACTGTGACTTGTGTATGCTGGGGAGCTACTGAAATCAGCATTTCATCTGGCCCTGACAAGTGATACAACTGTTCATGCCAGTGGAAACCATAGGTATGAATTACCTCAGCTGAGGTCCAGTCTCCTGCTCTAGTAGAAGACAGGATGAGCTCTTCAAAGAGTGGAAAAGCTGCAGTTTCAGAAATATTTCGGCTCCTCACAATGGAGTTATAGAAAAACTAATATTTTTATATTATTCTCTTTTTACTATATTTTTTTAATGTTATAGCAGTTATTTACAGTACTATCTCCTGAAGCAGTATCTGGGGATTTTTTCTACTGAAAAATGCAAGACTTTCTGTCACTTCTATTCAGAGAGCCTTGTCTTTCCTGGGCTTGTTTCACTCTGAAATGAGTAAGTCTGGTAGCATTTACTAATTGGTTGAGTTCCAGAAAGTGAATGAGAACAATTTGCAAAAAGCATGCTGATTTTATGCCTTTGTTATGTTATAATCAGAGTTGTTCAAATTTGTAAATCTTGAAAGGTAGAACTTAGCAAGACAAAGAGAACAGAAAGTTTCCAAGAGCTGCATATAGGTACTGATACAGATTGGGACTGTACTTACCTTTAGTTAATATCTTTACTCATCTTAGAGTTTGTGAGTAATAAATACTGCAGACTTCTCATAATTGTTTCTAAATTTGGAAAATCTATGGATTTTCCTTGAACTGGCTTCAGAGATCTTCAAGAATGTTATGGCTGAGACACAGCCAGAACTTGATAAGCTGTGGTATAAAAAGGTGGAACTTCAGCCACAAACACATTCCTTGCTTGATTAACAATGCCAGATTACTTTCGTCTTCATTCTTTATGTATTTGTACTTGACATATTTATTTCCTAATTCTGACTATTCCAGATTTATTGCTTCTGTTTTTTTCCAAGATCAGGTATCTTGCTAGGATCTGTGTGAAGCAAAGGATGACTTTGATCATTTGCTCTCAATGATTTCCAGATCGTGTCTTCCTCTCCAGTCAGAGAAGAAAGACTGTTGTTTTGATATTAGTCAATATTAGAAGTCCCTATTGGTCTGTGGATTTTGGAGTGGTTTTGTTAGGCTGTGCCTGTGATTGAAGCCACAGTCCACTGAAAAATATCTTCCAGGTCTTGGGTCTGGAATAGATGTGCTCAAACTTATCATTAAGTCATTAGCTTAATGATCTTCATAAGTTTGGCTTGGGTTAATGGCACCCTTGTGGGAGAATGCAGTGTGTAGAGCTTCTGAAATTAAACACAAACAGATACTCTTTTGCTACTTTGTAGTTGTGAAATTTGCTTTATGCTCATTTCTGCAAATTATCAGGAAGCAGGATGGCTGCTATCAAGTTTAGTGCAAACAAATGCTGAAAAGAGTTAGTGGTTATCCCTGCTGTGTGTGTGGGCTTTCAGATTAAAATACAGTGGTTTTATTTCCTCCTTAATCTTAGTGTTTGATGGGCATTTGAAAGAGTAAGGGATTTCAGTCTCCTTTAAAGCTTCTCACAGCTGGATGTCCTAAAATGTTGTAAACAGAAGCCATCAGCCAGGTCTTCAGCAAACTCTGGTGTCTTGGGAAGTGGTTTTGTAATGACTGGTGCAGTCCTTAAAATATATCGTGCACAGTTACCCTCCTTACATTCTTTAATGACAATCTATTTTTAATAAAGCTATTTAGCTTGGTTAATTAGAGCTAGTAATAAATCTCCTACTCTGCTGATTAATCTAAGGAAATATCTTAAACCACACCAATGGAAAATGAGGCTGTAAATTAGCTACACATATTTTGAATTTTTATTGGCATTATACTTACTAGAAAGGTCTTTTGAAGAATACAGCAGCCTTGCCTCTGGATGCAACTCATGGAGCCAAGGTCCCATGGAGAACAGGGATCTCGTGGAGACAACCTCCCATGGAGAACAGGGATCTCGTGGAGCCAAGGTCCCATGGGGAACAGGGATCTCGTGGAGCCAACCTCCCATGGGAAACAGGGATCTCCTGGAGCCAACCTCCCAAGGAGAACAGGGATCTCGTCGAGCCAACCTCCCATGGAGAACAGGGATCTCATGGAGCCAACCTCCCATGGAGAACAGGGATCTCATGGAGCCAACCTCCCATGGAAAACAGGGATCTCATGGAGCCAACCTCCCATGGGAAACAGGGATCTTGTGGAGCCAAGGTCCCATGGGAAACAGGGATCTCATGGAGCCAACCTCCCATGGAGAACAGGGATCTCATGGAGCCAACCTCCCAAGGAGAACAGGGATCTCATGGAGACAAGGTCCCATGGAGAACAGGGATCTCATGGAGACAAGGTCCCATGGAGAACAGGGATCTCGTGGAGACAAGGTCCCATGGAGAACAGGGATCTCATGGAGCCAACCTCCCAAGGAGAACAGGGATCTCATGGAGACAAGGTCCCATGGAGAACAGGGATCTCATGGAGACAAGGTCCCATGGAGAACAGGGATCTCGTGGAGACAAGGTCCCATGGAGAACAGGGATCTCATGGAGCCAACCTCCCAAGGAGAACAGGGATCTCATGGAGACAAGGTCCCATGGAGAACAGGGATCTCATGGAGACAAGGTCCCATGGAGAACAGGGATCTCGTGGAGACAAGGTCCCATGGAGAACAGGGATCTCATGGAGCCAACCTCCCAAGGAGAACAGGGATCTCATGGAGACAAGGTCCCATGGAGAACAGGGATCTCGTGGAGCCAACCTCCCATGGGAAACAGGGATCTCATGGAGCCAACCTCCCATGGAGAACAGGGATCTCATGGAGACAACCTCCCATGGGAAACAGGGATCTCATGGAGACAACCTCCCATGGGAAACAGGGATCTCATGGAGACAACCTCCCATGGGAAACAGGGATCTCATGGAGACAACCTCCCATGGGAAACAGGGATCTCATGGAGCCAACCTCCCATGGAGAACAGGGATCTCATGGAGACAACCTCCCATGAGAAACAGGGATCTCATGGAGACAACCTCCCATGGAAAATAAAGAGAAAAAACAAATAGGCCATGGAAAAATTGAAAATAACCCATGCCAGTAATCTCACTGTTGGGTTTGATATAAATCTTCTTTCCCAGTCCTAGTCCTGTGTTTCATGTCAGGCCAGTTATCTTAAATAATTTTCTTATATAATTGGAAAAAACCTAATTGTTAGGGTTCCATTGTTCTGCCTGCAGTCAACTTTAACAATATGTATCAAAATTAATAAAATCAGGACAACAGTGATTTAAAAAATTATGAAAACTGAATCAAAGAGAAAAACAGAGTGGAAAAATAAGATAAATTTGGTTTTTCAAAATAGTAATATAAATAGGTATGTTGTGTGAAGTTATTTCTGAGAATTAATAATTTTGATTTTCTGCAGGATTCAGAGTTTCCTGTTGGTGCTGGAGGGACTCCATCCTTTGGGGTTGCTAAAGAACACACTCAGCCCCTGAAATCTGGACAGTATCAACTGAGCAGCATTTTGAAGGTGCACGACTTCGCAGTGAGCTGGTAGGAACCATGAGCAGTACATTAATTTTATTATGTGCATGTGGAGTTTTATTTTTCAACAGGTCATTGAGAAGTGTTTACTGTAAGCAAATATCTGAAAAATCCCCAGCAGCAGTCAGGGGATTTCCTCTCTGAAGGATGTGGAAGTGGAAAAACTGATCATGAAATCAGTGGGATTTCATGGGAGTGAAGTGGGAGTGGGAGCAGTAAATACAGTAAAACACCTGGGCAGAACTGTTTACAGATGGAGATTCATCTTTTATGTAGGAAGGGTAGGATTTGGTTAGTAGGTATAAAAACAGAAACCAGAGATGACTGTAAACTCAGCTTCCAGGAAACTGAATTATAGTGCTGAATATTTTTGCAATTTGTATTTGATTGCAGTTTATTCCCCTGGGTCAAAAATCAGAAGAGTTGAAATTTAGATTGGCTTGTAAGCAGTGATATTTCAGGGCTTGCTAGCTGCAGCTGAGGAAGAATGAACCTAAAAATATTTTTTTAAAAAAAGTAAAAATTCATAGCCAAGTTCTGACAATTCTGACACATTTGACTAGGTGTGAATATATTTTTAAATTAATTACAAAATATATTTCTTTACACATTTAATATTTATAATGCAAAGGTCACATGCACTTGCTTTTGGTGACTGCCCATGTTTTACAGTAAATAACCACCACAGTGCTGTGAGCTGTGAGCTTCAGAAGGCCAGGCTCAAGTCATTATTTCCTTGTTACTGTTTGCCTTGTTAAAAGTCTGTCTTTACCTGACAGATTTCAGTTGCAAAGTGCTTCTGAATGTTGTTACAAACTACTTGTGAATATGAAAGTATTTAATATGTAATTGAGAGTATTGGAAGCTCTGGTCTAGTGAGGAAAGGACATCTCTAATGAAGTTCTTCCATTATTTTCTAGCTGAACAACAGCAGGTAAATATGATCATGTAAGACTATTCCTTGTTTTCTTTCTCTTTCTTAAATTACACTTTTATATCATTTCTGTAGATCCTTATATTCAGTGCTTCTAGTTATTGCTAGCAGAGATACTTAATGTGCTGAGAAATTCTAAGTATTTTTTACAATTCACGACTGGATATCACACCTTAAGGATACAGTGCCACTTCAGCAAGCAATTTTCTAAAATAAAAATAAATTGGATGTCTTTACACTTATTTGGAAATGCTTTAGAACTTGCTTGGAGAAACAGCAAAGAAAGAAACCTGCCAGAGAGGATGTGTATTTAATTTTATATACTGGAAATATGATGTTGAGTTTCATGTAAAGATGTTCCTTTAAAGAAAATGAGGGTCTGGGATAATGCTCTGAAATTAACTGAAATGCTTCTTTTAAAAATGTGATAATATAAAATCATGTGAACAACAAAAGAATTTTATGGTGTGCTTGAAAAAATGGAAACTAAGCAACTGAACTTTTCATTTTCTTTAAAAAGTCTCTGTGTACATTCAAGAGGGGGCATAGTTTCTACATATTTATCTATGTTTGAAAAAAACACTTAAAACATAATTAGGAAATTTTTTTTTCCTGTCTGAATACTGCTACTTAAAATCAGCCTTTTTAAGTGATGGAAAAGAAAGAATGTCTTGTTTTTCATGTTAGTGCTACAGGCTCCATGGTAGCCTGCTTTGCCTTTTTTTGACAGTGTTTCCTACAGTATTTTTTTAAACACCCTGCTCAATTTAAAGCAAATTTGACAGAGGAATAACAGGCTCAGGAAGACCTGAGGCTCCCATGTCTTTCAAGAGAACAGATCTCTATTGGAGAAAGGGTCACTTTTAGGATCCTTTTGGCTGCAAATGACTGAGAACTCAGGGAAAAGAGAAGTTGCAAATTTTTTTGGGGGAAGAGCTGCAAATGGAGCTCATGCCTTATTAGATGCTATAGGGTCCAGTCCCAAGGCACACAGGTAATGCACACAGAGCTCGGGTTTATAGTTTGACATAGCAGCTATGCAGTTCTGAATCTAGTTTTCCAAGAGGTTATTAAATGCATAAGTCAAGGTTTTTCAGAGAAGAATGACTTAGATTAAATTATCTGTGTAGGGAATTAAATAAAAATAGCCCATCTAAATAAATTCTGAAGGTTCACTAAATGTATTTCTTGTAATTATAATTGTCTATCTGATTTTACAGACACAAGGGGAAATCTATATGCACTAGATGAAAACTCATTTTTTCTTGTAGTTAATAGGATAGATGGAAAACATTCTGTTGACTTATGAGACCAGATTTTTCTCACCAGAACCAGTATATCAAAAGGACAGAACAGAATCTGGTTTGTGTATGGTTATTACCGGGTTCTTTTCCATTTCAGTAGAAACTGGAGCACCTGCAAATCCAAATTCACAGTTTGCACAAGCTCACATACATTAGCTCTTCAGACTTTCATCAGTATTCATTGAAATGCATGTTAGTGAAGGGGGATGAAAAAATCCCTTGGGAAGCCGTGTTTATTTGCTGCTAAGCTGAATGATTCCCACTTCTCCAATCATCACAGAGGCATTCCTTTTCTGCATTAAATTCACATTGCTCCAGTAAATATCCTGGTGAATCTTACTGTGCCTACAAGAAGCATTGTAATAAGATCTACAGTGGCTAAAGGATCTTCTTTAATCTTACTTGTCCACTTTCTCCTCCCTTGCTTTCTGCTTCTTTGCTGAGCCTTTTGTATCATTTCCTACTGAAAATACCTCTGCAGTCACCACATACAATGCTACATCTGTCCTGGTTTATCTTGTCCTCACCTGGGAAAAGAAAGGTGCCCACACAAACACTATTCAGTGCTTTTTTAATGTTTAACACAGCATTGGAAACAGGAAAATGCCAAGTATTATGGTGGAGAGATGATTACCCAAGAAAAAGCTGAAAAAATAAGCAGTAATCATCTTGGCTTTTTTTTTTTGGTAATATTTTAAGATGTCATGGTCTTGTCCCCTTTCCTTCCTTCTTATGCCTCACACAGAGGTTACAGTCCTCCATTCAAATCCTGTTTGTCATTGGCAGTCACTGCTTTGATGCACTTACAATCAGAATTACCACAGAATTTGTAAATATATGGCCTAATATAGGTACCAGGGGACATTTGCATGAGATATTAGGAAAAATTTCATCACTGACAGGGTGGACAGGCTGGCACAGGCTGCACAGGGCAGTGGTGGAACCACTGGAAATGTCCCTGAAGTAAAAAGTGTAGATGTGGCACTTGGGAGCATGGAGTAGTGATGAACCACAGTGCAGCTGGGTTGGACTTGCTGGTCTTTAGAGGTTTTTTCCAACCTTAGAGATTCTGTGATTCTCATTTATTTATTTATTTATTTGTTTGTTTGTTTGTTTATTCCATTGTAAACTGATCTTTTCCCTACCAAGTGTACCTGCACAAATAGGAAATATATATTATTCTTGTTTACATGTAACCTGATGTTCTCAGATCCTTTATCATTGTTTGATAGTTTGTAAAAGAAAAAGCTAGAAAATTGCTAATGCTCTGCCTAGGCACAGTAAAAGTAGGAAGGTGGAGATAATAGTAAAGAAAAGCAAATACAAAATGTTCAGTGATGATCTCGCATTTCCTGATTGGTCCAGTAAAAAATAACTTTTTCAATAGGGTCTAATTCATCTTGTATCTTACTCTGCTAGTTTCCCCAATTTTTTATCCGTAGATTCCAGTGAAGATTTTAAAAATTTATCTCCTTGGGAACCATGGAAGTTGACTTGTGGCATTAAATTGTGTCACAAGTGAAAATTAAATTAAAGGTACAATCTTAAACTGGAGGTAAGAAAGTTCTGCAGAACCCTGCACTCTTCCTCTTCAGTTCACATTTACTTTTTCTCCTTAATAGCTGAGCAAATATGCACGGAGATGCACATCCACATCACACAGAGGAGCTAGCTGTGCAGGGAAGAGAATCTTTTGAGTGTTGACATGAGGAAGTTCTTTTGGAATAGATGATAGCCTGAAGTTTGCTGTAAAGTGGGTGGTATTGGTGTGTATGCCTTTCAGAGTTCCAAGTTTTCCATTTAGTTGGTAAGGTGCTGAGGCACAGGGGATTAGGCAGAGTGTGAAGAACAAGATGTTTTGTTCTGTCAGTCAGATTGGATCCTGCTCTGTCCTGTGTTTTGGTCCTTTCTAGACATAACTCCCCATTTTCTTTTTCATTACCGAACTTCGGCTTTCTTAGAGTTACTTGTGGGAAGAGCAGGACGTTGAAATTGTGTTGTGTGTAAACAAAGTAGCAAAAGTAGCACAGATGATTTTTAAGCAAACATCTTGGTGGTTCTTTTTGTTGCTGCTCCTATTTGCCAAGTGCTCTGCATTTACATCTCAGAGCAGCTTTGTCATGGTCTGTCTTGTCACTACCCTTGATATCCTTCTCTGTGATGCCTGTAGAGTTCTGACAACAGTCACCCTGATGGTTTGCTGAGACTGCTGCCTGTCAGGCTGACAAATGTTGGCTCCCTTTTTCCTGTGTTCTGCCCATTTGTTTCCATCTCTCTGTTGCCTTAGAGCTGGTGAAGTAATGTCATTTTATTCTCTCTGAGCAATGCCAAGCAAAATAGAGTCTGTCTACCAAGAGGTGATCAGTCGTATGGATCTTTTTGTCCTTGTGTAACACAAGGTAGGAAAGAGGATTCAAAGTCCAAAATTTATGAGAAAATTTCCTGTTAAAGAGTTTACTGAGGTTAAAAAAATCCTTACTAATTATTTAAACCCTCTTCTTGCCTCCTAGGGCATTAGAAAAGATTTTTTTTTTATTAAATCACATTTTTCCATTAACAGTAAAACTTTTTAATTGTGCCATCATATGCTGATTTCTTGCATGAGTAACCAGAGTGAATTGAAGATTTGCATTAGCAACATGAGCTGCTGCTTAATTTTCCTACAGAAATTATACCTGCTTTTAAAGGAATATGATGTACAGGCACCTCTCATATGAGGAAAGTCAGAGAGAGCAGGGGCTGCTCAGGCAAGAGAAAAGAAGGCTCAGGGTCAGATCTCATCCGTCAGTGTGCACAGATATTGAGGGGAGGGTGTCCATAAACACACCCATTAGTGTGTATAAATTAAATCTAATTGCACTCACAAGTATATATGTGCTATTAATTTTCACATCTGCTGAAGAAGTTTAGACAGTGATTTGCAGGATTGGATTTTTGTGTGTGCTGAAATATTCAAATACTCAATTTGGCCTCTTTTGAAATGTTCAATTTCTGTGTCTTTTCAAGAACAAAAGGAGTGTGAGTGGAAGCTTGGGTTAATCTTTATCTCCTTGTATATATGACAAGAAATTCCTTATTCTCATGTTTTATTTTCACCTCTCCATTTGATCAGCCTTTGAATATATTTGAAGAAACTAGTGTTAAAAATGGTTAAATGTAAAATTAGCAAGTCACTTAGTGCATTTTCCATGACACAAAGGACAAAACCCAGCAGCTCAGCTTGGATCACTCTGACCCATCAGTCTGTACACTTGCAGTAAGGGTTTTTCAGGATGTTTTAAACATTTAACTTTCCCAGATAAACCTGTCAAGTATTTTAACATCAAATTAATGTTGTTAATATTTTTTTTTATCTCTCTGTCTGCCATGTAGAAAATTCAAGTACTTTCCTTTGAAAAATTCTTGCATTTATGCCTTTTTTTCCCTCCATGACTGGCCTTTATGAGTAGTATGAATGTGTGTTTAAACTGCACATGAAGTTCTTACCCTTCTGCAAAGAACAAGTGATAAATAAAGCCTGCAAGTGTGGGTTCACTCCACATCACTTACAGAGGCTGGGAGGAATTCACTGTGTGTGTGCCCTGCCAGCCTCGTGCCCGTCCTTATGTCCCCAGCAGTCCTGTGAGACAGCATTATCCCCTTGTGAAATCATTCCTGCAAGATTGCCCCAGTGGAAGATCCAGGAATTAAATTCATGTCTTCTGGGTCACAGATCAGTGCTTTAACCCTTGGTGTCAGAGGATCACTGTTTTCTATACAAATGAAGTTAATTTCTGTCTGCATTAAGGCCTCTGTTGGAGTGGAGAGATTGTTCCACGGGCTTATTGTACAGGCTCTGCAACAGCTTGGACACAGTTTATGTGGAGGGAGCACTCAAGAGGAAAATGTCAGATGTAGTTTAGCTCTCTGTAAATGCAGTTTAATAGAGAGGAAAAGTGAGCTCTCTGTGAATAATCAGTGAGAACTGTGTGGCTCACACTTGGAGAAGCTCTGGGAGACCTTTGTGCCATGGCAATAGGAATGCAGAACTCGTGGCTCCAACCCTCTCACCCTCCTTTGGAGCTTTTTCCATCTAACACAGCAATAAGAAGGGAAGTGAATGGTTCCCTTGGCTCCACCTTTCCCTCTTCCCCCACAGGTTAAATGTTCCTTCCTGTTCATCTCTAGAGCTTTGGGCTGTCAGAGTCTTTAGAAGCCTTTTTGTTTCTCATTAACTCTGTCTGCAGCTCTGGCCACGAGCAATGGCTCCTGAGGGAAGGCCTTGGCTGTGGCTGGAACAGGCACTTTGAAACCATAGCAGCAATAATCTGAAGGATAATCTCAAGGCATGTTGTGGTTTTATGGTGCACGCATGGAAAGAGCTGGGTATCTCTGTAATTTTATTAGTGAGCAAGCATCTTTACCGGAAAAAAAGGACAATTTTTAGGCAGGGTCAGTAGATGGAAAGCATATATTCTATTTTCTTTTTACTAGCTATCTTTATAATTATTGAGCAGAATTTGCAGAAGAAGTACTTGTTTGCAAAAAAAAAAAAAAAAAAAGAGATTGTAAGAAGATGTGGTTGTAACTTTATTTGTATCTTGTGTGTTCTCCATAGAGCAAAAGGTCTAATGCCTGGCAACTGTCAGCTCTGCTAAATTGCTTGGCTTTTGCTTGTTACTCCCAAGAGTTTGTGGAGAGAAAAGGGCTGAATAGACTGGGTTAGTAATTTTCTGTTAAGTATTTAACTGAAAACAATCATCCTGTGGTGATCTGACTGTTCTGGACTCCCATGCACTAAAACCTCAATATTTAATGGACATGAGCAACGCTCTCAGGCACAGGGTGGGATTGTTGGGGTGTCCTGGGCAGGGCCAGGAAGCTACAATGGGTCTCTTCCAACTCAGGATATTCTGTAATTCTGTAATTCTATATTGAACAGTTGTAATGTGTCAATAATAAAAGAAGTGGTTTTGAGAATTGTCACATGGGCTGATATACTAACCAAAGACAGTTTGAAAAGAAGTTACTTATAAATATGTCTCATGAAGTGTGAACAAGATGTTGAGATTTTCTTGAAATGGAGTATGTTTGTGAGCTTTTAAAAGATATTAATTAGCATGAGGGAATTAATATAATGGGATTTTTTTTTAGAAAGGAAAAATGCTAAACTTTAGGATATCTAGAAGTTGATTAATTTGTCATGACACTTCTTTCACTTTGATACAATTCTAAATAATTATTCACAAAAAGATCCTCATTGAAGTTGCAATACTGAATTTTTCTATTAAACTTAAAAGCCATTTACATTTTTATTATATATTTAACACCCATTCAAAAGTACTCTTTCTCAAGAAACAAATATTTTCTTTAGGATGGTTAGAAGTTTTGTTTTGATTTCATACAGCACTTTTTGCATTTTCTAGTATTTGGCAATGAATTTTTCCAAGTAAAGAAATACATATCTTTGGGAAAAATAATTTTTTTAAAAAGTAGAGTTTGTAGACAAACTCTTGTCACAGCAAGATATGTGTACAATTAGCCCATAGATAAGTAGTTGTTTTCTGGGAAAGTGAGGAGCATTGTGGAGTGGTTTTCCTGAGAACCAGAGAGTGTTCAGGAATATTGTGGTAGAAAGAAAGGAAGAGGAACATATAAAAGCTTAAGATAAGGCTAAATTAAAAATATATTCTAAACAGAAGTAACTTACATAAATACAAGAATAATGCATGATGTCCAAAAATCACCTGAAGGAATATATAGGGTTGCTCTTGCTCTGTTTTGATGAGGAATTTTACTTGCCAAAGCATTTAGTACATTGCATTTAATACCATTTAGCACTTTTCATTCTTTGATATGATACTGTAGAAATTTTAAACTGATTTATTAATGCTTGTGGTTTTCCCTTATTCTCAGTCTGACCTATTGTAAGTTGTGCATATATTACAAACCTGCTGTACTAATAATCCTTTATTGGCTGGGCTAATGGAAACTGAAATCACCTGCCACTCATCTGTAGACCAGTCCCATAACCCAAATGTAAAATCACTGTAGGTTTAGGGTATTTATGGTTGCAGTGATTTAGAGATACAGCACTAACCCAGAGATGCATAAAGGTGGCAGTTTCCATTTGTGTAGCTCTATTTCCTAATCCCTGTGGCTTGGGAAATCTCATATCAGTGCTTTATCTTACAGGATGTTAATAGCTGTGGTTTTAAAAAAAAACAAACTTCAGTTGATTTTTTGCTATATAAATATTTTTAAGTGAGATTTTCAATTATTAAAATGAGCGTGGTACTTGAACTATAGTGGCTGCAGTGTCTCTCAAGGAAAGCAAGACAAATATAAGAAATTTAAAGAAGAAAGTAGGTGTATTTACTCTTGTTTGAGTGAGTAACTACACTGCTGGCCAGAAGGAAAAGAATTATTAGATTGTGGGCAGACTTGCTGCATTGTTGAATAAAAGTTCCTAAGTACAACAGAGCAATAAGGAGAAATACCTGTGAAAACTACGAGAATGATACCAACCCTCCTAGTGATGATTTCCTGTTTATTCCATTCTGATTTTAATATTTTCTTCATGGTAAGTTCTGAAAACGTCAGTGTTGACACACTTGGAGCTATGCAACTGATAAGATTGACAGAAAAAAGTACAACTTGAACTCAGTCTGAAAGGTGAAGTTTTAAAGATGTTGAAAAGCATGTTCAGGTCTCATGGGAAGAGAGTGAATTCCTGTGAGTTTTCCTTGCAATGCTGAAGCTGAATTTTAGAGGTTTGTTGGTCTGTTCACACCACAATTCCCTCCGTGTTCCTCTACTTATGATTTCAGCTCTTAATCTTTCAGAACTATCTCCCTGGAGAATTTCCAGCACAAAAAAACATCCAAATAGAATTGCTCAGGAAATGAAGCAATAGAGAATCCTGTATATTTGGAGTGCTTTGCCAATGTCTGCCTTCATTTAAAAAACCTTTACAGTAGCTTCACTTCTGTACCTATTGCCCATTTCTCTAGCAGTATTTTAGGCCAGGTTACCTATTTCTTGCCATAGTCAACAGGACTTGGAATAGCCTGCAAGTACCAGGAATTCAGTGATAGACTTTTAACCCTTGATTTTGATGGAAATGCCATAAAATCCAGGGGGTGTGCATTTTCTGCAGGGGTGCTTTTTTTCTATTCCCCCTGGATGCCAGGAGGAGGATGTGTCCCTGTGCTGGAAGAAGTCTTTAGGAGCTGCTGGAAGATGCATGGCAGTGGTGAGTTATGGTTATAGGTTTATTTACTGGATAGACTTTAATTGCTGCTGTTACAATTAATTAGGGCTGGCGTAAAACTATGTGAACACCATAATTAGATCACACTGGTTTGTGGCTTTTTTGGCTGCACTCAGCTCTGTGCAGATCAGGTAAGGAGTAAGAGATCCCTAACTGGGGATTTGGGAGCTATGAAAGGGAGCAGATGTATGGCAGTAATAATCTTATTGAATATTTTCACTAACGCTCAAATTTTCAGGGGCTGTGCTCGACTTCAGGGACAAACTTTCTACATCCCATAAGTGCCCAAATTCTAATTCAGATCCAGCTTTCAGCAGCTACTCTGCAGGTGTGTAAACAAACATCCATGTAGCAGAAGAGACCAATTATCCTATAGAGACTCAGACAAAATGACTACATTTCCTTGGGGATGCTCAGCATATTCTGAAAATCTCCAGTTGTAGATGTTGCTAAAATTTGAAAATCTGTGGAGTTTTTAGTTCAGTCTTAAGCTAAATCATTAAATTCATGTTAACATTTTTCTATCATTAATGTAGGACGGATGAGGTAAGTGAGTAACAAACTGCTTTTGTCAAACCACACAAAAGAATGTCTTTATTTTGATTTTACACTAATTGCTACTAAATGGTAGAATAGTACTTGTCAGCTTTTCTTGGTTCTCTTTCCTTCCTTGTTTCAAAACAATTAGATTTATAACTCTAACTTATAATCAAAACAGAACTGATGGAGATTTCAGTTTCCAGGCCCTGGGATGTAGATGTTGGTATTTGAAATAAAAATGTCATGCAGGTGAACATCTGTCTATGACTGTGATCATCCGTGTTTCCTTGTGAGAGCTCATAATCAGGGAAGTTAATGGGCTGCAGTGCTGGAAACTGTTTCTACATTTATCAAGGCTATTTCCAGACTGAGCTTCTGTTGATACTTATTTTTTTAAGTTTGTTTTTTTCCTTAAAAATAAAGCCATCTGTGTTTGAAATGGCATGTTTTAGGCACAGGGTGTCCAAAACAAAACAAGTTTGTTTATTAAAATTTATAGTTTATAGTTGTTCATATAGCTGCAAGAGAGTGTTTTTGATCTTGCTTTATTTTTATATTTTGATTTTAAAATTCATTCAGAAATAGAGGTTATTTTGAATATTTTCCATTAATTTCTTTTATTAAAATGAGCAAGATTGTGCTTTGCTGTGGAGGAAACTTCCTTTATTGAAAGGTTGTCACGCACTGGACAGAGAACTGGTGGAGTCACCATCCCACAGCCTTTAGAAGATGTGTGGATGTGGCACCTGGAGACGTGGTGTAGTGGTGGCCTTGGCAGTGCTGGCTTCACGTTGCACTTGATCTTAGAGGTCTTTTCCAACCTTAATGATTCCATGATTGTAAATGATTTCATGGGTGTATGAATGCTGATTATTTTTTAATACCCTCGTCTGGTTAGTAATTGATCTTTTGCTACCAGTTGAAATTTTGGTCTTTGTTCTTGGTGTTTGGGTAATGTGGGTTAGGGTCAGTGTGTTGCTTCTTTTCTTTCCCTGCTCATTGTGGCATTGCTGGATTTTGATAAAATGAAATTGCTATTAAATGGTGTGTGCTGTCCCTCATGTAACCACAGCAAATGAACCCGTTCAGATTTATTTATTGTTCTCTTTTGTAGAGTAGTTACAGTTTCTTTTTGAGCTTCTTTGAATTGAAATATGTTTGAGTTTTTAAGCTTAAAATCAATGAAGTCCCCGTGCTTCTGTTTGGTATTTGTTTGGTTTTTCATATGTTTGAGTTATGGATTGAAAGTACTGGGAAATCAAGCCTCATAATTCTGCTAACCAACTTTAAATCAAATTCTAAGACAACTTTAAGATGTTCAGTAAAACTTTACAGGAATTGATGCTGCCAAATGCTATAGTGCTTCTCCGAGCACTGCTGTTTTAATGTAGCCTTCTTATACAAATGTCTGTCTTAGTAAAATATGTGCATATTTATATCACTGCTTTCAAAAGCAAAAGTACCATCAGCCAGAAATGAGCCAGCACTACTTGTTCACATGATGGGAGGTTTTTCTGGTGCAGTTTGGTGTAGTTTTTCAAGCTAGATTCATATCATAGAATCACAGAATGTTTTGGGTTGGAGGGAACCTTAAAGCTCATCTTGTTCCAACTCCTGCCATGGGCAGGGACACCTTCCACTGTTCCAGGTTGTTTCAAGCCCCATCCAACCTGGCCTTGGACACTTCCAGGGATGGGAATTATGTTCATCCTTTAGCTACTCCATAGGACTAGCTGCATTGTTCCTGGCTGGCATTTGTTGGAGGCAGGGAGGCCAGAAAATTCTTTCTGTGCTGTGAATAGTGTTTAAATGGATCAGTCACCTCTCAGGAGAGAGACAGTGGCAGGGGAAGGACAAACAAGACAACAGTAAATGAAAGAAGATTGATGGCCACTGAGATCAGGGAGAGTTTGCTGTCTAAAACTGACTTCCCTGTGTTTCTGAGCATTCAGGGCAAAAATAGAAACAAAGTATGTTGTTTTAATGCTGTAGCTTGATTCTAATGGCAAGGAAACATACATGGAACTCAATGTGGCTCAAAAAATGAAGCAGTAATGCATGGTTTAATAGTTGTTGGGGTCTGAGTTTAATTCACTAGCTAATAATGACATATGGGCTAGCATTGCTTGTATGAAAATTGGTGCCTTTGACACTCAAATGTGTGGGAATTCCAGGGACAGAAAATTCTCAAAACCTTGTGCATGCAGGCCCAAACACAGAAGTTAGTACAGGGTTTGACCTGAGACCTTGGAAAAGTCTTCCAGATTTAAAGACCATAAGCAAGAATGTGGGTTTGTAGTTTAGATAGAAACATATTAAACTAAGTAGTGGAAAGTTTTAAACCTTTACAGTGTAGATACAGAACTAGTTACAAAAAATATTAAAAGTTTTAAGGTGTAGCAAGTCAGTTTGTATGTAATTGTATGATCGGTTAAAAAGGTCCCCATTGAGGCAAGATGTGTGATACAATTTAATTAGGGATTGGTGTGAAAGTAGAAACATTCTTTGTGGCAGTAGTTTATTGGCTAATAAACCTTTAAAAGACCTTGTAACCTGTGGTCTTGTGACCACTGAGGGCCACTGACCCCAGACTTCTCACTTAAACGGTGAAGATGTTCTCATCTTTCATGAGGCTGTAGAAGAAGAGCAATAAATCATGATTTAAAACATCTGTCAGTGGTCCCATCTCTCTTAATATCCCAGCAAAAATGTCCTTCAACCCCATTTTGTGTTCCATGTGGTTATATAGCAAAAACCACTGTGCTGGATGGTTCAGGTGTTTAAGGTATTCCATATTGTAAAGTCCAATGTGTGTTATTCCTGACATAATGGAGCACTCCAAGAGGTGTGATACTCTGAGGACTTTAAACTCACTGCACAATGAAGTGCTTCAGCATGCTTTTCATGGGAGGATCTGTGCCAAGGTCTGCACTACTGCAGTTATAGTTCCATTATGCAAGTTGAAGTGTGCTTATTTGGGGAAAGGACCAACACAAAGACTTTTTATTCAAATGTAGATAAAGAAGTACTGAAAATACTTCATAGAAAAGTGAAGTCACAAGAGAGTCCAAGGAATAGAAAATGGAATGGAACATTGTGAGAGTATTCAAGGTCTCCAGGTTTGTTTTTGTTCGGTTGGCTGTTTTTTTCTTGAAAAGACATGTTTTATCTTTGACACATTGGGAAATGAAACTGCTTGGTTTTAGGCCTGATTTTTGCCTCGAGGTTAGAGTTGTGTGACCTTGTGTTTGGGGATTTTGGACACAAATGGAACTGGGTTGTGCACAGTCATGCTGGGAGGGTTATGGGGAGAAGGACAAAGGAGGAGAGACCAGGATAAAATATGATGGAGAGTTGGTACAGTTTGAGTAGAACAAAGATGGCATTACTTGGAGAGCCGTTGAAATTTTCCAAGGGCGTTTTTTTATAAATTAAACAGTAGGTGCCAAGTCTTTACAAATAATTTTTAATCCATGAGCATCCTCAGCCTGGTTTTATGTTTAAACAATGCACTACTTGCCTTTGTTTGCCTCCTCATGTCTTTAGGTTTGGATTTTTATCATCCTTTAGTATCACTTCTTGAGCTCTTCATCCTCTTTAGATCAGTCGTGGTTTGAGTCTGTTTCTGTTGTAATTTAGACAGATTGAACAAAATGCTCTCTAAAAAGCTGGAGTGAGGGAATGGGAGCACAGAGTCCATATGGAAAGGACATACTGATGGAGCACTTTATCACACAGTAACAGTTATAACTTAGGTTACAGCCATAGCTCTGAAAGGTTTATGATGTGTAATTGTGATAATAAATCATAGTAAATTTCCCTAGCATTTAGAATGATTTTTAAATACCATACTTGTGTAAGCTTTTTTGTAAGTCCTGTGGGAATTATTTAATGTTAAACTGAGGATTTTGGTGTTTTTAATGAGCTGGGAGTACGTGCAGAGTGTTTTGGCAGTATTTCAGTTTTTGTAGATTACTTGGATCTGTTAATTAATACAGCCCTTTGAGACCTTTTTGTGAAAATTAATGGGTTCCCTGAAGAATAACATTCTGAATGCTGGAGATCTGCAAGACTTTGGAGATGAGTGCCATTTTAAATTATGCCAAAGTTTACTAGATTAAACGTTATCTATTGATGTGAGAAGGACAGAAATTCACAAGAGGCATGCTAAAGATAAACCACCTTTTTTTCCTTCCTTATCTGTGCAAAAGATATAAATTAAAGAATTTTTAGATGACATGAAGATTTAGAAATAAATAACTGGGAGGGGAACATTTCAAAATAAATCCAAAGAGGAACAATTTTCCCAAGAGGAGAAGCACTCCATGAATCACTTGAAGAATTGTCCTCTCCTTGTCTATACATCTGGAAGTCTCCATGCCTGGGACACAGGAATTGGATCTGCACTGGTTTTGAGCAGGCTGACACTGGAGGCATTTTGACCAAGAAACTGAGCCTATGTTAGCTTGGGAGAACAGGAGTTTTTCCCCCTCACTTTTAGGAAACTTAATGGTCTAGACTTCTTTGACCCGTGTGTTGTATCAGTATCTTTGCAGGAAGGTGCCTGTTTTGAACCATAGCATGAACTGGTTTTCTTTACCAGCCATCAATCAGCAGTCCTGGGGTGTGTGAAGGGGAGCAGTGCCAGCAGGTCAGGCAGTGATCCTGCCCCTCTGCTCAGCCCTGGGGTCACATATGGAGTGCAACGCCCAGCTCTGGGCACCTCAGGACAGGAGGGACATGGAGCAGGGCCAGCAAAAGCTGCAGAAATGAGGAAAGGCCTGGAGCATCTCCCTGATGAGGAAAGGCTGAGGGAGCTGGGGATGTTCAGCCTGGAGAGGGGCCTCATCCCTGTGTGTCCCTGTGTGCAGGGAGGGTCAGAGCAGGGCCCAGGCTCTGCCCTGTGGGGCCCAGCAATGGCACACGAGGAATGGGCAGGGACTGATGTTCAGGGAGTTCCACCTGGACAGGAGGAAGGACTTTTCAAACAGACACCAGAGAGGGTGTGGTATTTCCTCCCTGCAAGACCCATCTGGACACAATCCTGTGCTCTGGGATGACCCTGCTGGAGCAGGGAGGTGGGACCAGATGAGCCAGCGTGGTCCCTTCCAGCCTGACCCATCCTGGGGTTGTGTGATTAAATAGATGGTGAATTTGTGATGTGATCTTTAAAGTGATCCCCATTACTGTAGTTGTGCCTTAATCTGTGCTCTCATCACCTCCAGTTGTTCCTCTCTGTTGTCTTTGGAGGAATTTGTTGTGTAGTGTAAGCTCAGATATTTTTGACACACAGATAATATCTGAGCAAATGCTGCGAGGCACATCTTACAACATATTTTTAAGCTTATGTTCATTACTTCTGCTGTGTATTGTCAATTTGATATATCAATTCTCCTGGTCTTCTACTTTGTGTACCATTAGGAAGGTTTTAGCTGAGTCTTGCTGTTTGGTGGTTTGGTTTTCATTCTTAATGACTCCAATTTTTGTATGGGATATCTTTCACACACTTCAGTCCATTCTAGTCTAATTCAGAATGAAATTTGAAGATGTTCACCCCTCTTCTTTTTGCTTTTCTACCTGCTGATAACTTCTCTATTGGGTAAAACCTCTTTCTATAGCCTTTTCTGTTTGCTTAGGGGTTTTGGGGGGTTGGTTGGTTTGCTTGTTTTGTTGGGTCTGTCCTGTTTGGGGGAAACTACAGCTGAACAGATAAAGGAACTTGAACAGTTTCATTTACAAGTCCTTCCTTTGTGATCAAGTGCTTCTCTTTCTGTTGCTGAGGTCAGCCCAGCTCTGAGACAGCATTGTGGTGTTCCTTAGAGAGGGACAAGGAGCTGAGCTGTAGGTGCCTGTAACAAATATAAGCACCTTACTAAAAACAGAGGGAGGTTTGAGGGGATTTTGAGCACCTCAGCATTAATTTTACGCTGGGAGCTGCTCTTTGCTGTGCCCTTTCTGCCTTTGAAATTATTTTTTTTTTGCTATGCTTTAGAGCACACATTGATGGATGCTTTTCAGTTTGAAAGTTACTCTTTCTAGATAAAAGATGGCCCAGCTCAGCAAAGGCTACATTTGTGGGAATGAAGTCACATGAGGCTCCTCTCGGGTGCTGTCAGTAACACTCATTACTCCTTTAATTTAGAGCTGTGGTCTAGCTTTTATCACCAAATTTAGAATTTAATTTGTGTGTTAACTTTGATTTTGTGACCCACTCATACCATCAGCAGAACCTTTCAGTCGAGTGAAGGATTTCAGAGTAATGACCCCAGTCTTAAGCTTGATTTAAGATGTTAATTTGCTGTGAAATTCACATGTTTCCAACCCTTTTGCAAGTCTTAAATACCTGCTGCTTCCTGAGCATGTGTTCTTTTGCTGAGTGACTGACTGACAGTTCTTACCCCGAGTGAAAGGGACAATCAAGGGGTACTTTTTTCTGGGTCAAAAGGCAGCAGCTTTAATACAGTTCTCATTCTATGCTCTTACAAGCCCCACGGAGTGTCTTACATTTCTTATTGCATTTGAAAGTAATAGAATAGTGTTAGTGGATGTGATTGGATGGTAAATGAAAGCTCTTTCGTTGTAAAAATTGGATGTTCAAGGCATTTAGGAGCTTCTGTGAATTAAATGGTACAAAAGGTACATGGGAAATCTCAGCTTCTTGTCCTGAGAAAATGGAAAGGCTTACAAAATTCAGGTGATAGAATACCTGTTAACAAGATGGCTTAGGCTGTGCAGACATCAGCTTTTGCTTTCTGAAGATTCATACAGACTTTCTGCAAGGAATATCTTGCCTGTATAATGGGAGTGTTTGTTTGGAGGGGAAAAATGTTTGATAAAGGCATTATAATACTTACTGATATGTAAGTTCATTGAAAGGTAAGTAACCCCAAGTTTTGTACCTGGAGACCTCTTGCAGGTGCCTGTCACTTTTGAGATGGTAACAGCAGCTTTGGGAAGCAGAAGAGTCTGTTTGGCAGTCAGCAGGAGTAGGGAATATGCAATCCTCTAGGAACTGCTCTCCCACTTATAACTTACAAACTCCTTAAATATCAGAGATTATTTGCAGTAAGCCAGTTCCAGTGTTGGTGATTCTTACAATGCTATGACAAGCTTCAGGGAATTAGCTTAGGTTTTCTCCCTTTTTGTTGGTTTAAGTCTTACTTTGTGTGACTGAATATGTGACCAAATACAGGAGAATCCTTTTCTTTGGTAAAAAAATCAACAACAAATGGAACTAATAAAAAAAAGCTGCTGTGGAGAGTCATTCAAAACCAGGAGAATGTTTGGGATTTTTTACTTCCCCTGTTTGCTTTTACAATCTATTATTTTAATACTGACTTTATGTTTGTAGAACAAGACATCCACTTCTGCCAGCAATTCACTTTAGCTAAGGACTCTTCACTGTGTTTGATATTCAGACCTGCATTTGACACTAGCAGTCTTTCATGTTGAGATGACATCTCCTCTGGCTTTTGCTTTTTTGTTCTATTGATTCCTTTAAGCATTTAATGTATTTTTTTTTCTTCTTTTCCTTCCATGTGTGTAAACATTCTTTGCTTTCTTATGAATTCATGTTGTATTTTAATCTGCAGAGATGTTGAGGTGCTTTTTTACCTTTTCCAGGTCAGAGGCTTTTGAGTTTTATAAGGTTGTGTTGGTGTATTGATGTGTTTCATAAAGGCTACTGAATATAAAGCCCAGCAGTGTTCCCTAGCAGTCAGAAATCAGTGTAATTGCAGTTTGGAATAGATTGCCAGAACACTGGTGTGTTGTAAACCTCGTGACTTCTCAGAGAGTGACCCAGTCCCATGACTCTATTGCAGCACTGTTACCTTAGGCTTCAGGTGATGAATTTCATATGCTAGTGAGTGGATATGTGAAAATCTGTTTACCTCTTAACTCCCTTTTTTAAATCTGTTTTCATTCATACTGTTTTATAGGACATGGATAAAGGTCCTGTAGAGCTTGGCAGTGTGACCCTTTCCTTCATTAATTATTCTTTGTAGAGCTGATGTTTAAATAACATGGTTGTACAAAAATGACACAATGTAATTTAGGTTTTCATAGAGAGAAATCACATAATTTTCCATTTCTCATGTAAACCTCTATGCCTTCAAGTTTTTTAACATGTTTATAATGACCTTTTTCAACAGCTGTTGCTAGATTTAACAGTAAGAACTTGACTGTATACATTTCACAGTTAAGTAAATTAAATGGAATTTGAAATATTTCACTAATGGAAAAATCATGCAGTTCTTATTGAAAATTTGAAAAAAGATAGGTTTCAGTAATGCCCTGCTTTCACTTAACAACTTAATGCCTTTCTGCTCACCCAAAAGGCAAAACCTCAATTGCAAATGATGGCACTGCAGTCTCCTCTTGTTTTATGTCATGCCATTATCAGTATTTTATTCAAACCCGCTGACATTTCTTGCATGGTGCAGTAACCTCAGTCAGCAGGAAATGCACAAAATAAATAATTGCAACTTCTCCATTAGCATGGCCTTGCTCAGTTTGCTGCAAGTGGAATAGGATGAGAAGAATTAATGGAGTCACAGGCAAAGGCCCCAGAGCAATAATGATTTGGGGATATTAAATTAACAAGTAATTGCATTAAATTAAAGTCACAGTCCTGTCTTAATTCACAATACATTTCTTACAGCTGAAGTGTGGCCTTCTGTGTTTTTCTTACTCTTGGGGAATGGAGCTTGAATAGATCTTTCACTTCTCTGCAGTGTGGGCTTACCTTAGAAAGAGCTTCCTCAACCCCCTTGAGCAAGCAGTGGAGGAAGGAAATTGGGAGGGAAGGTGAAAGAAACTTGTTCATGATGAGTAATAAGGTTCTGCTGGCAGTATTCATACTTAGTACTTTTATGTCCTGGAGAAACAGAGACTTGGGAAATTATTTGATGTGTGTGATATTTATGCATTTACTGCACTCACTTGATAAATCAATGGCCACATGAAAATGAGCATAGTGAGAAAAGAGAGATGATGTATGTAGGAGAAGGGAATACAGGTGACCTCGTCCCTGATAATTAACAGCTGTGTTAATTACCCAATACTGCCTCACCCCCGATGAGCAACAGCTGTATCAAATTAAAGGTGAGCATGACTAAAGGAAGTGGGTTAGGTGGTGAGGATCCTGAAAGAGGAGGAACCTTGAGGAAGAGGGAATGAGAGGACCATGAAGAAGCAGGGCCCTGGGCAGAGAGAATCCCTGCAGTGAGGTCAGTCTGGGTGTGCAGTCAGAGCCTGTTGCTGGAACCTGCAGTCACAGTCTGGCTGGGTAAAAGCTGCAGTCACAGTCTGCAAACTGATCCCTGCAGTCAGAGGTGAGCAGGAAATCAGCAGCAGTCAGAGGCTGCAAGGGAAGCCTGCAGCAGGAGCTTGGTGCAGGCAGAGTCAGGGAATGGTTGGGGTCAGGATGGCTGAGGGGTAAAGAGGAATAAACCAGGGCCCTTTTCATGCTGTGACAAACAAGGAGTCTGTGTCTGGGCTCATTTCTACCCTCTAACAAGAGGGCTGCTGCAACAGATATAAAATGCACAAATAGGGAGCAGTTGGTCTCTGAATCCCACACTTTTTGATGCTGGAGGATGGATGAAGTGATTTTTTTATTGCTGTCAGAAACACTGGAAGGAACCAGAGTCAGTTTTCAGTTAGGGACAAGATGGGTGTTTGTAGGGAATGGGGCTTTGTGTATTCCTCTGCTCCTGGAAGTGCTGTTGTTTTCACATGTACCATGTTCTTATTGAAATACATCAGTAATGACATCTTTATTTTTCAAATACTGGAATTTTTATAAGCTTTCTTTCTAAAATAGACCTTTTAAAGTAGAAGAAAGGAAACAATTTACTAAAATTCAGCGAGTAAAGGTGACCTACCTTCAGGAACTTTAGCAGTTTCTGCCCTGTACCTGTGAATGCTTCTATTGATGTATTTTGATGAAAAGCATGTCATGTTGGCTTTTTAGATTTTTGGCAGAACGTGCCAGGTTGACCCACTATTTAAAAAAAAAATCAGGTGTTTCTGTTTCTTGTGCTATGGTAAAAATTGTGTTGCTGTACTAGTGGAGTCAAGTGATACCTTGTGGAAGTTTAGTTTTGAAAATAATTTCCTTATGGTTCCCTTTGCTGTCTTGTGTCTAGGACTGAAAACTAATCAGAGTTGCAGGCACAAAATCTCCACTGTGTGGCTGAATTTTGGATGTCTTACATCTTGCATCTGAAATGATGGCTTTTGCAATAAATGTGCAAACAGTGGATGAGAAACTCTGCATTTCAGTACCAGTGCATCTAATTTCCGGTTACTTCAGGGACTGGAACTGGAATTTTCTGAAGCTTGTGTTTGACATCTCCTAACTGTTGAAATGGGTATTTTGAATTTATGGCCATTCACTTACAGAAGCGATGTGTTTCCTTTCCATACCTTCACATCGTGTAATATCCTTTAAATTTTATGCAGTAAGTAAAAACTGCAGGAACACTATAAACTGAAACTTATAAAGATGTATTTGAAGGTTTTGGTGTTACAACATAAATACAGCATCTGTGGCACTAATATTTTCTTGAAAATTGGATTCAATTACTGTGTGGGTTTTATCAGCTGCTAAATGTAATTATTTTCACCTGCCTTGAGGTGACTTAAACCACTTGATTTTGTTTTAAATTAAACAAAAAAAAAAGTCAAGCTGAGTCATGCTTCAAGCTGTTAGCATTTAGCAATCTTTTGGCAGCAGTGAGCCATGGAAGAAAAAATTTGTACACTAAAACTGAGGGTACAGCAGGCCTGTGGCATGAATTATCATCCAGAGCTGTCAGCCCTGCAGGGTTTTCTTTCTAGGAACCCTGACCACCAGAGCAGAGCACAGAAACCCCATCGGGGGGAACTACAGCCCTGCTTCTTCCTTCAGTCTTGTTTCTTGTTCAGAGCTGTGGACTTTGTCTATAAAAGACATGAAAAAGGCCTTTTGTGGGATTAGAAGAGCAGCCTGTCACTTCAGCTGCTGCAAAGATGAGTGATGAAAATGAGCCTGAGTGTGCTTTACATTCAGAGGCTTGAGGGAATAATGACCAAAGCACATCTGCTAAGGTCACATAAAAGATGAAATTTCTGGTTTTGAACGATCCAGATGGTGGAAGGTGCATGGAGTGGGATTACTTAACAGTGGATGATAAAACCATGTACAACCACTCTGAAGGGCCAGAGATTAAGTGTTCTGACCAAAAAGACACCAATTAAAGAGGAAAGGGAATATGAACGTTCTTTAGAAGTAGGCATATTAATCAGTAATAACTCAACAAAAGTCACTGCTCCTACATCAGCCCCAGTTCTGTATCTGAGGCATTTCAATGTCTCTGAGGAATAAAGGTGGCAAAATCTGGTGTGTGCTGTAGAATAATAAAAAACCTGGGTGAAGACTGGTTAAAAAAGCACCTTTAAGCTGATTTTGTTCTCAGACTGAAACTTAGTTTTCTGAGGAGTTGGGGGCACGCATTTTTATCCTCCCTCTTACTCTTTTTTGTATGGCTGCTGAGGTTCAGAAGGGTGTGGTGTTTTGCTGTATTTGCTGCTATATTTAAGGTTGCTTTCTATGGATTTTGAAGGCAGCCTTTCTTTCTTCCTTATAATAATAAGGATAATATATAATAATAATTATATATAAAATGTCATGTTATATATCTAGATGTATCATCTAGACATATAATAATGTCTAATAGTAATGTCTGGACTACTTAATCTTTCAGATATGAAAATCTTAGTGTTGCTCTTTTTGTATCTGAGCTCCAGCTGAGTTAGATCCAAATGTTAGGCTGTGCTACAGTTCTGTAGGTCAGACACAAGGGCACTTGGGAACCTGGCATTGTATACAAATGTTCCTTCCAGACTAAAGGCCAGCTTTTGAAAAAGTGATCCTTACTAAATGTAGCTAAACATGCATTTATGCTTTAATGTTGCTTAAATGTTTGACTTGAAGTAGTTTTCCTGCTACCACTTTTGAAGTTGTTCCACTCATCAGGATTAAGCAAAGCAGTGGAAGTCCTTTTGCACAAGGTGCCAATAGTTTCATTTCAACCTGAAGTTGCTTTTTCTGTTGCTCCTTTAGCAATGAGAACCAGGGAGGTGAGATGTGGACACACTTGCAATGTAGCCTGAGGTAACTTGGGAGTTGCTGGTGATCCAGAGCCCAGGTTCTGAACCCCAGTCAGAGAGTTTATATTTGTAGTGAAAGTGAGTGGTGGTTTTGCTGAGCTGGTGTTGCACTTGGCTATAGTTTAAAAAGCCTGGGTACCTCCAAAATTACCACAAGGTGTGAAATATCAGCTTGAAACAGTGATCTTGAGGAATATTGCTTGAGGAATGTAACTTTCTGTCCCAGGTGAAAGTTTTTTCTTTCTTTTATGCTGATGTGTGTAAATTAAAACATTGTCTGGAAGTTTTATGTGTAGACCTGTGTAGTCATTCCTGGAGTCCTAAAGTAGCCTTGCTTGGTTCATTTTGAGTATGCTTTAAGGGCATATTTGATTAGAGAACCCTTGTTTTAAAGAAAAAAAATTAGCATGATGAGAGTTCATCTCTGTGTTGAACATGCCAGTACTCTAAATTCAGTTCCATAACTCCATGTGTGTAGTAATTATGAGCAAATTACTATTCTTCAGAGTAATTTTTGACAAAAGAATGCTGACCTTAACTCAGTACAGAACATCTAGGCTGTTCTCTATTGACAGAAAATCAAATAGAATCTTTAATTATTTTTGTGCAGCTTTTGAATGATGATGTATGAATAAAACTGGGTGTTTGTGCTGGGTCATGTAGTACAGCAAATGCCTTCATGGCAATGGTGAAAGTGTTGAACAAGCTGATGTCTTGATGTCCTGGCTTTATCTGTTCTGGAACAACTGCAGTGCTTGTAACTAGTAGCACCACACAAATCTGCTCCTGCAGTTTTGACAGCTGGTTTGTGGAAATTGTGTAGAACTTGATTATTAAAAAATTCTTTTGTCACTAATTATTCTCCATGGGGTTTCCATTGCTTTCTCATGAGAGAAAAATGGGGCAATAGAGTAGAGCTTCTCCTTAGGAACCAGACACTCAAAGTAGGACTTTTTTTTCTTTACAGTAGTATAGCTGCACCTTCTTTTTGTGTTTCTTCACCACTGGTGTATTTCTTACCTCAGAACTGGGCCTGGGAGGCAATTTTTGAAAATGGCAAAGCTCATTTCAAATCTCTGTGCTGTCGTTGGTGATAGTGTCCCACAGACTTAATAATGGCTTAAAAATGGCATGTTTGTCCTGCTTTAATTGCCATCTGTATCTACTCTAGCCTCTATTCTGTCGCTCCTCTTTTCAGGGTGGAATGACCCCTTGTGAATGGAATTCTCTTGTATTCTGCAACAGTGGTGTCATGTTTCCAATTTTCTTGTGTTTTATGCCATCAGGCCAGTTCCTTTTTAATTTTCATTGCTGTTCTAACTAATAAACAAATTACAGCAGGTGTAGTCCTTGATTCCCAAGTAGAGTGCTATAACCAGCAAAGCTTGGCCCTGTGGAAAAGCAGTGCTTGCACACAAGTTGGCGTGCAAAATCTGAATTGTTTATTGACCAGCTCTGCATCCTGACCCAGTGGCAGGTGAAGTCATAATATTTTCATGCTAAGAAAACAGCTTATGTTTTGTACCTCTGGTTTCACTTCTAGCAGCATGTCTGCTCCTTTTTTTTTTTTTTTTTTTTTTTTTTTTTTAATAAATTTTTATTCATACCAGCAAAATTTCCATGGTCATAGTGAGGTTTCAAGACTTTCTTTTTTCACCTTCAAATTCAGGAGTTCAGCTCTGAGGGTAGCAGGAAATGTGAGGCTGGGGAGGGAGGCAAGGCAGATTTAATTTGCTTTGTACAAGATGGGTTTTTTACCATATTTTAAGGGAACTTATGAATTTGCTGTGGTGTCCCAAGCGAGCATTTTTGTGAAGCTCTGACTGTCCCCCAGTTGTCAGGATCAATTCTCTCAGTTCAGAAAGTTGGTAGTTTTCAATGCATCTGCACTTTAGTGTCGTTGGGGTGGAGTAACTGAAATTGTAAAACAAAATGATTTTCTGTTAGCCCCTGCACAAGTGTGAAGAACAGAAAGAGCTACAAAGCTCAAAGGGAAATGCTGTACTTGAATACAGGTGTTTCCAGTGACCAACTTCTGGGTTTAATTTGACAGGCTGTGGATAAATGAGCTGAGAAATGTCACTTCAGTCAATGCTGAAAAGTTAATCAGTCTTTGCTTTGATGTGTATTTTTTTTTAATTTTGTTTAAATCCTCGTCTGTCATGTTTTCAGCTAAATAGCAAGAATTTGGTGTATGCAGAAGCACAGAATTTACATACATATTGATGTAAGAAAGTATAAATAACTTCACACTCTTGAAATAATTTTAACATTAAAATGAGTGCTAGGGTTGTGTATTTGACTTTTATTAGTCACACTTGTTAATTTTTTTTACTGTGGGAGAAGATACTTGGTTTCAATGACAAGAACACTTTCAAGTGTTTCAAATGCAAAAAGAAAATAATGAATATGAGATACATTTACCTTTATGTAACTAATGTGTAGCTGTCAGTAACCTGTAGTTATTAGCACCAAGTCAGCATTGGTTATTTGGTAATCATTTTATCATGTTATTATGGTCATTTCAGTAGTGAAGGGTAGACAAAGGCAGCAAAAATTCATCTGCAATTTTTTGGCCTTTGGAGCACAAACTGGAGTTGGAATTCTGCTTTGGAGAATTGGAGCTGGTTTGCTACTAGCCTTGAACCTGTTGGAGAATCAATTTAATTTACACTCCAAGATACAGTTTTTTCTCCTGTTCTGCAATAGCCAACTTCAATATTTCTATGAAAACCCCTCAGATTTTCTATAGAAAGTACAATATATTATGATGTACAGTAAATTTTGAGAGCATAAGGGTATACGTGCTAAAATACATTTGTTCTTTTTTCAAGTAATTTTTATATCTGTCAAAAAAAGCCATCAAGGAAAACCTAACAGAAACAGAGGAATGGCAATAATAATTCATACTGCTTATATGAATCTGAGGGTAAAAAAAATCCCAGAAAATACTGTTGAGGAATTGAATAATCATAATTCTTTGCTGGGTCAAAGGCTGAGGTTTATCCCCTACTGTATCTCCTGGAGATTTTTTTTTTTTCATGTTTCTCCCCATAGATGCTTATGGATTTCTTTTTTTCCTTTTTTTTTTTCTTTTTGGTGGGGATTTTCTGATGAATGGAGTATGAAAGTTGCCTGATGCAATACCAGTGTGGAGCTGTGTTATATTCTAAATACCAGCACATTTCAAGGTGTGTGATGAAAAAGGGGGAAGTAAAGCTGCTTCTGTAGGTTCCCTTTGGAATTTCCTCTGAGAAAGCTGTTGGAGTTTAGCACGTTTTCAGTCTGTCTTAGTAACTACTTTAGTAACTGAATCAAATAAAAACGTGTCTGCCCTTTCATTAAAAGTATATTTCAAAGTTTTATGGAGGGTTAATGCAGAAGTTTATTGTTAGAGAGCACTGTGGCCACCTTTGAGAAGGATGGTGTTCTGATTGTAATTTTATGAAATCTGAAATAATGAAATTGCAGTCTGAGATAGGTAAAACTCTTCTACAGCTCAATAAATTAGTTTTTAAAGTATTCTTGCATAGGTTTGATTTCCACTAATTGTCAGTTCAAGTGCTATGCTGGCAGGAAAGAGATGCCTGTTTCTGTCTTTTCTGAAAATGAAACTTCACAAAGCAAGATGAAAAGAGGGATTTTTGGCAAACTGATACCCACATATGTGTGCAGTTGTAAGTGGATTAACAAATTTATTAAGAAATATATGTTCTATAGGCAGTCTTTTCTGAGTAAATCTGTGTTCAGTAATGTTGTGGACCTTAGGGATCACTTGGAATTTTTATTAAGTGCCAATTTTTTAAATCCATTCATTCAGTCCTGCAATCATTACAACTGTTATGCCAAGTATATTTGTGATTGTGAATAGAAATTTCACTAATGAATTCATTTAGTGTAAAGGATATGCAAAGGTACCAAGTTTCAGATATCACATCCTTTTATGATCCTACAGCTTTGCTGCTTTTAATCATTAAATGGGTCAGAGGAAAAGGAGCAAATCAGTCTCTTAGGAAATTTATTTTAAATCATGAACTTCATATACTTTATGGAATAAAGAATTTAAAGTAAGTACCACATTGAATGCATCAAAATGGCACACAAGTGATTTAAAAGACCTTCAGTTGCTCATTTCCTCTTTTTATCCTTTAATAGACAGTTGGTGTGTCTTCCACCACTTATTCTCAAGAGCATGGCTTCCTCTCAGTAATGTAATGTTTGCCTAACAAGAAATGGAATGTACCCCACCAAAGTGTAGACCTTTGCTAACATTTATTAACATTGCAATTCAGACAGTTTCAAAACTCTTAATGATATTTCTGCAGTGCTGCTGTCCTCATCCAACAGTCATGAAGACTTTATATAATCAAATCCAGAAGTTCACAAAGATGACTTTGTGGCTGTGCTTTGTGCTCTCCCTGCGTTCCATTGGGACAGCTTGGCCCACAGAATCACTCATCACAAAGCTGATTATCAAAGTTACTTTTGCTATGCAAGCAGTTCTGGTGTGATAATATGTAAAATTCACATTTCCTAAAGCTATTGAAATTGGAGGATCAAATGTGATACCCTATTTAAGTGTTCTGTGTATTGCAGCTTTGTTAAGCAGAGGGTAAAGTTTATCATTTAATGTGTGTCAGAATTTTAAGGTGTAATAACTGCAAATTGTGACTTGGAAAGATGTTGTTTTTCTCGATTGCTAGAATGAAATATTTTATTTCAGGTGCTTTTAAAGTTGTTTTTAGTCCATTAAGTAGATAGCCTGTTTCAAGAAAGCACAGAGAAATAATCAAGAGTGGCTGTGCATGCAATAAAATCAGTAAAGCTTACCTGTGTGAGAAAATAACCACATCTATAATGTTCCATTTCATCCAGTTTATGTAACAAATGTGGTTATTGCTAGCCAAAGGCCCTCTGTTGTGGCCATGATGGTGTTAGTGAATGACAGAATAATTTAGCCAAAGAAGTTGTTCAGTCCAACCTGTTCTAGGAGATCCAGTTTTGAAGTTAGATCAGGTTGCTCAGGCTCCTTCTTCAAAAAAAGCCTAAAAATACCCTTAAAAATTGGCTCTGAAATATCAAAGTCCAGTGAGGAGGCTGCAAACTGTCCTGTCTGCAGATTATTGGAAGTTTTATATTCCATTGCTTATTGGTTGTATTCCACATTGAATTTCTGGTGCCTACTCTAGCTATGGTTCTGTACCTTGTTGGGTGTTCTGTAGTATGGGCTGGAAATAGGTTTGTGATAGGAAGTGTAAATGTGGGAGTATTTAATGTAAGTCTATATTAAAAGCCAGTCAAATCAATTGCTTGTTCCATTTCCAGTATTGCCTTTTTCAACTTTAAGATGCTCAGGATGAAATGTGTTGGCTCACACTATCCAAAATTAAAGCTGTCATTCTCTGCAAAGTCCCAAGACTGCAAAATTAAATAAGGAAACTGTCATGGAGGCAGAACTTCAAAATACTAGTTAAAAACATGAAAACAGTGGTTTTTATCTTGGCATTTTTGTTAAACTTTACCTGCTTGCCATGACAACACTGCAATTTACTAGTGTGTGATTTTTTTTAATGAAAAATATAAGCAGCAGTGGAATTTCTGGGAATTCTGATGCTGGGAACTGTTGGGGGAATGTGTGCAGAAGCTTCTCCTGGAACATGTCAATAACTTTGCTGTTTGCAGCGAATAATAAAATCAGTAAGAGAGGAGAGCTGTCCTTGCTAGGGCTTTGTGCTTTCTATCTGATTGGAGCAGTGTTTCTAGCAAAATGGGAGAGTCAAGAGGAAGTTAGGAAAACTCTGTATTTTTTGAAAAAGAGCTGCTCACGTCACAATGTGCTGTGAGTGCTCCTGTGGGTCTCTGAAAGCAGAAATAAATGAAAATTTGAACCTGTTGACTGTCAAACATTCAGAGAGACCTTTCTTTTTCTAGACTTCATCCACAGTTTAAATATTTCAATGCATTTCTAAGGTTTTTTTAATAATACTTTCTTCTGAACTGTTAAAGGCTTCAGTCTTTCAAGACTCTTTGTCTTCAAATCTCTTGTCTTCAATGCAGAACCAACCTGCTGCTAACTTCCAGTTGGAGTTGCCAGTTTGAGGATTAAACACTGAAATGTTTAGTTGATGTTTTGGGGCTCTTTTGCAAGAATAACTAAAGTTAATGAGAGATGTGTAGCCCAGGCACAGAAACTAATGCAGCTGCATAAATATATATGATGGCAAAAGAATTGTGCAGAACTCTGGACTGCTGCTTCTTACTTGTACCTAAAAATAGAGAAATCAATTAAAATGAAGGGTGCAGAGGAGAGAGTGTAAATGAGTTAAGCAGGAAGCCTTAGCTTCCTTAAGCAGGAAGAGACAGCAGAATTTTGCATTTGAAGATGGTTGTAGTACCTTTTCATTCTCCTTTCAGCAGGACCATCATAAAAATATTGTGAGGGAGAAAAGTGATTGAATATGAATGAATATTAAAAGGGATAGAAAAAGAAAACCAGAGTTAATGACTTGCTCATTTGGGACAGAACCTGTGTTTCTATCAATAAATTGGTTATGGCCTGAAACAGTCAGAGATAATACAGATGTAAAAATCATCTAATAGTACAACAAATGATGGTGTGAGGTCATGGCAGGATCATGAGGGATGAGAACATGGTGGCAGAAAAAGCAAAAATCAACCAGTTTTCTGAATTAGCAAAACCTATGTGGGAGGTGAAGTGAAGGAAGAAATAGTGCTTTTGGAAGTGACTGAAGCTTCCCTGCTTTACTGTAATTAAGAGACAATTGGAGTTAATGTTATTAGGAAAAAGGTAGAATAACTGAGGCAGTTTTTAGAAGGGATGACCAAAAAACCAACTTGAGTTTCTTCAGCCTTTATTTAAATTTTGTGCTGATGGGGAGCCAGCTTGTGCACGTCAGGAGCTGAACTGCTTATAAAGACACATCACCCCTGTGCTGGGCAAATGTGGGCTTTGTCCTGGGGGTCTGGTGCTGAGTCTCAAAGCTGGGACAGTCAAAGGGCAGTTGGGTTTGGCTGTGACAGTAATGAAGTGCAGCAAGTAATTACATTTACATGCCTCCAAGTAGGGGTTCATAGGAGGCATGAGGCTCCGTGTTTGGAAAGCATTGATAGGGAGATATCCCTGCTGCCTCTCTGGGTGAGAGAGAGGACTTAGAGTGTGAATTATTAATAGTTTATGAAGCGCTCAGTCAAGCACGGCTCTCATTTGCATCTCTACTGCTAACAAGGTGTTTGCAGTTTCAGATCAAGCAAAAGTGGTCAGAAAGCCCAGGAGGGAGTGGAATCCTTGGGAGTCCTTGGAGACATTTCCTTCAGCTGCACAGGGAGGGAGAATGGGGACAGCAGGGCAGGACAAGGAGTCCCAGGCCAGGGCTGTGACTGCATTGCTATTTCTGTATTGTGTTCTGCTAAAATGAAATGTGTTAGCCAAACACCACAATGGGTAGAGACAGGATATAAAGCTGTGTTGTACCAGAAGCTGTCTGCAAAGGCAAATACAGATGTGTAGTTTAATATAGGTTGTGCTTGGAGGGAAAAAACCCTATGGCTAATCTAAAGAGGGCTTTTCTGAAGCAGTATTTTATTTAGAATTGAGGAGGAAAGTGATGGATTGAGCACCTCAGAGTGAGAAGTTAAAAATACCTCCTTCCCCCTGCCCCCCCAAGGCTCCTTTCTCTCAGCAGCCTTTTTAGGCATAGCAGCCATGCAATTAATTGAAGTTCACTAGGAGCCTGTAATGAAAAGTCTAACATCGTGTAGCTGCTTTCATTAATAATATCATTGTCTTTTGTCAACTTTAATAGCAATTGGGTTTATCCAGCTGGAAAAAGTTAGACAAAGACAGATAGACAGGCAAGTCTGTATACTGTCAATTGACTTAAAATGAAATGCAGGTTTGCTTTTTAAAATATATCAAACCTGATGTTTTATTCACTTTTTGGGTTCACTTTTCAAACTCTGTGTGTGGATGCTGTCAGAAGTTTGGCTAATGGAATGAAAAGGTAGGTCTGCAGGACCATGGATGTCACTTAATGGAGGCTGCTGGTTTGGGGTTATATCTTGCTGTAAAGATAAATATCTTGGCTGGGAAAGAGCTGGAAATGAAAGGGAAAATTGAGATCACATTTAATATTTGGCAAAAAGTTTAAGCAAGCATTGTATTCTCTTCTTGGATTAGTGATTCTGTAAAATTTACATCCACAACAGGACTTGGAACACCATCCTGTTAATTAGGGTGTTAGTATAATTTTAATCTCCTGACTGTGAAGTGATAAATAATGTCAACATGCTTGTCAGTGCATCCTTTGGCAATCAGAACTTCCCAGGGAAGTGTGTTTGAGAGTTGCTGGGGGATGAGGAGTGCTGGTTAAATGCTGATCACTGGAGCAAAGCCAATTCATCATTGTTATACCCCAAGCAGGCATCGTGTTATTGAAAATCTTGGTTACCTTTGTTTCCCCAGGCTGAAATTGTTCTGTAAGTCATCTTAGCGTTAATTATTCAATAATGATACAGAAAATGTACTTTGCAATCACCTGGGTGTGCTCCATCATTGTGCTTTTGTGCTTCATTAAATAGTAATTGCCTGGAAGCAAATGATCATCAGGTGTCAGTCTCCACAAAGATGCATCAGTTTGCTCTTCACTGCCAGATTAGGAAGTGATTGGAAATTGTTTTCATCCTTTCCTCATTCTTTTGGTTTATGGTGTTCTGATGAAGTTAAATGACAGCTGTTTAATAGCAGTGTTTAGTTATAATCTGGAAGGGAACAAGGGAGTGATTGCCTTGCTGATGGCTCCAGTGTGGTGGCTGTAGTTCTGTTCCCTGATGTTCAGCATTTTGTGTGTTCTTTGTGTTTGGGATGGGTAACACATCTTGGATGGTGATGGTGGTAGTGAGAAATTTCAGCTCTTCAAAGGGACAGAAGGATCTTGAAAGAAGTCTTTTAAGGAGGGTTTAATCTACTAAGTGTGAGCTTGTTTGGTGCAGTTTCCCAGCAGCAGTCACAGGCACAAAGGGGAGGTGGATCCCAGGGATCTGAGTAGTGGTAACAGTGTGTTTGGTGAAAATTAATGCTGATGTTTTCAACAGTGATGGAGATCAACACACTGATGGAACCAAATTATTTCGAGTTAAAGCAGTGGAATGAGTATCAAGGGAACCATGAACTAAAATCACAGAACCATAGAATGGTTTGGGTTGGAAGAGACCTTAAAGCCCACCCAGTTCCAGCCCCTGCCATGGGCAGGGACACCTTGCACTAGCACAGGTTGCTCCAAGCCCTGTCCAACCTGTCATTAATTAGGATGATCTCAAGGCATTCCTGAGTGTACAGGATCCAGAGCAGCCAGGAATCATGAAGCTTGGCTCTCACGTGCCTCCTGGGCAGATGTTCTGTGCAGTTAAGGAAGTGATCAAGTTTCCTCTTCATCATTTGATAGTTCTGCAGTGTCTGGCCAGAATTCCTGCCTGCTTTGTTGTGTTCATTCTTAGGCAAGGCACCAACCTGAATTTTGGGCTACTCCTTCCTGAGTGCCATTATGCTGCTTCTGCTTATAAGTTTTGTCTTCAGGAGCTTTTCTTTGCCCCATAATTTACTTGTTTTGAGTGTGTGGAATTGGTAGAGTAAAATCCCCCACAGATCTTGTCTGTGTGGAGCTGTGGGAACTGTCACTCTGTTCTCGCCAAGAAGAGATAATTCTCAGTTCAAAACATGCAGATAATCACTGTCAAATAGCACTTTCCAAAAGGGCACAGTAAAACTGACAACAGTTTTTTTCTTGCTCACTGAATAGTATTCAGATGCTTTGTAGTAACAAAATTAATGTTTATTAATAGCTTGTCAGGGGAAATGGCACTGACTAGGATGGGTAGCAATAGGGACTGTGAGATGTTGACTTCACTGGAGTATGAACTGCTGTCTGTCTTAGATTAATTTGCAGTGGGAGGAATATCAAACAAGTGTCTGTGCTTCACCCAGCCCAGGTATGCAGTAGAGAGAAAATCTGCAAGAACTGGTGAGGCTGATGTCCCTCTTGATAAAGGTTTTTATTATTGATTTTTTTAAAACATTTTAATTTATTCATAAAATAATTTTTTTTAACATTATTTGTCTTCAGGGTTGCACTAAGGGAAGGATGTCTCAGCTACAGAAGTACACAGGGATAGGGGTGCCTTTGGCTTGGCATCAGTTTGGTTTTTTCATATGGTATCTTAGCAATGGTCAGCACAAATTTCCTTTGAAAAATAACATGACAGTGACCAAGTTTTGTAAAACCAAAGACCTTTACTCTGTGTTTTGCTCAAGTTAGTGAGTTCTGATGGTTGTGTACTGTCCAGAATATTGGCAAATCCCTCTTTCTCATCTAAATAGGTGAATGACAAGCAAACATGATGCTTTGCAGTATGGACGTTTATCCTTGTTAACTAGCACTGCTCCTGACAAAAACAGTGAAAATAATATTTTAAAATAAAATTGTAATGATAATAATATTCTTAAAATTATTAGGACCACCTCAGTCAAAGTTTTCCTTTGCTACTTGCTTACAGAAGCATTGCAAAAATGCACAGAAGTGAAAATGTTTGTGATTGCTCTGTTAGGAGTATTGGAAATCAGAGCAGAGATAGTCCACATGTGTCATTTCTGCAGGAATGTGGTTGTGCTGCAATGTAGACTATTTCCCTTGCTCTGAAATGCACAGTTTGTGTTTAGGAGATGCCCAGTTCTAGGGTGAGCCCTTGGTGGGAGTGGGTGGCCTTGGAGCCCGGTGTGAATATCTGTGATGGGGAGAGTTTGGGCAGGTTGGGTCCTATAGCTCCTCACTTAGACACCTTTGATTCTTCTTGTGACTCTTAAAATATTCATAGTTTTGCTGATGAGATTTTGGGGCTGAGAGAATTACTTATTGGGTTTAAAAGACATCAATGCTGTCAGTAAATGTGCTGTGAGAACACCCAAAACCCCCGTAACTGAAGACATTAATTTTGTCTTAACCATGGGGTGCCCCTGGAGTTTATTAATATGACTAATAATAATAATAGGAGTAACTTGCATTCCTTTCAGTATGCAGGCTAAATACTGATTAATCACTTGATGATTGAGCAAAGTCCACCTAGAAGAACCAAGTGGTTCTATTCATGAAAACTGTTGTTATATGCATGAAACTTGAAAGGGAGTTATGGGCACATTTGGCTTTTGATGCTCAGTTTTGCCATTTCAGTAATTTCAGTTCAGGAGGTTTTTGAGTTCAGTTTTCCTTTCCTTTGCACTGTGGAATATGAATCTCATTCTACTCCATTCACCACGCAACGACAAGATGTTAGAAAATGAAAGTTAAAAATTATTGCCATAGCCATGCTTTCAGTTCTCTGGCACTCACTGTGCCTGAGGTATGTGTTTCCAAAATTCTCTTGTGAAATGTAGTATCCACACAGCAGGAAAAGTGTGGTGGATATCAATCTGTACTTGTAGTCGTACCAGAACACCCTTTAATGCAAAAAATATCTGCATATTTCATGTGTGGCCAAACTGATTTAGTTCTAAATGTTACTGCATGGTACACTTCCATATTATTTAAAGAGTATAGTAACTGGCCCAGGGGTGCAGTGAGCTGCTTAAAGTAGTTGCTGTAATTGTAGCCTTTGATCTATGGCAGTATTTATTGATGTATTTTCTGATTTTTTTCTTTTTAATCTTGTATCAGTGACTCTGGGTGATGCATCAACTATCTGAATTCAGAGCTTTTCTCTAAAAACGATTAGCTTTTTTTTTTTTTTTTGGGAGAGTTTGGAAAAAATTTCTACAGCCAAAGTAGAAGGAACTTCTATGTTTCATTTTTGATTAAACACTTATTTTTGCAATGTACTTTGTAGTTATGTACCTTTTAACTACATCTTTATACAACCTCTGTGATAATAAACAAGTAAAATACTGTTAGAATTTTCCTACACACATTAAGAAACATTCAAGGAAGATGGGCATTACACTTGTATTGATCATCTATAATCTAAACTCATCAGTGTTTCACATTTTTTGTTTCTGACGCCTTAAAGACTGAGAATTTCATTTAGATCGATACAGACTGAAATACCAGATCTGTGTTAAGAATAAAGCAAGTTTATCATGAGTGCAGTTCTTTCTTTCTCCAATACCTTTTGTTAACATTTTGTTTTTCTCAAAATGAGGGAGGACACTGGAAAAAAAAATTCTCTTTCAGAATGATTTCTAAATGCTGTTCCTGACCTTCCCTGAAAGGCTTTTGAAATAGAAAGCATCTGTATCTCCTGTAATCAGGTGCTTAATGTGCTCAAAGAACTATCCAGAAAGCTGGGATGGTGAGACCATAACAGCAATAATGACTAAAATACATGCAAGTTACTTAACAGCAGCTTTTGCATGCTTTTAATATTTTCCTTTTTTTTTTCTTTTTTTGTGAAATCCTCAGTAATATTTTCATCACAGTTTAAAGCAAGAGGCTTGATTGGGGTGTAGGCTTTTTGAAATACCTGGGGAGAGAACACTAAGTGCTACATTAGGCTTTCACTTACAGAATTGCAGCAGATCTTTCTCTTTGAAGGTTGCACAGTATTGTTTTCCACTTAAAGCAGAATCAGACCTTCAGTGTAAATATGCAATCCCAGCAGTTTCCTGCTTTTCCAGATCATTAAGAAAAATCACATGTAAGATGACAGATCCACAGCCTTTGGGAACAAGGCTTAGGGGATGTTGTATCTTGTCCGTGCTGTCTGTTCTCCTCCTCTTCCCACAACCACTGAATTTGGCAGCTTCCAGCTAGATTTGAAAGGGAGACTGAAATTTTGTTCAGAAAAAGTGATTTGACTCCAAGAACAATACACCAAAAGGTTCCTTTCCTGAGTCCACAGGCTGCCAGGTTCCAGAATCCCACAGTCTGCTCCTCAGCAGCCCTGCTGTGTCCCACAAATCCTATGGGACTGGACACGATAAGGGGACAAGATTAGATATTAGTGGAATATTGGATATTGGGAAGAAATCCTTCCCTCTGAGAGTGTTGAGGCCCTGGCACAGGGTGCCCAGAGCAGCTGTGGCTGCCCCATCCCTGGAAGTGTCCAAGGCCAGGTTGGATGGGGCTTGGAGCAGCCTGGGCTAGTGGAAGGTGTCTCTGCCCATGGCAGGGGGTGGCATGAAATGAGTTTTAAGGTTCCTTCCAGCCCAAGACATTTCATGACTTTTCGTCAAGGACAAAAGGGATGAATTTACCTGTTTTCCTTTGTGTTGGGTTTTCCCATTTTACTGGTTTTTTTTCCAACAAAAAAGAGAAATGCATGTAATAACAGAAGAAAAGGAAAACTGGTAGTAGATTTTCATTCTGAAATTACTCAGCCTGTTTTCAGTTGGCTGGATTTTAGGTCTACTTTGACCTTTTAAAAAGAATTTTCAGTGGAAGGTTGTGTCAGACTTAGCTCCATATTTGGGATTATAGTTTAGAAATCCAGTATTTTGAAAATGTTCTTCAAAAATGATAATAAGATGCTAATTGTTATGTAGAGAGGCATGAAAGACAAATAATTGAGGTGTTGCTGGTCAGTAGGATTTGTTGTGGACCTCATACATTTATATTTTGGCTCAATGTAAAAAGAGTCAGAAGATATTTGTGGATTCAACTTTTTGCATGTCTATTAAGTTGTTTAATGGACCGTTATTAAAAAACAAGAGCTTGAACCACTAACAAAATCCCACAACAAGATTTATATTTAGGACGCATGATAGAGTTTATTTGGGAAAAAAAAAATTGCTTGTCAATCTTCTGGAACTCTTGGTCTTAAGAAAACTGATGATTTTAAGATACAGCCTTACACAAATAAGCTCTTCTTAAAACCAAACAATTTGGCCATCTTGATGTACATCAATTGTGTGCTCCAACATCAATTGTGTGCTCCATTAGGTGGCCCTTTTTGTAGGGAAGGCTCCATAAATCAGGAGTGTCTTCCCCAGAAGAAATTAAGCTATGAAGTTTTATTGCTTTTGTATTACTAAGCTTATCACGGTATGATATTGTTTAATGAAATGTGACAGGCTTTGCTGGAAGAAATATAGTGAATACAACAGCTTTTTTGCATTTAACAAGATAAGGTGCCAATGTTGTATTTTCAGGATACAAAACGATTGCTTAGTTTGGACACAGATATAGAAATCCATCATAATGTATAGTTGTATATTTTTGCAGCCATCTGGTAACCTTGTCATGATTTCTTTCATAGATCTTCAGAATGAGTTTCCTATTTTTTTTTCTTTTTTTTTTTGAGAAAAAGTCCCCAGTTAAAGAGGATCCATTTTAAAGTTTGTACCTGCATTGGGAATAAAACTGATTTTGTTTTACTGTGTCTACCCACCCTCCCCAGAAAAGTACTTTTGGTGTCCCAGACCCCAAAACATTGCCAAAAGGCTTTTTCTTTTCTCAAACTTTAAACATCTTCATTAGATGTTTAATACATATATGTATTAATATGTATATATATACATACATGTGTATATATAGTGTTTAGTGACTTATTTTTAGCAACCTTAATTAATTTGGTGGGTTTTAACTTTTTTTTTAAATTTGAAAAATATACTCTGTTCATCCAATATTTTTGCCAACCTCTTGTCCAAAACTGATCACTGTAGTTAATTTTGGTCACTTTTTACTTGCAAATACTCGTGTACTGGTGCATATTTAGAATTGAGCACTTAAACAATATTGTGTAGTGTCAAAGGGATGGGATCCCTTCATTTTTGGAACAGTGGAGTAGCCATAGTGCTGTAACTGTTCTGCAGCAAATATTCCAGTCATTCTACATGGCTGGAATGGGATTTAAATGCAAAATTTCTGTACTTAGTGTTTCAGAATTTATATCTCTGTCAGTGCTTTTGACTGAAATGAGCTTTCTGCTAAGAGTCCTGTGTTAAGGTGGTTCAAGATAAAATGGCACTTGTTATGCTATTTCTGTCTGTAAAATACATATGGTTTGTCATTTCCTGGTGCATTTAGTAATTCTCTGTGTGACTGGGGGTCTGAGATTAACCTAATGGCAACTTCTGCTATTAATACCTGTGGAGAGTGTTTTTCAGAATTCTAAGTGCATACAGCTGCTCACTGTAATGTAAACTTAAAGTAATAAACTTGTATTATTTTAATTGGCTGGTTCTGAAATGGAGTACTAAATTAACAGTGGTTATTTCTTTAAATAAGAAAGAAAATGCCAGAGTGCTTACAGCAGGAGTAGGAGCTCTTTAAAATGGTAGCATAAAGAAAATCTCTCACCCTTTTGTCTTTTTTAGTCTCGTTCTCTGTCTACTCAAGATCATAAACTTTAATGCCACTTTCACCTGCTACAAAACACAGATCTTCCTTTGGGTATGAAAAGCAAAAGGGGGAACAAACCCAGCCCAAAAGGCTCAGTGATGAGAACAATATTCTTTCAAGCTGAGTTCTCTAGCTGTGCCTTCAGAACTGAGCTGGCTTTCTCTGAATCATTGGGAAGCTGTTTCATCCTCTGGCCTTTTTTCCAGGCTGTGTTCAGACAGGCACTGTTGCCTTTCCTGTGATCCACTTAGGGCATGTCAGGGAAGAGGTGTTTTCATTAAGTACCTCTGAGCATTGAGGCTCATTTTTATTGGTGGTTTATGGCGCTACTTTGTGGTTCACCTGATTAAATCATCTCACCCCCTCAAGTCTGGAGGTTATTTAAGTAATTGGGTATTATTTCCTCACCTGTATTAGAGTATCTTGGCTAATTGGAGTACAGTTGCTCGTGTAGGTCTGATGTTAGTGCTTGTGTCAGTGATTTAAAAATAGGATCACTTCCTGCTTTTAATTTTGTATCTGTTCTTTGTCCTTCTGTGTCGTAAGAGTGAAGAACACACAGTATTTTTGGGGTTTGTTGTATTATTTTGTATGGCTTCAGTGGCAGTGCTTCTCAGCAGTCATTCATGGGTTTGCAAAGTAATCAATGTCTGCAATATAAATATAACTGTTGTTGCTATATAACTGAGCCTCTCAAACACTGTTCTGTTTCAATAACTCTCTGCAGGGAATAATTGTCACAGAGGGGTCTCATTTCCCAGTACAACTTAGAAAATAAGTGAGGCTGGAAAGCCCCCAGGCAAGGAGAGATTGTCATTGTTGGCTGTGTTCATCTATTGTATGACAAGGTTGCAGGCAGCTGCCTTGATCGCTCCTCAGTCGTTTTGTTGTGATTTTGTTGTGCTTTTTTAGAGCCTGAATGGTCTTAGTGATTTGAGATTTCCTTTACATTTACCACCAAATGCTGAAGGAGTCGATAAAATAACTTTTAGGTGCCAGTACCAGAAGAATTTTCTGTGAATTGCCACAGGACTTTGCACTTTTTATTGCATTACTTGCTTCATTTGCTCTTCTCCTCCATGTAATTCCTGATGTCTGCTGGGTCGGAAAGAATGCAGGACAGGAAATGTCTTCCATTCCCTCTTGTCTTAATATTTTACCTTTCCTCATTTGTAGTTTTACAGCAACATGTTTGAGAATTAGGAGGTAAGAGTTAAAAAAGTACTTGGACTGCTTTGCTTTAATGCAAAGTATTTGCTACAACTCAAATCAAGAACTTCTGAAACATGACTGCTTTTCCTTTTTGGAATTTGGAGAAGCTGTTCTGAGAGACACGTGGTTTACTGGGGTCCCTGAAAAAGGTGGTTGGTTTTTTTCTGTTCTGCATAAAGGTCTAAGGTTTCTGCTTCATCCATTGAGGCACAGTGTTCAAAAATATTATCTTAATCTAAATCTTGTTATCACTGTCTTGAAGTGAGAAACTTCTTGCTTAAGTCTTTAATTCCAAATTACTGCTCTTTTTTAAAGAGCCACAAGCCACTAATTTGCTCTTATGGGCAACATTGATTTGTCTTTTTCTTGAGGTCCAGGTGTGGTTTGTACATTTGTGGCTGGTGGGATGAAGTTCTATGGGGTTCAGCGTAATTAAACTGTGTTTATGATCCAAATACAGGTCAGTGTCCAATATTGAATAATCTGTGCCTCAGAGCAGCTGATGTGTGTTGGTGTGTGGCCTCATGAAGCTTTTCAATACAGTTGCATAAAAATAAATTTGATTTTTAAGCTGTTTAATTTACCTGTTTGCAAATAAAACAAATCATCCTGCCTTCTATCTGGCTGTCATCTTTCCCTCTGTCAGGGTTGGTAGGTGATGGTGGGGGTTTATGTGTTTTGGCTTGGGGTTTTTGTGGTACTCAGATTTCTTTTCATTTTTAGTTCATGAGATTACATTATGATGCTGATACTTGCCCAAAGCATTCTTAATTGCAACTGGAATACAATGCCTTTTGCTTTCCCTAGCATGTGGCTGAATAATCAAAGCAGTTTTCTCCAGACAGAGTTACAAATTCTGTTTATTATTGAGGTATAATATAGATATCTTTACAGAATATGTAAGCAAACAGAATAGAGAGGCTGACCTGTTCTCTGAACAAATGGGAGACTTTGCAGCACTCCTGCTTCATTTGCTAATGAAAACTTGAAGACATTTACCTGTCAGGGAAGAAATACTCATAGCAAGGAGTTTTCTACTGAGCCAGGATTGTTGTCTTTGTAGTCCAAATACATTTATTTTTAATGCAGACTTCAGTATGTCTAGGGAGAAATCCATTGCTTGCAGGAGAGGTTTAAAAATAGGATTGTCAACTTTCTAATGTGTCCTCACTTTCGAGCTTTCAACGTCTGACCCAAGTATGCTGTGAATCAAACAAAAAATCAAATTATAGCAGCATACCTATTGTCTCCTGCCCTGATGTACTGCAAGGAAACAAAGTAAGGGAGAAATAAAATCTCTTTTTATTGCGGGAAAGTCAGCAGTTGAAGGACAGTGCTTCTAGTTGAATGCAGGGAGTGGAGATTGGAGGAATATTTCTGTAGACAAATTCAATATGTTGAGACGTTTAAGTGTAATGAAATTTGAGATAAAGTTCTGTGATTTTTATTGATGAAATACTTAGCTTTCTACAGGAATGCAATATTACCATGGGGTGTCTGTGCTGCTGTATAAAACATTTTGAATGTTTGAAAGTATGATTTATAAGAAAAAGAGTTTTGTTTGACAGACTGGCTTTTTTAATGTGCAGTGAAAGCATATTACAAATTAGGCTTTCGACTTCTTTATTACTCACTGCATTGGAACTGTTTTGACAAAGTTATCATCTAGATTTTTATGAAAATTAGAGCTACTTGTCCAATTCCTTATGCTTGGTAGAGACTATCAAAATATTCTATGTGAAGTGCAGAACTTGATGTCCCCAAGGGAAACTTGTAAGAGCATGTAATAGTGAACCAAGAGATTTCATTGAATGCTTTGCAGTTCAGAAGCTGAAAGAGGACTTCAGTTGGATCCAGATGGTGGTAATAGGTACAGCAAAATCTCCAGATGCTTTATTTTTTAAAGAACATTGAAAAATGGGGGTTTTAGAACTTTTGGCTTGTTTTCCAACCCGCAGATCTGGAGGAAGGGCAGAAAATCTTAAATGCTTTTGAAGAGCCATTTTAACTGACTGGGGTTTAGATAGAGATTGCATTAATAGGAATGAATACTGGTTTTATTTGTGTAAGTTCATGTATTATTTGCTTAATTGTGAAAGTGCAAAAGAAAGAGATTTCTATCATTAGGGTTTTTAATGTGGAGGAGGGGAAAACAGCAGCTCTGAGGGTCAGCAGGCATTTAAAACCTTTCAGTTTGGTTCATGGCTATGTTGAAATGTGGGCTCTGGCAATGCCCAGGGTTACTGTGTGAGGTCTTTCTGCTAATTAACTGCTGTTTCCAAGTTGTGGAAGTTTCTGGGCTATAACTGATGATAAATACCATTGTTCTGGGGCTGAACACATATCTAAGATTTATCAATACAAGCCCAAAATGCTCTAGTTTCACAAGCACTGCAGAAAAACTTTGTCCAGATTTTCCTTATTGTATTGAAAATCAGCAGTAGGATGTGAGATGAGTTGTGGCAGAAACTGCTAAAAAAAGGCAGCTGAATTGAATTACTTGGGAAGCTGCCTGCAAATGGAAATACAAGGCCATCAGGTGAAACATCAGAAAAAATCTTTTCACGTTAAGGTGCTGGCCCAGGGAGGCTGCAGAGGCCTCATGGACTGAGGAGATACTAAATATGTGACTGAAAGTGTCCTGAGTATCCTGTTCTGCTGTAAGCAGGGCCTTGAGCTGGATGTTCTCCAGGGTCCCCTTCCAAGCTCATTTAATATTGTCAGTTATTCAGTCATTCTGGGAACAACAGGTCCCCCTGAACTTGACCATAAAAATAAAAAAAATTACTATTCATCAGTCCAGGAAGCCTCCTACAAGATCTTTATTCAAATTTGAAAGTGAGCTTGAGGCTGTATTTGAAAGCCACATGAGTCAGTTCAGGCCTTTGATAGTTTTCCATCAAAATACATTAATGCATCAGAGTACATTAATATATTAATGAAGATATCGTTAATTCTTGTATCCTATAATTGATACTGACTGCAAGTCTTAAACACACTAATTTGACACTCTGTTTTTGCTGTGGAACATGCTCGTGTTTTAAATCCTCAAACCAAGCGGAAAACCTAATTAACACACAGAAAGTGTGCGAGCTTAACGAACTTGGTAATCTTCCTGATTCTCACTGAATCAGTTCTCACTGTTAGGGTGTAAGTAAAACTAAGAAATCTTTCCGTGTCAGGAAACAGGATCCACAAAATACTTTAAGGGGAAGCATTCACCCTAAAATACCCAAACTGCAGCTGTCTTTGGAAGAGCTGAAAATGAGGGAGGAAATTTATTTTTTTTTGCATTGGAGAGACTGATGAAGTCATTAAGGTATCTGCAGTAACAGCTTTATTTTAAGTTAAATAGAAGCTGTCCTACAAGCTGAATTTAATGAACAAATATTTTATTAGGATTCAATCTCTGATTCCTTCCCTTGTTTAGCGTGAAAAAGGCAAAGCTTTGGCAATCTTTGAGTTTGTTGCTATGATTTAGTGTGGAGCAAAATGGGTATTTAACTTAGGCAGGGTGAAGGGGCATCTGGTTAGCTCTGCATTTTGGATACAGAGTACTGTATGAAATATTCCATCTCTCATTTAATGATGGGTTATAATAATGAAAAAGAAGTTTGTCAGCTAACTGGCTACACAAGTGGAGCTCCCAGGGGATAGTTTGGCTTCAGATACAGAAAAATGAGGTATTCTGCAGTTCAGGGTTGAGTTGAATTCAGGTTGAGTCCCACGGAATTAGTCCCTCCTGACTAAGGCAGGCTTTCAGAAAGATTGCTGAACTCTGGAGGTCTCACTGCAGAGGCAAGAACTGTTCTGTTCATGACACTCAGCAAGTTCAGGCATGGATGAACAGACTGTCTTTTATAGCTCTCACTGAGCAAGGAAAATCAATTAGGAGTTCAAATGGATCCAAAGAACTGCTTCGTATTTCCATGAAGGCGTGTTTTCTCTAACTGAGAATGAGGTATCCAGCCATTCCTTGTTGAATGGGAAATGCTCATTTCATGTCATGCTACACAGTTTGAGAAATATTTCACTTGAATTATGTGGAATCGTTATTATTTTTAGCTTTGGGAGGATCAGAATTTTGTGCTGATTGAGTTACCACATCATCCATAAATTGTACAACAGATCTACTTTTACCTTCCAAAAGTGTTCCAGTTCTGTTTCAGCAGGCAAATCCACAAACTTATGTGTTGAACCTAACTTCTCTCAGCCAGGCTGGAGTCAGGTTTTCTCAACATTCTCATGTGTCAGGACTTCATATTTCATCTGATGTATGAGGCAAGGAGGTGAAAGCCAGCCTTGCAAAACTGCAGCCTCAGCCAGGAGCTGTTTGAGCTGTTGGATGTCTTAACTCTGGTAGAGTTAGGATTAAATAAGGCTCTCAAGGTGCATCAGTTCTGCTTGACCAGCCTGTGCAGGTCCATTATCTCACCAGTGTGCTTGATGAGAGAGTTCTTCTGGTGCCTGTCTTGTGTTGATAAAGTGTCTGGAGGATTTGTGGAAGTTTGGTGCAAATCTCTGATCCCCACAAAATTACTGGGATGCTGGTTTCTAAACACTAGGAATTCACTGTCCTTTTACTCTGAAAGGAACCACAAAAGGTTTGCAGGTGGGTGCCGGATTTCTTGATTTTTTGGCTCCTTTTATTTAAAAAAAAAAAAGGGGGCGATTTGCAAGCTAAATAAAATTTGAGTTTTTAATGGAAAAATAATCTCATTAATTGTGTAACGTTAAATATTGTCTAAGATATTATTAGGTACACACTTGTAAGAGTAAGCTCTCTACTATTGCTCAGCAATTGCTGGAGGCTTGGCTTACAAAAGGAGTAAATTTCTTTATATTCATTGATAATAATTCATTGATAATAGATAAAATGAACTTGTATTGAGTATCAGTTGTGTGGTTTTTTATTTAGAAAATGTTCAGGAATGCTGTGGAGTTACTTCTTTGACTACTAGTTGAACTTTTTTAGGAGATGATGTTGGTGAACCTTCAGTGTCCTAAATCTGTTGGTTTCATCCAAACATGCCAACAATATCCAGGCCTACCTTGCTAGTGGAAAAGTTTCATATTTGTATAGTTCTGTTCCCCAAAGAGCTTAGCATGCTTTACAGCACACCAGGTCTGCAGTTCTACTGCAGAATACACCCATTTACAAAAGGTACACTGAGCCTTGAAGTTCACAACCTCAAGGAAATTCTAGCTCTCTCCTTTGTGAAAAGAAGCTGCTTCAGAGCCCCAGGTTTTCCCTTGTTACTTTTCCTACAATTGCTGTTATCTCAAGAGATTAATGTGTTGGAGAGAAGCCTGGGCTCCAGTCCTTGTTCTTTTTGGTAATTGGATGCTGAGTTCTGTGGAAGGAGTATCTGATCTCACCTGCCCAGAGCACACAGAGAACATATTATTCAGCAAGGAGAGAAAGAGCACTGGATCTCACTGAATGTTTCACTTTGGGATTTCAGGCATTCAGCACTGCAGCCTTACTGTGGAATGTTAAACACATTCAGTGAGGAATAGTAGAGAGAGAAAGCAGCAAAACCAAAAGAAAATGCAGAGTGGGGGAAAACCTCCCCAGAATGTTGAGTTCATGAACAGATCACTCAGGACTTTGTCTGTAGAGAGCAAACAGTTGCTTCAATAGATAGCAGGAACTTTTATAATATATCCTGCAAGTTTATAGTAGTCCCTGGAAAGTGTCTTTTGCAAAGATCTGTGAGTTAGCTCGTGTTCTGTTCATAATTTTATCCAACCTTACACTTGTTTTATAGCATAGTGTGCTGCCAGGTTCAGGAATGCAGGAGAGGTGTTTGGGTTGGGCTCTGTATCAGCACAGGCACTCACACAGTTTGGTATTTTTCTGTTGCATCTTAGTAATTAATTTCCTTCAAAAAACAGGGGTTTGTCTTTTCAATCTTAAGTCTAATTTGTAAAACCTTTCCTGCCCATGATTCATTAGTCTTTCAGATTTCAGGTTAAATCATGAGAGATTGCCATGATTGTTTTTGCAGTGCTGTTGTCTTGCTTTTATAATTTAATCCACATGACACTGTAAGCATTCATATCTCCTTCATTTGATTTATCTAGCTAAATAAGTCAGTCTCCTTTTGTGACTTTAGCTATCCATTGCTTAATGCATTTTACCTTTTTTTTCTTTCTACCCTGTTCAATTGGGGTTCCTCCTTCTCAGATTTATTCAATTTGTGTATTATATACATCCTAAGGGATTTTAAACCTGTATAAGTGATACTTTCCTTTCTCATCTGATCCATTTCCAGGCTTTATTTTCACCGATGGTAAGAGGCAATTCAGTAGCTCTGCTGGTGACAGAGGAAGGTCTTACTTGTCTCCTTCTGTTCACCTTCCATTGATGCTGTTTTTTGGGGTTGTTCAATGGGCTAACCCATGACAAGGGATAAATATTTAAGGAAATATTTTTTAATTGTGAGTGTGAGCAGTGCTTGGTTGCCCACAGAGATTTTGTGGTCTCCATCCTTAGGGATTTTTCAGAAGCCATCTGGAGATGGTCCTGGGCAGCTGGGCCTGCTTGAGGAGGAGGGGTTGGTGACCTCCAGTAGTTTCTGTCCAGCCTCCAGTGGTCTGTGATTCTCTGGCACATTTCCTCAGTCTTGCTTCTCTTAATGGGCCTCACTCTACTCTGAATGAGAATTTATAGAGCTGGGGCTCCAGGGAAGAAGGAAAAAATATTCTTATGGTGATCTTTTCCATTTATGAGGTGAATGACATGTACAACCCAGTGTCTGTCTTCCCTCATCCAGTTCCTTTGAAATTTCTCTGACTAGGTGAAACCAGCAGGTGCTGGTTGAAGATTTTTACATAGTGTGGCATTCAAGCACATCCTGCAGTTGTTTCATAAAATCTTTCAGTGTGTATTTACTTGTCTTGACTTAGGTAAGAGCCTGTGGGAATGGGGCTGAATGCCTCTAGTCGCTGTGAAATGAAAATGGGATGGGAACCTCAGGGCTGTGTCTGTTCCTGACAGATCTGGTGGTCCAGGTAGTCTTTGGATTCCCAGGAATCCAGGAGCTGCCATTCAGCACTCAGGAGGTCTTTCCTGTGTAGTTCTGCTGCAAATGTGTGTGGAAGAGCAGTATAGTGATCACTGTTGTTTTGATAAAATCCCTTTTCTTGTGAAGGGCCTAAGGAATTGCATCATGTTAGTGGCTTTGTTTTTTAACTTGGTATTTTTTACTTGACAGGTTTTTGGTACACACTTTGAAAGTGTAAGTGGCCTGCTGTACTCTGAATTATTAGTGTTATAAATGGACACCAGTATAGGAGCATATATAGATCTACAATATTGATGCCTGGTTTGTACTAATATTGTGCCACTATGAATTGCTTTTTATGCAGAAAAAATGAAATTATTACAACTCTTCCCTTTTTAAAACAGGATGCTCATTTTGAAGATCAAATTACAGCCATTTATGTGTGTCTCTGTAAAAGTGGAAAGGCAACATACTGTTTTACTCAGCTTTTTCTTGTGCATTGTCTAGTTTACACACAAACTCTTAATCTTATCTATTGCATGCTGTCTTATAAAGAGAACTGACTGATAATAAAGTAAGGTAGAAGTTGATTACTGAAGTGTAGTCCACAGATGATGATATTCCTGGTAAATTCTGCATCTCACTGTTTACAGTAGTAAAAAGTTGTAAATAATGTATTTAGGTGGAGTTTGAATGCATCTGGATTCCAGGACAAACTTAAGAGTCCAAAGGCTGACCTTTTGGAGAACTTTACTGGATTCTCTGCAAGTTCACTCCTGTAAAACTGAGTTTGAATATGCAACTGTTCTCCTCTGTTCATAGTGGAATACTGTGGATCTTGTTGCATGAGAAACATGAATAATAATCTTCAGCTTTCTGGAAAGTAGTTTCAAAACGAATCAAACCTCTGTAAAAGCCATTTGTTATACATGGAGGTATGGAGAAGTGTGACAGTAGATTTGACAGTATGATTTTTATGGGTTTTGACCTGTGTTTGTGGCTTGGGCAAAACTGAGCTGACTTTACTGGGTTTATATGGCTGGGCTGGAATCTTGCATTCAGTTTGTCTTTGTAGTCTTCATTATTTGGGTGTTGTCTTTCTTTGTGGGTGGGGTTTTTTTGGTTTTGTTTGTTTGTTTGGGGGGTTTTTTGTTTTTGTTTTTTCGAGGGTTTTTTGTTTGTTTATTTTGTTTTTGGGTTTTTTCTTAAATTTACCTGAAGGTAACTTCTTGTTGTCTGAGTATATTTGTCTTTGGCACAGCAGAGAAAACAAATGCACATCTCTTTTTAAATCTACTCTGCTAAGTATACAGTGCAGTTGAGAACGAAACAAAACAAAAAATTGAAGATAAAATGCACCAAGGGAGGAACTCATAGAACTTACCTTTCTGCCAAATACATTTGTCATAAACATGAATAGTGAGAAAGCTTTCCTATTCAGACTTTTGTGTGGTAGAAGAAAAACCCTCCCACTGGGCAGGATCTGCTGATCCCACACTGGAGCCTGAGGTGCACTTGAGCCCCCACAGCTCACCAGTTCTGCAATCTGTTCTTCCCTTCCTGCAGAACTGCAGTTTCAATTTTCAAAAGCAATCATCCATCGCTGTTACAGGATTAGTTTTACTTATTTTCTATTTTGCTAAAGTGCTAACCCCTCCCCTCCCTGCAGGTGTCCACTGGGACAGCTTAAAAACTGTGCACTCACTTAGGTCCTTGTAGATGAGAGGTGAGAGCTCTTGGAGCTGTGTATAATTGCAGAAATACTGGTATCACTCAGATTATGTTAATGCTAAAATGATTATGTGCACTTTAGCTGAATAGTTGTCTAATTCTTCCAGCTGTGCCTTGACAAATTACCATAGAAATAACCATTAATTTTCTGATCTATAAAGGGAGAAATCATTTGATCTTTTTCCAATTATTACTGAGTAATTAAATGATAAATTACCCACATGTAAACTAATCTGCATCTAACAAAACAGTCCCTAAAATTGCAAGGCTCTTGTTTTGTGGTACCAGAGGAGTCAAGTGGGGGCTGATGTTAAAAGAGTTCTAACTCACAAGCCGAGTGAAAAATGAGGGGTACAGTCTGCTTGAAAGTGAGCAGCAGGGAGACCTAGGGATTTATTTCTGCTCTATATATTTCTTAACTAGATTTGCTGTTCATATCAAAAATTATGCTTGACTTACAGGCTTTTAAAAATAATTTCTGTCTTACTATCTACCTGTTATAAAATTACTGTATTGGAGGTTTGTGTATGGATGGGATGGAGCCACTGCTAGACGTTCACTTTCACGAACACCTTTAGTGTTTCCCACAATTACAAGGATATAGAATCCTGGAATGGTTTGGGTTAGAAGGGACCTTAAAGCTCACAGGGACACCTTCCACTCTCCCAAGTTGCTCCAAGCCCTGTCTGACCTGGCCTGTGACACTTCCAGGGATCCAGAGGCAGCCAAATCTTGTCTGGGCACCCTGTGCCAGGGCCTCAACACTCTCACAGGGAAGAATTCCTTCCCACTATTCCCCCTTGTCCTGTCACTCCAGGCCTTTGTAAATTTTTCCTGTGGGCTGCTTTTAGGCACTGGGAGGCCCCAATTAATTCATCCCAAAGTCTTTTCTGCCCCAGTCTCAACAATCCCAGTTTTTGCAGCCTTTCCTCATAGGAGAGGTGCTCCATCCCTTTGATCAGTTTGGTGGCCTGCTGTGGACTGGAGACAGTGAATGTGTTACAGAGTTCCTGTGTCCCTTATGAGGTGTTGTATAACTGTAATTATTAAAGTCAGTATTGTTTGTTCTTTAAGTCTTTCTGTGTTTGATTGATTTTTCTTTGATGTGAGAATAAACTAGTTGTAAGCTGTACTTCATTACTTTAAAATTGGCATCCAGATAGTTAAATATCTGAGCTCCTTAAAGGAGTTCAGAAGGATATTAAAAGTGTGATGGATTAGTGTTAAATCTGGTTTTGCAGAGAGCCTGGGAATAAGCTGTGCTTTTGGAGACCAGCAAGGCACTGGAATACACAGCTCAGCACGCTCTGAGCGAGATGACCCAACTCAGGGTAGAAGAGGTGGGAAAACTCTGCAGATGTCACTGGGACTGAAACCTTTCCTGGCTTATTCTGCCAGATCTGTGAGCCTGTCTGCATGCCTTACACTCCACATTCCTGACTGCCTTTGAAAAAACATCCCCTCTCGTATCTGTGTGGAGTTCCTTTGTAAACCAGAGGGAACACGGGAAGGAAAGACAGCCTGACACTTGCTTTGGTTTTTTTTTTCTTGCATCCCCTTTCAGCTCTGGTGTGAGGTTGGTCGTGCCTGCTGCTCCTGTGCCTTTGAAGCCAGCAGAATTCCTCATCTGGGGTCGAGCTGGGAGACTTTTCCTGACACTGTTTACATCCCTGTGCTTCCATATGTGTGTAAATGTATATTCTGTACACTGCTCGATATACAATTGACTTACTGCCACATCCCATGTATATAATGATAGCAGTCTATTATAGATACACTGCTGAGAGGTTTAGTGCTCTAATTCCTGCTGGCTTTCCTTTAAATAGTAATAATGGGAATAATGGCTCTTTAATCACCTACTCCTCTTGGCAGCTCTTTCAACAGAAGACTTAAAGGCATAAAGTGTTCCTGTAAGATCCTGTCAGAGTTGCTTTGCAGGTGTTAAAGAAACTGATGTCAAATTTTGCCAACTGCCTTGCAGTTGTCTCAATTTGTAAGTACGTAAAGCTCCACAGAAATTGAAAAAATGATGTATTTCCAAGCGTAAGGAGTGGCTCAAAAGACTTGAGCCTCTCATATGAATAGCATTTGCCAGGAGTGGTGTTTAGACACTTAGGTAGCTAAATTAGAAAAGGTCTAGGATGGCAATATTTCCAAGTGGCTTAGAAAAAAGAATTAGATTTAAGTTCTGTTAAATTCTACCTTCAGAGTTGCTTTGTTTTGTTGCAATAGCTTCTATCTCTTCTTTTTCTGCTGACGGGAGGTGGCTTTTTTTATTAATATGCTATTGCCTGTGGGGAACCAATACATATACTAACATCTATTAAAAATAATTCCAGGGCTCACCCATGCATGCAGTAATTAGGACTGTGAGCACCCAAGGAAAATGAGTGTATAATATCTTCATTAAAGCAGGATAATAGAATTTTACTTACCGATTAGATAATTCTAAGAGTTTAGGACGTTAAATTTCCTTTCATTTTCATGTTATTAATATTGATGTGGCTATTTTGATAGTACATTGTCTTGTTAATGCAAGTTTTATTGGGGTAAGAAAATGTGGAAAATCTGAAAGTCTAATCAATTAGAAAAATTTTGTTTATTTTGGTAGACTGTGTTTACTTGGAAGTCAGTTACTTGCCCAATAAAAACATTTGCATGCATGAGAGAGAAGAAAATAGTTTCTGTAGCACACTGTATAACCTTGGTTTTGTCCTTCTTGCTAACTTCAGAGTTTCACTGGAGTTTGTTGTCTGAATCTCTACTTCATTTTTTTTTGCAGTAAATTCAAACTCCTGTCCATGTTAATGTTATCTTGAGACTGGCTTCTGTTCTGAATCTCAGTAACACTGAAGGTATTTTGCAGTGAAATACCTGAGGTGCACAGGCTGGCGTTTCCTCAGGTCTGTTTAGCCCTCTGTGTGTTCAGTCTGTAGCAAATTTTGTGCATTTTGGTGTATAGTTTCAAATAACCCTGCTTTCACCAGTTAAATGTATGGCAGCAAGTCAGAACTAGAAATATGTCAGCCTTGCCTCCAGTGATTGCTGGATTGGGTACACTGAAGGAAGCCTGTGTGGAAGAGGGTGGTTTAAATACCAGCAGTGTGAACTTTAAGTAGAGATAAGGGTTTGGTGCCCTTTTTCTTGGGCAGCCTACTGTAGATGTTTTGCACTACAGCTGTTCTGGGTTCCAAACTGCCAAAGCAAAGCCCCTGATTGTACAAGAAAGTTTAAAATTGACCCCAGCCTTTACACCTTTACACTTAGCACTGCCATCATAGCTGTGTTTTCCCAGTGTCCTGGCTCCTGCTGCTGCCGCCCAGCATTGGAAGGTTCAGTGTCAGGCACAACTGTCATTTCCAGTCTGCTGGATCATTCTCTGAGTGCTGCTGAATTTGCCTGAATTGCAGTGTAGTGGGATTTAATCCTAATCCACAGAAGGAAGTCCTCTCAGTCCTGTTGCTGCAGGACAAAGGCTCATCTGTGTGTGTCTCCATCCTCTGGCAAGGGCAGCTCTGAGTGCTCCCCTCCTGCTCTCTGCCAGCTCCCTCTCTTCTCCTGCTGCCTGCAGTTCCCGTTTCCATGTGTTCATCTTGTTTCTGCCCCTCTTGCCCTAAACACTTGAATGCTTTCAGCTCTCATCATGCCATCTTCAGACCGGGCTAATCAGCATTTCCTTGGGGGATTTCCAGCCCTTGTTTCCTTTCCTGGGCAGCACTCAGGTTCATCCTTAGCACTTGGAAGGGTTTGGCATACCACTGCCTCTAAAGGGCAGCACTCACTCCAGCTCTTTCTCACCCCAAGATGTTTGTGAGTGCTCAGTTTGTTTGGCAGAACCCATCATCTGTCCTGAGCTGGTGGAGGCAGCTGCTCGTTGGGTTGAATTTGAAATTGGTACCTCCAAACAAATCCCATTGGACTGCTGGACAGGCCAGCAGAGATGTAGGGATGTTTGCACTGGAATGTCTTATCCCAGACAGAAACCTGTGAGGACATGCTGAGATATGTCCCAACATGTGTGTATTTTAGAAATCTTGATGCCAGGCCTTTTATTCTGACAGCATTTAGACCACGATGACTCCAGGTGAATCAGGAACCCTCATTTTGTATAGAACATGCACAGCTCAGGCTGTGGCAGTTCTGTCTTTAAGGGAGATTTTTGCCACTCTCACAGGCCCTCACATTCTGTATCCACAAATGTACAATCCATCTTTAATTTCTATATATAATTTCCAGAACTCTGGATGTATAAAAGGCATTAATCAGGAAAATGCAGGTATTGGATTTTGTTGAATTAAGGTAATCTGTTAATTGATTGAAGATGATTCACTGCAAGTTTTGGTACTGAACTCAAGATATACTTTACAATAGTTCACTGTTACAATGATTAATGGCCTTGTCATTTTATCTTATATGAGGAATTGGGTAAAGTGACCTTGGAAGGATATTTTCATGATTGTTTTTAATACATAAGGGAAAAAAAATTACCCAAAGTACTGCTACACTATGGAAATAATTTAGAACTTCAAAAATGTTGTCAAATGTCTATGCTGTAAACAGGATTTAGACAGATATAGTCTGCATAAGAAGATTCTGGCTTTTTACTTCTTTGAACATTAATAAAACCTCTCTGAGTCCATTCCCCAATTTAAATAATGAATGAGCTATTTTCGTAGCTCTGTCTCCCATATATACCCTCAAGTAATGTGTCTTATGCACTAAATAAAAGCTGGGAGCATTTTTCAGTTTATTTCTTAATGTCATAGGAGTTACACTTTTATGTGCCTGTATTCACACTCCCAAGGGCATGTATTAATGCTTGGAAAATGTCTAAGAGAAGTAGGCTGTCCACAGGAGATGGGAATGCCATGTCCTTTGTTATTTCCTCGAATGTGATAGTGGTTCCAAGTATAGCAGAAACAGAAATATCTTCTGCTTCCCTTCTCAGAACTGCCTTGAAAAAATAGTTTCTGCATGGAGCTGCCTCCCTGGGATAAAGCTGAGGTGCCAGCCTATGTTTTATATTCCCACAGCCATATGTCCACACCAGCGTTGAGTGTAACTGTTTCTGTGTAGTCTACATAGTCTATATGCAGGAAATTGTAGGACTAAAGAAATCAAATTAAATTCCTTTTACACGCAGATGGCTCTGCTTATTCCTCTGCCTCCTCAATCAATTGATGTGCCTCCTCTTCTGAACTGAGGATTTCTTTGTGTTTAACAAAAGCCTGTGTTATTCTTATTTAAAATATCTTGTGCTCTACAGATGCAGCAAAGGGTGCTTGCTATGTTCACCAGGGTTTCCAACACCATTTAATATCTGAAATAATGAGTTAGGAGAAACAAACAGTACCAAGAGAACATACTGAGGAAGAACTGGAAGTTATGAACAGTATGTGCTGAAGTATCTGCTTGGTGTAGCTGGGATGTTTTAAACTATTATTGTTTGGGGAAATAAAAGCCTGTGTCTGTGTCCAAGTAGATGTGTTGCATACTGAATTTTAAGAAGCAGGGTCTGATTTTCTGTCTCTCTCCATTTTTTATTTTTGGTAACAAAGAGGAAAAACAGCCCTTAGCTGAGACTGCAGGTTTGAAGTTGCTGTAAATCAACACACTTCTGCTGAAGGCAGAGTTAACCCTTCCAGCAGAAGGTCTGGTTTCCAGACGTGTGTGGACCTGCCTGTGAGTCTTGTCATGAGGAAATCTCAAGGGCAATGGATCCTTTTGAAGAGGAGTGGTTGTCCAGCTGACATGACTTGGGGTTTTCCTGTGGAGCTGGGTGTCAGTGGGGACATGACCTTACAAGGGTCACAAACTCCCCAAGGGCTTTGTCATGCCACCTCCACTTTTTTCCTTCTCAAACCCCAAACCTCTCCACCCTTCTGTCATTCCCTTCACCATGTTGAGAGGGAGGAGGCATTAGTGATGTTAAAAGCTGCAGGGTAGAAAATGCCCAAGTTTGAAGTATGAAACTCTGCAATGTGTAGTTGAAGGAAGGAGTTACTGAGTGGAGGAGAGAGGTCTCTGGCCTGCTTTAGTACCAAACATTGGTTTTCTCTGCTGTCTTTGTGGTGGCTGAGGTTCCTGTTCAGTTATCAGGCAGGGCATTATTGAGACTTAAGGAAGGCTTCTAAATTGAGATCTGTTGTGTTGGGCTGGATTAAAAACACAAGGAAGAATTCCAGACACCTGCCATGCAGTGCTGGGTTAAGATGTGGGGAGCAGAAGGGGTTGGTATGATAAGGAGGGTGAGAATCCTCTGCTACAGCCTTGCACCTGGAACTGAAAGGTTGATATGCTCCATGGGATGGAAAACACTGGCTTTTCTCTGCAGTCCACAGTAGAGGAGTGGGCTTAGTACCCTTTTCTGAAGACAAAACTCTTTTGTTTTACCCTTTCTGTGGAGTTATGCCCTTGGTATCATCTTGGGCTCCAATTTAACCACCACTGTGGATTAAGAGAGGAAGGTTATCTGTCTCTGATGAAAGCTGCTAAGCTACTGAAGTTCCTTATGGTTGGCAAGAGGTTGCACTGGCATTATGGAACTGCAGCCAAGCAGTGTGGGAAAGGGAATGGCAGGAGCAGGAAAGAGAACTGCCAACCCACCCTCCCTGCTGTGTCCTTTGGAAGGTCACTGATCAAGTGATAAACCTGAAGCTAGGCCAATTCACTGGTTTAATTTCTTCCTAAACCTCTCCTGTGGAGAGGAGGCCTCTGTCTCCTACAATCCCTTTCCTAGGCTATGAGAAGAGGGGAATTTCTCCTCTTCATTGGCTTCCGTGGGAAATTCTCTGTGGTTTCCAACTTTCAGTAATTAAAATAGTGCCTGCAAAACCCTCTCTTCAGATCACATAAGAGCATAATGGGATCAACTCCCTACATCCCAGAAGTCCATTGAACTTGGAATAGCAAGTGGAAGTTTTTCCTCAACGAAATTCCATGTCTGAGCCCAAGCTGGTTTAGCTGAGATCAAAGGCAAACAACTTGAAGTAGTATTTTCAATTTAGTTCAGCTTATGTGATGATTCACACACAACAGAAGAATTGGTATCCCTTGAACTTTTGTATTAACTCTCTTCACAAGTAATTCTAGGGTTGGTTCTTTTGAATTAATCCAGTAGAAATGTTTAAATTAATATTTTTAGTAGTGAATCACCATGTGCAAGCTACAAAATGAAAAGTATGAAACCATTAATCTGAAAGGAATATTTAGTTACCATTTTCTTTGCAAGAGATGCCAGTGCTTAGCTCAAATTACTTTCTGTGTACAAGGGTACTCCTGCTATCTTCTTAAGTGCTGTTTTACTGTGAGAACACATCAGTTGTTTTTGCATAAGTGAATCTGTCATATTCAGGAAAGTGATAATTGCTGTTTTAAGCTAACTCGGTGTTTTAGATGGTGCTGTTTTGTTTTCAGTACGTGTTTTGGAAGAGGCAGAGCAGAACAAATTTTAAAGGTCGTGATTTCGTTAAGAAATATGTAATAATTGATTCTTAAATATTAGCTTAAGCTATTTCAATCTGTTACATTTCTCAGCATTTTTAACATAGGAGAAAAATGTGCAAAGGTGTTTGCAAGAGATGGTGAATTATGATAGCTGTTAGGAAATTTGCCTTCAGGTAAAACCAGTGTGCCTTAGGACTCGGTGTTCTAGGAGGCTACTATATCTCATTTGGAAGTTTCCATTATTTTGTGGTTTTTCCTGATGACTCAGGGTGGTTTTTTTTATTTTCAAGAAGTACAGAATCATTGAGTTATAGAGTCATTTGGGCTGGAAAAGACCCTTAAGATAGAGTCCAACTGTTAACCCAGTGCTGCCAAGCCCACCACTAGTCTGCACACCTTTAAATCCCTCCAGGGATGGTGACTCAAACCTCACACTTCTGGTGTTTACTGGGGTCCTGGTTGACCTCTATAGTACTACACATAATGTTTTCTCTATTTCCTTACTCTCCCAAGGCCGTGTTCACACTAGATATCAAAGTGATATGTTGGAATGCATTTGTCCCAGGGATAGGGATAGGTATCAGAGCAGCACAGGCTGCAATTCATAAATTAATATCCCACCTTGTTGTCATTGGCAAATCCTCCCAGGAAGGGTTTGGGATACTCAGCTGTGTGCCATTCAGATGACTTGGTGTCTTCAGGTTAGCTTTCATTTGAAACCAGTAAGATTCAAATATCAGCAGAAGTGAAAAGGTAACAAATGGTAATAAATCTGGACATTTGTTTGTTTGGGTTTTTTTTTTTTTGTTTGTTTGGGGGTTTGTTTTGTTTTGTTTTTTTGGGTTGTGTTGTTGTTGTTGTTAGGACTTAGTTCCTGGAAATTTTGTTTATGCTGTGCTCTGGGACTCTGTTCTGAAGTGTTCAGCTAAACAACTGCAGGGATGTGCCCCAAAGAGATCATTCACTGACTTCCAATTCACTGACTTCTCACATCAGGGAGAATTCCACCCCTGATGTGCAGCTCTCCATCTCATCTGCCTGTAAATGATTTTTCTCCTCCAGCCCTGTTCCCCACCTGAGGCTGCAATATTGACTTTTCCAGGAAGGATATCCCATTCTTTTTCCTCTGGTGTTAAAATCCTCATACAGAGAGGAGGTCTGACACTTCACACTGCTTATGTGTACAGCACAAATCTGTTTAATTTATAAGGTTTAGCAAACAAAACACAGAGTATGAATTTTAACTCAGACACAAATGTCTCAAATGATGCCTGCAAGTTTGAGAATTATTTACCTGGATCCCTGAAACTGTGGTGTCTTATTTAGTGAGCCTGCAGCAACTGCATTCAAGGTTGCTGAGAGGTGCAGTATTTTTTTTCTCATCTAACCCCAGTAGAAGGTCCTGTGATAGGACTAATAAAACACCCTCTGTGATGCATCAGCATTTGTTAGAAAAAACAAGATTAAAGCAATCACCAAATTTGTAAATAAAACTATCAGAGAGCCTTGGTTATTTTAATGCCTGATTGTTCAGGACCTTGGATAAGGCTTTTCTTCATTAGTTGGATTTGGATTTTTTTTTTCTTTTTTAAATTGAATTTTTGCATTTACTCTGTTCCCTGAATAGCTGTATGTCATGTATGTATGTGAAATAAAGCACCCAGTGGTCCTGTTCTTGTTTCTACTACAAACTTTCAGGTGTGGAGGTTACATTGTTTTGGTTTAGTGTGGAAATTACTTGATTTTTCCATCAGAAGATTGACTTTGGTTTTTCATTTCATCTGAATTTTGTGGGGGCTGAATTCTGCTGTCAACATAATGTGTGCCTTTGGCAGCTCTTCAGCAAGTTCTTCACAGATCAGATTGTGAAGTCCTTGAGGCAGATATATTTTTCTTCATGCTCAGGGCCAAGTAGGCCATCAGGATTTAACAAATAATTAGGGTAATGATTATCAATAATCTTAATTCCTTGTAGATTTTTTTCATGGAGAAATTGGAAAGTCTAATTGGGTACATGTTTGTACAGTGCTTTCAAGATGTAAAGTAGTATGTAAGTGCCAAATATTACTATAACTTAAAATCTTCTAGGAAAAAAAAAAAATCAGGAACTGTAACTACATGATGTTGGGACATCACACTGCCAGAATTTTTGACATTCTGGCATGTTATCTTTTATATCCATAAAGCAGCCTTACAGGAAGGGTGTGAGAGGGAATTGTTTAACTGAAATATGAAATAGAAATTCATGAGAGCTCCAAAAGGGATGCAGAAAAAAATCCATTATGTGGTGTTGGTTGCTAGGAGGTGTATTTTGGGGAAATGTGCTAGGGCTGTGGGAACAAAGCTCATTAGGTGAGTAGGAATAGTTTTGTGCAACCCCCATTGCTGCCAGGGCTGGGCTAGAGGGAAGGATCTCCAAACAGATTGATCCAAGGAACCCACTGGGTTAGGCTGGGGTGAGAAAGGTGTGGGAAGGAGAGGTGTGATCCAGCCTGTCAGGGCCTTCCTGTGCCTGCACAGGGCTTTTCATCCTCCTTAGTGCCACCACTAACTAAAGTGTCACCTGCTATGGCTGTTCCAGGAGTTGGATCTCCTTTGGGCTGGCACTGGGTCTTTTTCTATAGTGCTGAAGAACAGGAAAGAGTGGGTTTGTTAATTATTATGTGGACAGCAATTACCTGCTATCCCCCTGCAGAGAAGGAAAATGTGCATGAGCAAAAGCTAAATCAGAGCTCAGCCTGCTGCACTGGAGGGGTGCTTGTTCTGCAGCTCCCTGCTCTTGGCATTTACACGTGGGGAGACAAGACTGGCATTCTCCTGGCAGCCTGAGGTCAGCATGTAGAGGTGCTCCTAGGTAACTTGGTATTTTTGCTGTCCACATGTGAGCACTTTGAGTTCAATCTGTATCTGCTAAAAGCATCCTGTGTTGGAGTGGTCTGCTTGGGGAGGTGGTGGAGTCACCATCACTGGATGTGTTTAAAAAAAGACTGGATGTGACACTCAGTGCCATGGTTTAGTTGAGGTGTTAAGGCTGGGTTGGACTTGATGATCTTGGAGGTTTCTTCCAACCCAGTGATTCTGTGCTAGAAATCATGGGATTTGTTTTCATTTTTGGTATAAAGACTTTGCCCTGAGCCATCCAAGTCCAAACCCCACCTAATAAGGTAAGAGTTTATTGCTCAGCTTTACTGTGCTCCATGATTTCCTGGCATCTTGCATGCATGGAATATTACAGAAAATATCTCTATACTGGAAGGGAAATATGGGTGTCTTGGTGCAGAACTATTCTCTGAAAAAAAAAAATCACTTCAGTTGTGAATTTTGACAGGTTGATTTACTGGAAAGTCACTTTCCAAGCAGCAGCTTTCTGCAGGATCACACTTGAGAATAGAAAGTGTTTTCTTTCTCTCTCTCATGAATTTAACTTACATTTTAATACTCTAACGTGGCTTGGTACACACTTCAACTGGAAGGAATGCAAAGATGTTTGTTTGCAGTTGCTTTACTTGTAATAATTTGGCAGCATAGTGCTGACTGTATAGAATCTGCTTTTTAGCAAGACAAAGGCATGTCCACCTCTTGGGTGAAATGAGTGATTTCTGCCCCAGAGATGATCCTTTGGTGGTGGGTGAGGCCAGGACATGTGCAAATCCAGGTGCCCCTTCCAGCTTTCAGGCCTTTTTCTGAAATGCCCTGCTGCAAAAAACCCATGAAACTTTAGAAGACTCCATTTTCTTGTGACACCAGACCCCTAAAAACTGTGCTGCTAAAAGACAGTACAAAAGCTGTGGAGGGAAGCAATTTTCAGAAAACAGATTGAACAGCAATAATCTATTTACCCTTCTGTGTTGTTGAGATGGGACAACATCAGATACAGTGGTTTGATGTTGGATTGAGTTTTCAGTGTCTGGGTGTTTTTTGTCTCATTCTCAGGTCTCACAGCTATTTTCTCAGTGCTTTTATTCATTTTTATTTCTGGAAGACAACATCTGAAGAGCATTTCTGTTATGTCCCATGAAACATGTACATCAAATTTGCTGTTCGAGGAAATTTTAGAATCATTAGTGTAGGCAGGAATCTTCTGAAAGCTTGTTATCTGTCCAAATTCTCCTCCCTGCAAAAATGAACATCTCAGAGGAAGCAGGTGGGGTGAATTAAATGGCCTCAACCTCATTGTAATGTTGGACTGCAGGTATTTCCTTTCTTGAAAAGCATTCTCTCTTCTTGTATGCCTGTTTCATTGTTCAAAGGCAGAATGACAGAAGGAAAAGCTTTGGGAGGGGGGAAAAAAACCCAGTGATCTTTCAAAAATCCAAGGTAGGTAACTTCAGTTAAAAAAATAAAATACAAACAAGCAAAAATCTCAGGGAAAAATATGAGGATCCCAGTGCATGGGGGCACTTAGGGAGGCATTGACTGGAAATGTTTAAATGTTGGTGTTGCTGCCAAAAGGAGCAAACCTCTTACTTCTTTCTCAGTCCCTTTTTCCAGCCTGTTCACTGCCCTTGCAGTTTTTTTATAGAGCTGCACTGTGAATGGGATTTGAAAGCTGATGGAAATTAAAATTAGCCCAGTCAAATGCTCATTTGTTTTAACACAGGAGAGTTCTCTGACCCTGGTTTCCTGTGCTGATTTTATACCAAACCAGGTTTATGCACAAGGAGGAGCTGGGGTGGAAAAGCAGAATGGGGCTGGAGTGTTTCCACAAAGCAGTATATCTAGCATGAAATATATCTAGAAACAGTTGGAAGAACATGCTGAAAGCCCCGAATTATGCTGAAACCATGGATCCTTCTGTTGTGTATCTCTATTACATCTGAGGGATTTACTGTTTTCTTACCTGTTTTCATATGTCAAAGAGAATGCCTCTTTATTCAGTATTTTCACCAGCTGTTTTTGAGGTGCATTTGAGGCTTGGAATACTCAGAACAGTCTGAGTCCACTCGACCAGGTTGCTCCAAGCCCCTTCCAGCCTGACCTAATGATCAGCTGAGGAAAAGGAGCCTCTCAAGGAACAGGATGAGCTTGGAGGTTGTGCTTGGGCAGGGAGCAGGAGTGGAGAGGAGTGGGTTTACAAGAGCAAGAGTATAGACTCATGTGGGTTAAGGTTGTAAAATAACAATAAGGATCTGTTGCCATAGTCTGTCTCGGATACTGTTACTCTTTTAATTTTTTTTTAATATATTTTATTTATTAATAGTATATTTTATTTTTATTACTCTTCTATTTTCATTTTATTTCCTAGTTAACAGCTCTTGAAAGCATGTCTGTTGGTATCTAGCCTGTGTGCAGTATCCAGTACATAAGTGGTATGTTGATGGGTTGTGTTTCTCTGATTTGAAAGGATGAATTATGTCTTTAATGGCCTGACCAGGACAGTAATGCCATGACAGCATTGATTTAGTAAGGCAATAATCTTTGTGTTGTGAAGCCTGATAAGACCCTGGTGATACTATTGCCCCATCAAAGCAAGTAGTGAAGTGTTGGAATCTTAGAAATTTAGATTTGGGATTTTAGCGTGTGGTGATACATGGGATCCAAGATGGAGAACTTTGGGTGTGGATTAGTTGTCTTGCACCATCTTCCTTCTTCATGAATCTGAGTGGTTTTCTGTAATTGGGTGAAAGGTGTCTGCATTGCAGGTTTTGGGTGATCACAATTAGATTAGAAGCATAAATAATATAAATGTGAACTGTTTATTGGAAATTGGGATTTAAATAGCCTTGAACAGACACCATTTTGGCTGACTTTCTCGACCTGTTAGAGAGAACTCACATCTCATGAGTTTGTAATAGATAAGGATAATGAACTTCAGAGTGAGACTTCAAAACAATGTCTCCTGAGTTTTATTCGCCCTGACCTCAGAGCAGGAAAGAGCCAGGAATTCCCACATTGAAGCAGGAAGACATGTTCCCTTTGCAAACCTCACAGTGAGAGCCCTAAACCAGGGCTGGTCCAGAGCTATAAGCCAGGCTTATTGAGGTCGTTAAGCCCACATGCTTGTTCCTGTGTGCACACATACCCTTAGCTTACAAGAGAGTTAATAAACTGAGTATTTTAAGCTTAGTGTGATGCTGACACTCACAAATGTTTGTAGAAGCTCTGTCTGGGCATTATTCTACTGCCAGCTCAAGGGATTTAGGTTTTCCTTCAATGGTTTATTTCTAGCTCTGCCTCTTTATTTGTAAGCTCTCCTGGCTGTTCTTAGGATGTTGCTGTCTGTGCACTTAGTTCTTCAGCCTCTCCCTGGTTTACTTATTGCTTAAGCCAAAAAGAGCTGGCAAAGTACAGCTAAGGAGAGCAGAGAGTGGCAACAGGGAGTGCAGGCATGAAGGACAACTTAAAAATGTAAATACAAAATGTTAAATTTTCATAGATTTTTGCTTCCAATTACTCTGCTAATTCAGTGTAAAATTCAAAATATCTCATTCAGTGTTGTGGAATGAAAGTGTTCCAGGGGTTGATGTCCACAACAAGTGTTGCGGTGCATGACCAGAGAAACCAACTACAAACAAGGATTCCTGGCTCTGGTTGCTGTTCCTGACACTGCTGCCAATGTGCTGTCTGTCACTCTTGTGACCTCTCAGTGCCTTCACTCTGAGGACATAATTTACTTTGACATAACTGTACCTCTGCCACCCTATTTTTTCAGGTCCAAGTTTGCAGGTTGCAATGTCCAGAATAATGTCTGGTACATGTGGGTACACTTCTCACAGTGTTTGGGTTCCTTTTTATGGTCATTTTTAAACAAGAATACACAGATAATCCGTAGGCTGAATTAAATATTTTAACAATATTCATCATTGACATAATCTTGTGAGCTAACTGATTGCTGAGGTGTTGCAAAACCGAGTTCTTGCTCATTTTTTAATCACTTAAAGTACAAAGACTTTGACTAGACTTTAAAAGGTTATTAATGAGTTTCGTGATCATTTGCATGATCTTTGAAAGGTGTCTCAGTTCTGTATTGACATTGCCTTAAATTATCTTCCAGTGGAATATGTAAACATCATTTAATGCTTGCTAGGGTTTCTAGCAGGCACAGAGAATTCAGTGCCTGAAGCTCTGAGCTCTTTGGAGCAGCATCTCCCAGATCCACTGTGCTTTACTCACTTGGGTCCCATTTCTTCAAAGCAAGTAACAAGAAAATCTCCTTTAACCTTAGGGTGTTGGTCTAAAAATGTATTTCTCATTTCATTTCTTTCAAAACTATACCTGTTTCCAATGTGTGATGTCACAGACTGGTTTGGGTTGGAAAGGACCTTAAAGAGCACCTTGTTTCAACAAGGGCAGGGACACATTCCATTAGACCAGGTTGCTCCAAGGCCCACCCAACCATTTCATATTTCAATTGTTTAAATTCTGCCTCTCAAATAATGGCATTTCAGCTGAATTGCTGAGTGTCTGAAAACCCCTCTGAGCATGGACAGTCTTAGTGTGCTCTTCTGTGTTGAGTGTGCAGTTGAAATGTGGAGAATAAATATAAATGGGATACAGCTGGTGTCAGATTGTGCATTTGTGCTGTGTCACATTTTGGCCAGAGCTGCTCTGTGATAACCAGACGTGGCAGATAATGGAGTGCATGGCTTCCTGCTAGTTCTCCTGAATATCTGACATCTCATAAGTAGTGCTTGGGCTCAGGTGAGCACTGGAACCCGACTGGTAAGGATTCCAGAGTGTAACCCCAGCCTGTTTGCAGGGAGTTGAGGCATTTCTCAGGAACCTTTCTGTGGTTTGCTGAAGAAGGCATTTAAACACAGATGATGTGGTTGAAGTGATGGTAACTCGCTGTATTGCATTGCAGTTTTTAAACTCTGTGTTAGACTAGGGTCACTAATACTTAGTCCAGAATCGTTTCTACGTAGTCCAGGATAAATCTCCTCCCAGTCAAGACAATGGTTTCAGCTGGACTTCTGATAACTTCAGGCTGTAATTTTATACACTAACACCCCAACACTTCATGTGAGAAATAAAGCACAGGCTACATTTTTTCCAGCAGTTAACACATTTTTAAATGATCATAACTGACTTGCACTTTTCAGATCTATGTAGTTGTTCACAGCACTGCAGAACTGAAAGCAAGTCACCCAAACGTGAGATACATATCAAAGCTCTTCTAATTATTGTAGACAGCAAAAGCACAATGTGAAGACATTATATTATGAACAGTTGGCCTCTCATGTGTTGTTTCCTCCCTTGCGTAAAGCATTTTACAGAGCTGGCAGTTCTGCACGGTCTGAACTTGATCTTAATGAGAGGAGAAGCAGTAACACTTTAAATGAAAGGCTCCTATCAGTCATGATAACAAAATGTGCAGATGTTCTTTATTAAGAGCAGAGTAATTTAATTGTTTCTCTTGTATCAAGTACAAGTGAAAAAATGTGCTATAGTTTAAGCCTTTTTAACACCATGTTATCAATAGCTGAAGTCAGTTATTTTGTTGTATGGGCTATTTAGCAGGTGACTTAGTATGATATAAACCTCCCTAAAGATATTTTTGACTTGTTTGTGAGCTATGCAGGAGACCTTGTGGCTGACCAGTCCTCTATTGCCCCTGTATTAATTGTTCAGGAGAAATCCCAGGATTTAAATAAAAGAAATAAATAATGCTTGACGTCCAAGGCCAGTTTGGATGGGGCTTGGAGCAACCATGGAAGGTGTCCCTGCCCATGGCAGGGGGGTGGAATTGGGATGGTTTTTAAGATCCCTTCCAACCCAAAGCACTCCAGTGAGGCAGATGAGGCCCAGTGCCACCTTGGGAGCGGGTGGCAGCATTTTTTCAATATACAAATCAATACTGTAATTTTGGTGGTGATCTGTTCAGTTAGCTGTCTGCCTCCTTTGGAAATACTGAATTTGCAGTTGGTTTATCAACTGGCAACAGCATACAAGCCTCTTTCTTTCCTCCCCCTTGGTGCCACCCCAGTGCCCATCTCCATGGCTTGGGAGTCCTTCCAGCACTTCCCATCACCGGGGCAGGTCTTGGCACAGCTGAGGCTCTCCCTGGAGCCTCCCTCCTTGCCAGTTCATTTTCATGAGGGACACGTGATAATCCAGAAGATCAGGCTTGTTTCAACAGCACATCTGTCTTGAGAGGGAGACAATGTACAAAAATCTGTGTTCAAAGTCAGCTAAATGTTGTGAATTTGGGCTGGGCACATGAGTAAACAAATTTGGGAAGTGGCAGTTTGACTTGGGTCAGTGGAGATGTTCATATGAACAAATATTTATTGTACAAACCATTATAAATCTTAGACTGACTATTATCTTAGAAAAATTGTCTTTAAATTTTATAATCCTACCTTTTTCTTTGACACTGGAAAAGACAGCCTACCACTGTTGGATCTGGAGTTAAACTGTTTGAATGATTTGCAATGCAGGAATTTAAATTCAATGCTCTTCCCTTTTTCTCAAGTGGAGTTGTGATAGTTATGATTTGTGTGGTGACACCATTAACATGCAGTTCGGAGTTAAGAAATAAAGTGAGACTATGATCTGTGAAGGATGTCAGTATTTTAGGATTTTAGACTAAATCTTTCTGAGAAGGAATCCGAGTTTATGGAATTGACTGTGAAGTAAAAGCTCGCTGAGCTGCTGTGGAAGTGCAGACTGGCTCCAGAGTGATTCAGCAGGTGGGCAGGGCACTGAGGAACTGCATGAGCAAGGCAGGGAGAAACAATTGAAAATCCATGAAGGATTTTTCCTGTCTTTCATCAGCACTTTGCTGCACTGATATTGCTTCCATGGTGTGTTTAGACTTGGAGACGCTGGGATAAAATTGAAAAATACATTTTTTTCTCAGCAAATGCGAGCGTTCATTTTGAAGGAGAGGCATTTTCTTTTCTTTCAGTGCTTAGCTCTTGGCATGTGTGGAAGAGCTCATCATAATTCCTCTCAGTAGCTGTGTTGGTAGCACTGGGGGAATTACTTATTATGCACACGATGTTCATCTTGCTGCTGCCTCTTCCTTCTCTCTGCACGAAGTCTTTTGTGTCTTTTCAGAACCTGAAGATGGGGACTTTTTCTTACTTGGTTCCACAACCCCTTGCAAACTTGGGCTACCTGGTATGACTGGGCCATCCACAGCCTGACATAGAGAAATAAAAAAGCAGACATGGCAGCTTGAGCTAGTTTTAATTCATCTTTAAGCAGAACCTAATTACAAATATTGAGTCTAAGTAGTAGTCTCTTTTCTTTTGTGCTTGCTCCACATGGGAAATACTTAAGTAACACGGAACTTTAAGGAATTAAATAGCTGTTTCACAGTGTCATATCAAGCCAAACTGCAAAGGCTCTGCATGAATCAGAGCTGCGTGGTTAGTCTGACATCCTGTATCCTTGAACTGGCAAACACAGAGAAACCTTTCCAGCCAGAGTATTTCATAAGTAATGGTTTAGATAAAGTGAATGTATGTATTAGCATCTGGTGCAGCTTTAAAATTTATGGTCAGTTTTAGCTTTGGGAACCAATGGTTCTGAAAACTTATTATTACCATCCTTCATAATAGCCACCAGGAATGCTGTGCACCAAAATCCAGCCCTAGAAGATGCAGGCCATGGTGGGGGGAACTGCACTTTCCTCTCAGGAAAGATTTCAGGGTTTGAGGATTGATACCAGCTGGGAGAAGCTTCTGGTCCTGTGTGTTAGAGTCACTGAACTCCAGTCATCCTCTGCTCAAAGTGGGGATTGTAATGAAGACTTCCCTGGAATCTGGAGATCCAGCACAGTGAGCAGGCTGTAGGACATGGCATGCCCTGGGAGCTAAGTTTGGATTTGTGGGATGGAGGGTCTGGATAATAACCCTGACTTCAGCCAAAGGAAAGGAATGTATTTGGAGCCAAGCTTGTGGCTTTGCTATCCTCTCTATCACAAAGGGCATGTGAAAACAGGATTTCTTGGTCTCAACAGCATATGTTTGTGTGTGTGCATTGTTCCTGTTTCTGTATCAGGGAAGTGTTTTCTGTGCTTTTGTGGTGAAAACCTCATCTCTATTTAACAAGCTCTCCTGCTGATTCCTGTTGGTCTCGAAATCAGGTAGCAGGTTGGGTGAGAGCTGAATATAGCTACTTGAAAAGAAAGGGTTATAAAGGAAGAAGAAAAATCTCCATATTTTATAAAATAAGTTACCTTGTCTTTGGTTATGTGTAGCAGTTGGTCAATTATTGGCTGAAATAATTCACATAATAAATTATCCCCTGTGATGTTTCAGGGCCAAAATATTCAAAGGAATGGTCAGCCTCAGAAGAACCTTCTTGTTTGTTTCTGTGCTCATAATTCAGCTGATAGAGGATGTATGGATTTGTGCTTGCAAAATATTCTATTTTACATCTTTTCTTACCTGACCAGGAGGTTTTAACTATGCCCTGTTAGAATATGTTAATGAATTTTCTATTAGCTTAATCCTTTTGGATGGAGGGAGGAAAGAATAATGCTGCTTTATTAAAGGAATGTAGAGTGATTCATGTCAATGCTGCTGGAGAAAACAACCCCTCCAAAGAGAGAATCCAAATCAGACTTTATTTCCACTTCAAATCTCTGAAGTTTTGAGGAAAGGCAGTAGACTGAGTGCTAATCTCTAGTGCTGTGGAGAATCCTGGTTTGTCCTGCCTCAGAAATGGCACAGCAGACCTTCAGCCTTATTCATTTCATACACGCTCTTAAATTACCATTCACTACTCTGAAAGGTTGTGTGAGGGTTATAAATGCAATCCCTACTGTGTGTTCCTGGTCTCAGGTTGAGGATCCAGTCAATATTTGACCAGAAAAAAAATCAGTAACACTTTCACTGGAGACAGCTGAGTAGTGCAGGTGTTTGTGTGAGTCCTCAGCCCCTGCAGTCTGAAAACAGGGCCATGTACAGGGGGTAAGGGTTGTGCTTGGTGAACTGGTGTGCTTGTCTTGTTTTGGAAAGACAGGTGTCTGCTGGGGAAAGCTGGAGCTTCCCTTGGAATGGAGAATGTAGACCCCCTCCCTCCAAGTTATTATAAATTTTGCAATTAAGGGGCATTCAGACAAAGATATGGGAATAAGAATAACAGTTCTTTACTAGGAATATTAAAAAATAAAAATGTAGTAGTAAAAAACAAACAAACAAACAAAAAACAATAAAAAAAGCAATCAATCAATAAAAAAAAAAAGTTAGAAATCCTGACAGTCAGAATATGACCTGACACCCTGTTGGTCAGGGTGTTGGGAGCAGTCCAGTTAAGTCCTCCTGGAGTGACAGATGTGGTTCTGTTGGAGCACAGATGATCCTGTAGAAGGGTCCAGTGGTGCTGAGATGGGTCTGGTCTCCCTCTGGGAATCCAGTGCAAACAGGCTGTCCTGATGTTCTAAATCCCAGATTTTTATCCAGGTAGGAGTGCTGGGCTCCTCCCCCTGGGTGGAGCATCTCCCCATGGGGTGATGGAATTGTATCAGCCCTGCAGTGAGCCTGGATGGCCCATGGACAGCAGATATCCCCTGGAGGGAGGATGGGCTGTGGAAGAGATAAGAGCCCTCCCCCAGATAAGAGATAACAGAAGGTACACACCCCCTCCCCACCAGAGTTATGTGGAATGGGTTATAGAAGAGATAAAGAAAACACCTCCCCAGCTGGTTTCAACAGATGGCAAATAGAATACACACTTTTGGTTACATATTGCAACCCAAGACAGCTCTGCAGCAAAACTGCACAACACACATTCATCTCTCAACTTGTGGGTGTGGGGCCTTCACCAAGGTGTTCCTACATGTAACACACCAGCCAACACCTTGTGGAATGTGGCAGTCACTGACTTCTGTGCATGGGGCTGCCTCAGGGAAAAGCTGGTTGACTTTTTGTTCTCCTGATTTGGGTTATTTTCCTCTCTCTATATTTTAGGTTTTTTTTAATAGAAAATAAAAATCTAGTTTGCCAGGAAGTTATTTCTGGAAAGTGATAAATGAAAGAGAATGGATTGCAGTACAAGCTCTTCCTGGCTAGAAACATACATGGATAAATATCCATGGTTTCCTGAAGACTGGTGCAAGCACCAATGTTAGGCATTCTTTAATGATGTGTGATATTTTGTTTATCTATTTTTCTCCCCTTCATAACAAGAAATCTTTTCTTTAAGTGTGATTATTTTATTTACAGTTTCCCACTGATCCATAGTTCCCTTCTATGCTACAGCTATGGGAGGGCAGAGAGAATGCATTTTTCACGTTTGCATTATCTTCTTTTCTAATTCACTGGAAACCGAGACACCCAGACACAAAATCATCCCTTTCAAAGAATTTGATTAATGCATTTGTTTCTGCTCATACACTCCTCATGTCGATAATTTCATCTCCACTTCTGGAGATGTGTTGATGGATCCAGCTGTTAGCATTGGGAAAACTATTTTAAAAGTGTTTGTTTTGTTGGGGTTTTTTTTGTATCTGCTTGTGCAGTACCAAATAATCCATTAATTCTCAGAAACAGCTGCCTGTTTAGCTGTATGCAGTTTAATATTAGCAGTCCTGAGTTCAAGACACAACTTTAAACTAGCGATTGACATTTTGTTTAGTGATGACCTTATTTCCAGGAACAGGATTAGTGCAAGTCTGTGACTCTGAGTGCTTTCTTAGGATATTTTGTTGGTGGCTACACAGTGTCCACTTCCTAGTGAGCAAACAATGAGGGGTAATGCAATTCAGGAAAAGAAGAAAATAAATAGCATGTTTGGACTTGAGCTGCAACAGGTCAGGAAATATATAGACATGGAAACATGGAGCCATGGAATGGCCTGGCTTGGAAATGACATGAAAACTCATCATGTTTCACCCTCTGCCATGGGCAGGGACACCTTCCACTATCCCAGGTTGCTCCAAGCCCCATCCAACCTGACCTTGGACACTGCCAGGGATGGGGCAGCCACACCTTCTTTGGGCACCTTGTGCCAGGGCCTCCTCACCCTCACAGGGAAGAATTTCTTCCTAATATCCCGTCTAACCCTGTCCTCTGTCAGTTTGAAGCCATTCCCCCTTGTCCTGTGACTCCAGGCCCTTGTCCAAAGCCTCTCCCCCCTTTCTTGCAGGCTCCCTTTTTGTACTGGAAGGCCACAATTAGGTCATCCCAAAGCTTTGCTTTCCAGGCTGAGCAATCCTGATTCTCCCAGCCTTTCCTCTGCCTCAGTTGTGTGAGAGTGAAGAGCTGAAAACGAGTTGATGGCTGAACTTGCTCCTGAATGAATAGTCCCTGCTCCTGCTGGGGTTGTTCCTTGGTGGTCACTTTAACCTCTTTGACCTCTGGTTGTTGGTCCTCACTTGGAAGCTTCCTTGCCACTATCATGCTTTTCTGCACCCAGTCTAACTGGGTTAGTAGTATTACATCCCATCACAGTGTTTACTTGCCCACATCTGCCAAACACTTGTATTTCCTCCCTGCTGGGAAGATACTGTGGGTGGAATTTGCTAATCTGAACAAGTAGTTCTGTGTTTCAGTTTATTTTTATTTAAGCTATTCTTTAATGTTTAGTGACATGATTTTGTTTTGACAGATGAACGTTGTTTCAGTAGATCTGCAGTGACATTGTTCCATTTTGACTTTGTGCTGTCAGCTTGGTACAGTTATCCTGACACTGTTGTATTTCATCTTGATACCATATTCTTGATTTGACATTGCAGTGCCACCTCCATAAATTTGTATCGACGTTCTTAACTCATTTTCTTCATATTTTTTCAAAGTGAGTGAAAGCCTGACACATTTAGAATTGGGAGCAATACAAAGGCAGGATTGTGGAGATGTATCACAGGGAAATTAAAAGCACTGAGCAGAGATTGTGCTCAGTGGGCATGGTGCTAACATGGAGCAGTGAGACATTCTGGGAGGGGGTCATCCTAGAGAAATGCATGTCAGCACAGCCTTAACTTTTCTAGCTCAGGCAGGCAGTATCACCCTTTCCTCTTCTGGGCTTCTTTCTTAGCTGTTGTCTGCACTATATGTGTGTTTAATGTAAAATGTTCAAACTTTCCCATGAAGTATAGGAAATAACGTATCCATGAAAGGGTAGCATTATGAACCTTGAAAGTGTTTAGTTTAAAATCCACCCTTTTTTTTTTCTTTGTCATTTAGTAATTTAATGCTTAGGTTTTTTTAATCAAGTCTGTTGCCAAGTTCATATTTTTCCTCCATGGTCGAGCACGCTTCATCAAAAGCATGTGGAAATGGAGGCAGAGTTAATGACACACTTGTATCTCCATTTTGCCATCATCATAAAATCCTGAATCCTACTCCAGATGATTAGTAAATAAGATGAAGTAATTTAGCTGAGAGAATTGACTAGCTGCAGTGCATGAACTGTATTGTGATGTTAATGTAAAACAGAATTAGCAATTTCCTGTTATATTCTGCTCTTGAGCATGAATTTTTTCCCTTTGAAACCTGTATGGAAGTAACAGGAACCTGAGTCTTGAGGTCCCAGCTAACAAAAGATATTTTGGCTTGTGAACTGGGGGAAAAAAAAATTCCTGTGATTTTATGTTGGAGGATTCCATAACACAGGCCATGAAGAACATTTTGAGTTTAGAGTTCAAAGACTGGTTGATAAGGAGAGATCTTTTACACCCTCCCAGTCTGGAGAACCTGTCAGTCTCTATCCTTAAAAGTTTTCAATCCTTGAAGGTGCTCAACACCCAACTGGATTAAGTCTCAAGTGATTAGAGTAAAGATGTAACGATGTTACAGGTCAAAGGCATGATAACTCTCTGGACTGTTTTTCCTTTTTTGTTTGTATAAGGCAATAAAAGCCCTGTCGTTACTCCATTCTGATCTTCCCAACACAACAGAGTCACCATGGATGCTCTCCATGTGCACAGTGATCAGCAACTTTGAGCTGGAGAAAACAGGCAAGAAATGTCAAAAGTGCCAGTAAACTGTGCAGTTTCTTTGCTGGAAAGTTGCTCATATGCCATTGGAAGCAACAGGTTAAAGGGAACTCAGGGTACCAGAGAGAATGGACTCATCTTCTCCAGTCTTGTATCATGTCTGTCCATTATTCCTCTCTGATTTCAAGTGTGGTTTCACCTTGACACCTAGATAATATTTTCTATTGTATGTATGCTTAAAATTAAACCACTTCACATTTTTAAAAGTAATTAGTAAAGAGAGAAGAGAAGGTTAGTGCATTTTTCATAAGAACTTAGTCCTAAGATCTCACTGAAACGGCAGCAGGGATGTTGAGGGGAGGACAGAGAATTATTATTATTGCAATATGTCATGATCTGAACAATTAATGGGATACATCAGTAGTGGCTGCCAGAACCTGGTGATCTCAATGGACTAAAAGTGAAGGGGGGGTGAAAGGCATCTTCAGTTCAATATGTCCACATTAATATTCAGCATGGCTATTACAGTTTAAAGTCTAAACTTTGCTGAGATGCTTTGGCAGTGGTTTATTGCTGGTCTTCAGCAACCTGCAGGAGAGTCGGCAAAATGATAACCTGAGAGTAATGGTGAGTTTTTATTTAATTCCTTTCCATTTGCAGACTTAAAATGGCTCAGCAATTTCTGCTTGCTATTCCAATGCACCTACAACAACTATTAATAATGGGCTTTTCTCTTTCCACCTCCCTGTCTCTTCTGTTAGGGAGGTGAGTTATTTAATCGTGCAGCATTTTTGACTCATCTCCTCATAATTCTTGCTTAGTTACCAGAAAACATATGTTGGTGTTCCACCTAAATGATTGTATTTTGAAAGTGAAATCTTTGCAGCTGTCAAGTGATAGTCTAGCCCACAAAATTCTGATTTATCACCTCCATGTGGAACTTGTTTTTTAAATTGGTAGGCAGTGCTTTAGAAGCAGCACAGCCTCAAAGACCCCAGTTTTATTAAAGCCAGCAGATTAGATTCCCAATTACTTTTAGCTCCAGTTACAATTAAACTGAAGTTGGAAGAAATTACTGGCCTGCTGTAAAGGTCTCTGGAACAAAAGAGGGTGAGAAATCACTTCTTTTCCAGCAGGCACCAAAACAAATTGCACTTGGTGTTTCAAGTGGTGAGGGCTAAGCTGGGCTGCAGCCAGGCTGGGCTCATTCTGTTCCCTCCACTGCTTAGTGCAAGAGGAGTGTGTGAAATATCACACAGACCTCTGGATGAGTGTGAGTCAAGTTCCCCACAGAGGGTTTTTGTAATCCTTGTTTGGTGCAGGAGACAGGATGTCTTAGTGTGGGAAAAGCTGCTACTACCAGGTCTGTGGGGAGCCATGTGGGTACTGCCACTGCCCATCTGCCAAGTGTGTCCACAGATGCCTCAAAATACCTTTGGCGTTTAATTTCTGCTATGGAGTTGCTATTGAGAACCTCCCAGAATTAGCACAGCTATTGCACTGGATTTACATCTCTGATACACAGAGTGTGCTGCTTGTGCAGGTCACCAACCCAGCTTTAAACTTCCAGAATTTCCATTTATATATACCAGTGTGTATTTAAAAGTCTTTTTTTTTTTTTTCCATACTGTTTGCCATAAGATAGCATCTGAAATTGCCTGGCTTTATGCTGTACTTAAACCAGAAGACATCTCTAGTAACTGTTTGGTAATAATTATAAAACTTTGACTGCAGAGCTGCTTAGAATATGTGAAGAATAAAGTCATGAATTTTTATAAAAGGAGGTAGAGGGGGGAGAAGGAAGGAAAAAAATACCCAATGAAAGAATAATTAACATACAACTTTATTAAAATATAAATACAGAATGCCATTATACATCATGCAGCCAGGAGAAATGTTGTACTATTTCACTGAAAACAATTGGTAGTGTTGTAGACCCTGATTTTGTGATCACATTTCTGAGAATACTCCTTCCTTTTGAAGCCATTAGGATGCAGTGTTTGTCTTCACACAGCAGTTTGCCAGTAGCCAAGTCTCAGGACTGTATTATCACATCAGTTGTGAGCAGAACTTTCCATTAATCAGTAATAAAGCCTGCTTTGAAAAAAATCTCAAGCTGCTTCCCAAATAAGTTGGTAACTTATTGTTAAATGGAGCATTGGTATTTTAACAAAACAGTTTCCAAATCACTGAAGTTAAAACCAGAAAGTTTTTTTTTACCAGGTGTGTGATAACTTTCAACAAGGTTAATTGTCATATGTAATTTTGGTTATGTCATTTGGTTTATTTAATTTTGCAGCTTCTCTCTGATTTTGCTATTTCCTTACAGAGCTGTAGTGTGCATTTGGGCGGGGGGGGGGGGGGAAGGATCAGTTGTCTATACAATATTTTGTATGAGATGGAAGTAATTTGAATCTGTTTGATCACTTAATACTCAAAGCATTATGAAAGGATTCCTTTTTCATAGTGATACGTTTCCATTTTTTTACCTCAAAGAGTTTAAATGTGGTGGGAATTTCTTTGCCACCTATGAAAGGAGAACTGAGTCTGTAAGAAAATGATATCCAGGTAAGACTTTTGTTCTTACAGGAGTAAGAAAAAAGTCTTGTCATAGTTAGGTGTAACCATCATGTCCTTCCTTGCTCTGGTACTGCAGTGAGAAGGTCTTTGCAGGGCAGTTGATACTGAGCAGAAAACAGTGATAAAGTCATGGAAAGGACCTTAGAGGGACCTGGCCTGGGCAGGGACACCTTCCACTATCCAGATTGCTCCATGCCCCATCCAGCCTGGCCTTGGACACTCCCAGGGATCCAGGGGCAGCCACAGCTTCTCTGGGCACCCTGTGCCAGGGCCTCAGCACCCCCACAGGGGAGAATTTCTTCCCAGTATCCCATCTCTCCCTGCTCTCTGGCAGTGGGAAGCCATTCCTCTTGTCCTATCACTCTACCCCTTGTCCAAGGTCCCTCTCCAGCTCTCCTAAAACCCCTTTAAGCACTGGAAGGGCTCCAAGTTCTCCCCAGAGGCTTCTCTTTTCCAGGCTGGACACCCCCAGCTCTCCCAGCCTGGCTCCAGAGCAGGGCAAACATGAGTAAATAGTGCTGATTGCTCCCGTGGACTCCAAAGAGAGAGAGGGGGAGAGGTAGTGCTCAGTGCCCTGTTCCCATATGTTCTTGGAGCCAACTATTTTACTGAGTGAGTTTAATAGCAGTCTCAGAGGAAAAACCCTGCTGGTGAACAGAAGGCAGGCAGCACTTAACTGATTTTAAATATAGAGTACCATGCTGTAATAAAAAGGAAGAAAACCAGAATGTCTGGTAGATTCGCAGCAGTTTTTATTTTTAAGTAAGCAGAGCACAGGTAGTGTAGAAAACCAGGATCCTGGAGAGAAAGCAGGCTTGACTTGAAGGAAGTGAAACATTTAGAAGTTGGAAGAAACCCCCAGGAGCTGCTGATCTTTGTGTGCCCGTCCCTTGCTAATCCTTGCACGTTGTAATGACACATAAAATTCCATAGGGTAAATGTGCCCTCTCCTCCCACTGCTCACCAGCAGGGTGCTGTAACAAGGGCTCAGACTCCAGATGACTTCATTGACTCGATGGAGCATTCTGTTTCACATTGACTGTAGAATTATGTTAAAGCACAAATGTTGTGAAACTAATTACAGCGGTCAAAATACAGAAGGAATGAATGAGGCAGATTAGCTGGCATGCACCAGTTGTTTTGTACTACTCTAGTCATGCAGAACAGCTGTAAATAAAGTTTAAACAGCCACCAAGACCTCAATTATTCTCCTACTTGTTCATGTAGATTACTATGGTCTTGCTCTATAGCTAAGTGATTTAAACAATAATTCTGGGAGCAACTGATGAGGTTCATTTGCACCAGTGTAAATCTACAGCTTCTATTTTTTGATTAAATTTTTATGTATCAAGCTATTCATCACTCCTTTTAAATGCTGCTGTTTGTGGAACTCAGGGGTGAGCTTTATCATTTAGTGAAACAGGAGAAAAATCCAATAATTTTTTTTTAGATTTTATTCTTGGAGCAAATAAAAATAGTGTATCAGCGTACAGCAAATCTTCCAAGAAGCTAATTTAAAATTTTTTTTTCAAAGATAATGGTTATAGAGGTTGACTGTTACCTAGTAAGCAAAGTGTGGTAGAGAAGTTACCTTTCAATACCAATGTGAATTTAGATTCATTTTAGAACCAGTAATAGAAAGTTTTCCTTGAATTGCTCCAGAAGAGCTGCCACTAACCTGATGGATTTCAGGTTGGAATTACAAGCAATCAGGTATTTAAAACCATGCTTTTTCTTAAATTTTATTTAATATCCTACTGCAAATCCCCTCACACCAATGGGATACCAGTTCAGGTATTCCAATATTATTTGGCTCCTTCTCAGGAGCCAAATCCTTACTTCATAGGGATTATTGATTTTTATGGGGCTATTCCTCAAGAAAATTTCTAGGTAACTCAGGATGTGGTTTGGCCTGATGTGGTTTGGGGATTTGGACTAGTAAGTCACAAAAGACATTCAAGAGAATGGCTGATGGATCTTGAGCTTAGGGCTTTCTGATTTGCAATGCTGCACTTCTTTTCTGAGACTTGAAGTGCTATTGTAATAAATCTTGCTTTGGTTATGAGGAAATTCATTCACTGCAGGGGCTGTAGTATTAGAATCAGGGGTAACAGCTTCCCATTGGCAGAGGGCAGGGTTAGATGGGGTATTGGGAAGGAATTCTTCCCAGTGAGGGTGCTGAGGCCCTGGCACAGGGTGCCCAGAGAAGCTGTGGCTTCTCCATCCCTGGAAGTGTCCAAGGGCTAGTTGGACAGGCCTTGGAGCAGCCTGGGATAGTGGAAGGTGTTCCTACCCAGGGCAGGGGCTGGAATGGGATGGGCTTTAAGGTCCCTTGCAACCCAAGCCATTCTGGGTTTGGAAAACACCTCTAAGTTCCAGTTTCATTATTCCTAGCAGGGTGTGTTTGAGACAAACAGGACATTTCACTCTAAAGAAGGAAGAAGGCTCATTTTGCAGTCCAGGACAGGACACATGATTTGAACAGGAAGGTAAACAGCTGAACAATGGGATGGTGAGTTTGGAGACAGAGAACTGGACATTGCCTCATGTAAACTGCACAGCTTCCCTAATTCCATCAGCCATGCCATGACTAACACACAAGTTCTTGCATATTCCCAAAGACAAATAAATAAGACTCTTTAGTGAGTGACACTTTTCATCTTGCCTCTTGTAGGCTGGTGAGGTAAGAGCCACTCTGACTTGGGGCTGTCCTTTGGCCCCCCCACCCATTATCTGGTGTACATCTCCAGAGGGCACCTGAGACATCATCTGAGGACCCACACAGTCTTTGGCTTCAGTATGAGTCCTTAGTCCCTCATCTTGGTTCCTTGCCTACTTACCCCTTTGCTCCAACCTTCCTCGTTTCACATTATAATTTGGATTTTTTACATGCAGCAGATTCTTTTGTGGTTTCACCTGCTTGCACTGAGAGTCTTTTATTTCTCTTCATGATTCACATCTTTTCAGAATTATTCCTCTCCCTAATTTATAATGTATAGAGTATCTTTTAGTGACTCACTAATCTTTTTTAATTTCAGGGTGTCTCATAGTTCCTTCTGCTTCACCTTGCCCAGTGCCTTTAACGATGCTGTATTTAATACTGTTAACTCTGGTTTCTCTTCTTTTCCTCCTGCTGTGTAACCCTTCTCCAGGCTCCTGATTGGCACTGCTGTTCAAGCACTGCTGTTTTCCTTATACAGGTGAGTTTGTATTCCTAACATACAGACTCCCTAATCCCTTCATTTCAATTTTTGTTATTCTTCCTTCACAGTCAAGTACTTCATTTGTGTTTTATGTGTTTCCATCAGCCTGCCAAACCCAGCTGAGTGCCAGGGTCTCCCTCTGCATCTATTTTCTTTTACAGCTCACTGGAGGAGATTTCTTTCTCCTGTCTCTTCTCAGGAACAGCTATTGCTGCGAGTTTTCTTTAAGGTTTAGCTACTCACTGCACAGATCCATCTCCTCATCCTGTCCAGCGACTCTTTTCTCACTGTGACTTACTTAGTCCACATTTCTCCTTTTTCACTTCCCCTCCATATTAATATGGTCTAAAATACATTGTGTTCCTCAGATTTACTCCAAAGTGCACTGTGGTCTGGTTTCCTTGTGTTTTTAACAAGAGAAAACTGCTTCAGCAAGCCTAAAATACTTTTTTAAAATCAAAGATTGCAGCCTTTACCACGTGCTTTCTCAAAGGAATGCTGATGAGTCCTTCACCCTTCTCTCACAGTTTGTATTCCCTTGTCATTGCACAGTCCCCTGTCTCTGCAGTCACCGTCCCAGCTCCTGGCATCATCATTTTTGTGGATATTTCCCATGCTCCCTCCTGTAGTTTGTAGGAATGCTGTGTTGTTTTGACTGTCTTCTCTCTGTGAATCAGATCACTGGGTGCCCTCCTCTCCTCAGACATGGTCAGGTGCTATTTTTATGCAGATGAGTTGCAAATCTGTTTGTCAGCCTGGGCTTTGTTTGCCCCTGTTCAGGCGTGTATTTCATCTCGAATCTCCAGCACTTCTGGCCTGACAGCTTGTGATAACAAAGGCAAAGCAGAGCTCTGTATCTCCCCTGGAAAACTATCACTTCTTATCCCACCTTCAGCATATTACCATCCACAGTCAGTGCTGTTTGTTATCTAGACACGTTCAGTTATGAATTCTTCTGCTCCAACTGTAGTGTCACCATTATCTCTGCCATCATCTACAATGGTTGTCCCCAGTGTCATTTTTTTCCTGCCTTCCATTTAGATTCTTTCTAGCTCTCACTGCCTTCAGCTGTGCACATCCTGCATTTTCCAAGTTACACTTTGATTATTTAATTGCCTTCCTTGCCATCACCACTAAGGGGCTGTTCCACTCCTGATGGGATCATCTTTATCTGACTCCCTTGGGCTCACTGGAGTAGAATTTTTGTTTGTTTCAAGTTATCAGTGAGTGGTTTCATGCTCTTTTCATCTATAAAGCTGTTGAGACCCCTCTTACATAGCTGGGAGTCTACCTTAATTTCCTCTAGTTCTCTAGAAAGTTTTCCTAACTGTTCAATATTTTTTTCTTTATGCTTTCATGCTTTCTCAAACACCCCTACTCTCTCCCTTCAAATTTAATTTCTTAATCTTGTGGCTGTGAGACTTTTTCACATATCCTTGCATAAATATCTCTTTAGGTTTCTATCTGTGGAGCATTTGTCTAATCTTTTTAATAAGATAAGGCCAAGAACTTAGTTTTTACTGTCTTCTTTTATTGGGATTTTTAATGCTATTAAGGCACTGTAGATATTTAAACCATTATCAGTAGTACCTCATAGGTTTTCTTTTCTCTTTTCAAATACACTTTAATGGGTTTTAGGCATAATTGTTAAAATGAAGATGATAATATAGTAGAAATAAAATACACCTGCTGCAATTAAATTGCACAGAAATCTGTGAATGGGAGGCAGTTGCAAACCCTGCTTGTACAGACTGTGCTGATGGCTTTGGGAAGCTGGCAAGGTCACTTCAGAACAAGGAAGCCAATACTGGATATGATGTGTAGGTAATCAGGCAAGCAACATGCCCTTAAATCCCATCCAGTCCCACCCTCTGGACAGGGACACCTTCCACTATCCCAGGTTGCTGCAAGTCCCATCCTTGGACATTTCCAGGGATGGGGCAGCCACAGCTTCTCTGGGCAACCTGAGCCAGGGCCTCAGCACCCTTCCTAATGCAGGCATAATTTTGATGTAATCATTACTTTTATCTGTGTCCATATAGTTCTCACATAAAGGTCCTTGCTTGTGAGGAATTTAGCAGAAGATCTGTCTCAAATCTAAATGTCTCCTCAGAGATTATGTGGTTTGTGGGAGTATGGAATAAATGGATGGAAGGAATAGTACTGACTCACCAAGATCAACTCATATTGACTCAAAAACTGGAGCCAAAACAGCTTAATTACTAATTGTGATGCAAATTATCTTCCTTAATATTTCCTCAGTACTTCAGGACTTCAAGTAGCATCTCTGAGCTGGCCATTACTCCTCAGAAAGATGTTTTTGAGATTGTCATAAGGGACTGTGTGACAACATCAGCTCAATGCTTTATGGTGGTAAAGAAATGTTGATCAAACATAACATTCTTAATAAAAGAATAGAAAATAAAGCAGTGACATCACTGGGGATACTCTGCCAGCAGCTGGGATTAATTTGTACAGTTCTGGTCCTCACACCTCAAGGACAATCCATTGGATCAATAAGCTGTCCAGAGAGGAGCATCAGGGCTGGTCAAATGCTACTTCATATGGAACAACCAAGTAAGCCAGGAGTTTTCAGCCTGGAATACAGGTGGCTATAGAATTCATTAGGAGGAGTGAAGAAGGGTTGGGGGCTTTCTCAGTGGTGTTTTTGATTAGATTTTTTATTGTTGTTGTTTTTGGTTGGTTGGTTTGGTATTGTTGGAGATTTTTTGAGGGAAGGATTGGTTTGATTTTTTTTTTTTGCTCTCTCTTCTAACAGAAGAACTCAGAAAGGATGAAATTAAATCAACAAAGAGGCACATTGAAAGCAAACAAAAAAGACTGGTCATTCTTGTATTGTGGCTGTTTGCAGAGGCTCAACAGGAGATCAGACAAAGCTCATGGAACAGGGGTTTCTGAGTTCCCAGGACATGTATCCAGCTCAGGAAGTCTCTGAGCTGCCAGTGCCTGCCAGCTGTGGGGTGACAGTTGCCATTTTCCCCTGGACACCCACTCCTGGCAGCACTCACAACAGGACAGAGGTTCTGTGGCTCCTTGAGCAGGGCAGTGGCACTGGTTTGCCAATACCTTCAGGCCTTATGGGTGGTAATATTTCATTAAGACTAAATTGTAAGAATAGGCTTGGTTTTGATCAGTAATGAGTTTTCATTTTTAAAAATGACTTTTTTATTCTTGGACACTGCATGGGTGGCATGTTTTCATTTGCACACTGCAAGCACTGTGGTGAAGAGGGGGAAGATGTATTTTATTTTCTTCTGTGAAGAGTAGAGCAGCGGGATGGTTTTTCACTCTCACAGGTTTTCTTTAAAGCAGTAACATTCAGCTTGTTTTATTTTTCATCAGTCTGTTACAGGCTGTATGGCTGATTCACATTTCTGCTAAATAACAAGGTCTTAATAATCAAATTAATGTTGATCATCTTACTTTCTTTGTCTGACATAATCTGCTTTAGTAAATAATCTGAGGCTTTCTTAATGATGAACTTGAAGGTTGAAGGCTCACTATTTTTCTTAATTATCTCCATAAGCCACAGATTGAAAGCTGTATATTTCCTGTTTTGTAACAGACATCAGGGGTTTTTAGCAGAGTATTTAATTCAGGTGCTGCCTCTTCTATTTGTAAGAAGAAAGGAGAGCTCAGGAATTTGCAGTGTTGCATTATAGTTACATTTTTTAAAAAGCAAACAAGCCCCAAACAGATTGGCATTGTAGTACAGAAGTTTACACTCATTTTTCACAGATCAAACGAGAATAAGTAAATTTACATTAACTTTAATGCCTGAACTAGCAGCACAGCTACTTTAAATTCAGTAGAAGAGAGACAAAGCAGATATTCATATCTAAACATCAGGGTAAGAACGTTTCCAGGTGGAAAGTGAAAATTAATGGAGCTATGACAATTCACAAGAGCTCTTATATTTGTGTTTATAGTTTGTTTTCCTGCACCATTCAGTTAAAGGAATTAAGGTTGTATTTTGTCTCATCTTTAGCTGGCTAGGACTTGTGCTTAGCTTTTGTGAACATGATTTCAGAGCATCTATTACTATTAATGTGAAAATAGCTTTTTGTTTTCATTTCTGGGATTGCCATATTTTAGACATAGTTTTCCTCCTCTTGTATGTGTAAGTAATATGGTCTGTTTCCTTGGAAGTAAAATAAAAATAAACGTTGTAACTCCTGAATGAACTGAGGCCATGAAAATGTACCTGGTGATGAACAACTGTGGAGATCCTCATCATTCCAGAGGTGGGCTGGGAATTCAATCTGGCCTTGGCTGGTCTGTGCTGTCCCAGTCCCTGAAAGTTGTAATACATCCCAAAGACTTGCTGGGTTGATTGAACAGAGAGACAAAACTAGAGAAACAATCTGCTGAGAATATGGAAAATTGTAATATGCAAAATTACAAAAATAACAAATTCCTTGCTTTAGCAATTCTGGGGAAACTGTTGCTATTTAAAGACTATTGGCTGTAGGTGGTAAATTAACTAACCTTTTTTCTGGTAGCTACTCCCAAGACTGTGAATTTATATAGGCTTTCACTTTTAGGTTTGCACTTTAGTGACCCCGTGGTGAGGTTCTTTTTCTTGACAATTGAAATGCCTTTTTTTAGTTATTTAGCTACCAGCAGAAAACAGCCCAGTAGCACTAAATCTGAGTTTGCCTGTAAAAGTCAATGAAGCAGCTGTTGTCTGTTTTACACAAATGAACAAAGAAACTGGTCTGTGATCAGAAAGTTCCCTTGTCCATTTTCTTTTATCAGGTTTGTACTTGTTCTATTACTATCAGAACAGAGCAAAATGAGATTACATGAGGGGAAGAACCTGTTATCCTGGTTATTCTATTAGTTTTTAAAAAAACAGAGCATTTGATTAAGAACTTGACTAATTCAAAAATGGCTTTTGAATGGACACAATCAATGAGTGATAAGCTATAAATAGTTAACTAGTTTTTATTACAAGTCCAGAGGTCCTTTCAACATGAAGTTTGAAAAGACTGGAGAGATGCAGAAAGCTTGAATACATCATATTAGCTACCTCCTCTTTGTTTCCCTTTTCCACAGAGGCCAATAAGGCTGTCAGATTGATGTAAAACTCGTTGCTAGTTAAATTACAGCATGTAGACTTACATTAGTACATAGTGCTGAAAATGAAAAACAGCCCGTTGCAGAGCAGGTGAAATTTGTTTTATTTTTACAGCTGGTTTTCTTACAAACTTCATTACAAGTTTTCCTCACTTTTTGGAGTAAAAGAAATATGTGCTGCGTGAAAAATGGGAGGTTTTAAAAAAAGACACAGAGGACATTTTTACCTTTCCCATTATAGTATCTAAGAATATAGAAATTGCTTCTAGGAAAAATGTGTTGCTGTAAAGATCAGGCTTAGTCTCCTGGGTTTTGTTTTTAAGGAAGTCTGGAATGTAAAAGAATCCTGAAAAGATAAGAACAAATCCCCTTTTGTTTTAGAAGAACAAATTATCCCCTGTTCTTCCATTTACTTACTTGCATGAGTAAAGGCCAAAGCAATAATTAATAATACATCCTTTTTCAATCAAAATTCAGTAGTCTTAAGATTTGCTTAAATCTCTTTTATTCTGTTAACTTTGTAAATAATTATTAGATGAGCTGCAAGCTGATTTAGATTGGATATTAGGGAAAAGAACTTTCATGGAAATGTTTGTAAAGTGGTGTCAGGGGCTGCCAGGGCTGTGGTGGAGTCACCATACTTGGAAGTGGTCAAAAACACATGGATGTGGCACCTGGGCACGTGGTTTAGTGATGACCATGGTGGTGCTGGCTTGGTGGTTAGGCTTGATGGTATTAAAAGGCTTTTCCAACCTTAATGATTCTGTCATTCTAAAATACTGTTTCTGAAAAAAAAAATCAATCTGAAAACCTACATTTCAGTCTGAATGAACGATTTCAGAACTTCCACTTGGGTGAAAAATGGGTTTTTTTAGGTGAATACCCAGAATATTTACTTGTGAGATATGTGGATTGTGGATGTAGTGTGTAACAGGACTCGCCATGCCAAACCTGGCATTTGGGCTGTTTTGGATTTTTTTTTTTTTTTAAGGCCTTGCAGAGTCTGCTTTTAACATTTTGTGTTCCTTACAAATTAAAAAATGAGATTCATGTCACTTCTTAGTGTTTATGCCTTAGGGTGCATTTCTATAACTCTGTTTTCCCTTTGCCTAAACAGTAACTTTCAGACTTTTCTTGTGACTCCTTGGAACTGCACCATGGGTTCCCTGGGCTTCCCTGACCACAGGAGGAAAAAAAAATGGTGTAAAACATGTAGCACATGGTTTCTGTGCTCTACTCAGTCTGTAGGGGTAAAACTGAATATATCTTTTAAGATTTAAATAGAATCATCAAATCTTTTAGGTTCCAAAAAGCCTTAAGGATCATCACTCCAACCCTCACCACAGCACTGCCAAGGCCCCCAGGGAACCTTGTCCCCAGGTGCCACATCCACCACTTTTAAATAACCATGAAATAAACTGCAACAGCAGTGGTAAAAAAAAGTGGCCTATTCTCGACAGAAACCTACAGATCCAGAAGAGTGCATTAACTAGAGGAGGAAGGACATGTATTACAGGATATATTCCATGGGCAGCATGGTTTTTTTCACACAAAGGGCTCTTGTGGTTTTTGTGAGCACAGATGGCTTTCAAGTTGTGCCACCCAGTAACTTGAGAATGCTGGGATGAGGAATCCTTTTCCAGTGGAGAGCATAATTGAAGGTCCTTCAGTGAAATAAGGTATCTTTGAAGTGGCTGTCTTGTTAACTTCTAACTTAGCACATCAAAGTAAGGGAAAAATGTCATTTTTTCTCGTAAATGCAAATTGTGGCTCTCGACTGTCTGATGTCCTGCTTCAAAACCTTGCAGATGTTCTGGGTGATTCCCATGGTGAAGGTTTTGTCTTTGGTTATGCAGGAATAGCTTTCAGTTTTTTAATGGAAGTGTTGGACTTTGGTGATCTCTCTGCAGCATCTTGCATATGGAAATAGAATTTTCACTGGATCTTCCTTTTGTGGTGTTTGTGTTCTCACCCTCAAAACTGCTAAACAAAAACGTGAATATTTTCCTTCTTAATTGTAATGTCAAGATCATAGAGTGAATGTTGCAGGCAGTTTAATGTTCAAAATGTCTTGGTTTCTGTTGGTTTACTGTAAAATGTTAATAAATTTTCCTAGTGACGCTTAAAATAGCTGTATAAATTGAGACATCTTAATTGATATTTCCAGACTCTGGGCATTTTTGGTTAGTTGTCCTTTCTCCAGACTTCTGCTCTGTGCTATAAAGCAGCATAATTTATCCCAGTGAATCTTTACATGCAGGAGACATTATAGGAACCTTTTGATGCTTTTCCTTCAGAACCCTTTCCTCTTGGGCGGGCAGCAGAGAGAGAACTGATTCCCAGGAGTTCCTGATGGACATGAGACACAACTTCGTTCCTGTGCAGGGACCAAGCAGTGAATAGTGTCCAGAGAGGCTGTGGAGCCTCCCTCACTGGGGATATTCCAGACCTGTGCCCTGTGCTCTGGGATGGCCCTGCCTGAGCAGGAAGGGGGGGCCAGAGGAGCCCGTGTGGTCCTTTCCAACCTGACACATTCCATGATTATGTGAGAAGTGTTGTCTCTGTAGTCTGGGAGAGGTAGGAAAGAAGGGAGGATACATTTCCTAAAACTGCAGGAAGCAGAAGCACTAAAGAAACTAGGGAAAGCAAACCCCAGTTTGTTTTGGAAACAAAACTTCCAACATGGGATAACAGGAATAATTAGTCTTGCAAAAGCTCATCAGTGGAGGCCACTCCAGATGCAGCATCAGTGTCTCTTGTACCCCCCACCCTCCAGTGTTCTCCATATAAATCATGCTGCTCTTGCACGTGCTTCTCTGGGCATCAATAGTTCTTTGAAATCCTAAAACTCTGCAAGGTCAGCAGGAGTCATGCAGGTCCCTTGGGAAGCGTGGACTCATGGAATACACTGTGGTGGGTCACAGCCTGTTTGCTGCTGCTGAGCTCCACTATTCCAGACAGCTCCAGTGATGGACAGCCATACAGGCCATCAGTAATTGCACTTGGATACTGGAACCTGCTCAGCATCAAAAATCCCCAGTGCCTTATCTCAGAGTGATGAGTCCTGTGCTGAAGGTGAATTGCAGCTTGAATACAAGATCTGCTTCTTCCCCCCCATATTTCAGCACATATTTCTCATGTAGCTGCTTTGCTTAGTGAAGGTGATCACTGGCCTGGTGTCTTAAAAATAATCATTACCCTTCTCCTGAGCTCAGATTTAATAGTACTTCATCCAGATACTGTGATGGAAATTCAGCTAGCTGGATGAATTTATTTCTTCCATGACAAGAACATGAACCTCTCAGCAAGTTGCAAAGCATCTATGAAATTACAAAACAAAATCTATGCTCGGGCCATAGAATGATGACTTCAGTCTCATAGGTTTGTGGTGTTTATTGGAATATTGATTTTAGATCCTGAAATGGTAAGTCCAAAAAACCAGTGGAGTAGGAAATTTGGAACTCTTTTTTTTTCCCCCCTTTTTTTGGGAGGGGGAATATCCTACCTTTAGATTTCTGCCTTGTTATCCTAAATATCCTTCTAGCTATCTCTTTTAGATTTTTTTTTTCTTTTAGTTTTCATGAAGATGTGCTTTTAATCAATTGAAATAGTGACAAAATAGACTATTTTATATTCCATAGAGTTACTGTAGAGCTCAGTGTCACGGCAAGAATGTACAATAGTAGTAGTCAATAAAAAGCATTCACTGACCCATCAGTCAGTGTTTCAGTGCTGACTTGGGCAGGTAGAACAAGCTCCTGAAGTGATCAGTGACAGTTTCCAGGTAACTTGTATGATGAATATACACCAACTCTCACTTCTATGGAGTCAGGAATTCCAGTGTTCAGAGACACTTGAAGCTACAAACTAATTCCTTGCCTGGCTCGATGCACTTCCGTCATCTTTCTGGATGAACAAAGTTGCTCAGCTGTGAATTTGCAGTCGAGGCTGTTGAAAATAACTTGTGATGGAATGGCATGGGACAGGGGAGCTGCACATCTACTCATCTTTTAAAGACTTCCAGGGAAGGTGATTCCACCTCTTGCCTGGCAACTTTCAGTGAAGAAAGTTTCTCTAATATAAGAGAGAGGCTGTTTGCTCTCATCCTGTTGCTTATTATTTGGGACCAGACCCCAAATGACCCCCACCTGGCTGCATCCTCCTGTCAGGGAGTTATAGAGAGTGAGAAGGTCCCCTCTGAGCCTCCTTTTCTGACCTCCCTCAGCTGCTCCTGGTGCTCCAGCCCTTTCCACAGATCCTTCCCTGGACACACTCCAGGCCCTCAATGTCCTTCCTGAATGCCAGGGCCCAGAACTGTGTTGTAGCAGCCTTCATGTTAGAGGGTAGAAATGAGCCCAGACACAGACTCCTTGTTCATCACAGCATGAAAAGGGCCCTGGTTTATTCCTCTTTACACCTCAGCCATCCTGACCCCAACCATTCCCTGACTCTGCCTGCACCAAGCTCCTGCTGGAGGTTTCCCTTGCAGCCTCTGACTGCTGCTGATTTCCTGCTCACCTCTGACTGCAGGGATCAGTTTGCAGACTGTGACTGCAGCTTTTACCCAGCCAGACTGTGACTGCAGGTTCCAGCAACAGGCTCTGACTGCACACCCAGACTGACCTCACTGCAGGGAGTCTCTCTGCCCAGGATTCTAGGCCTTCATGATTCCAGCTCCTCCTTCACGGTTCCTCTGTGATGATCCTCCCCTCACCAGCTCACCCACTCCCTTTTATCACACTTATCTTTATTGGATACAGCTGTTACTTATCAGGGGTGAGGTCACCTGTATTCCCTCCTCCTACATACCTGGGCACACGATGGGAGGTGCCTCAGCAGTGCCCAGCACAGGGCATGGGCACTGCCCTGGTCCTGCTGGCCACAGTGGTGCTTTTACAAGGTGTTTCTAAAACCTCTTTGTGATGCTAAGAAGAAAAAAAAAGGTGCAATTTGTTAAATTTGATCAGTTGCTAAGTAATAAAATAATGTGTATATAAAGACAAATCTCGATAAGAGCATCAGCAGGAAAACAAGGCAAAGAACATTTTTCCTCTGTGTATACAGCTCACAGCTGAAACTTTGCAAATTGCTGGTAACTGTATCAGCATATGATTCCTTCATTTGCATTTGTACTTCAATTAATTTTATAATTTAATTTGTGCAGTTCTGAATATTTCAGTGTATCTCAGTGAAGGGAGAATCTTTTTCAAGGAGCACAGCTGTTCAGCTCCAGTAAGTTTCTCCAAGTACAAGTGGTATCAGTATTTCTGCTTTCAGAATTATTTCTCTGTAGGTGGGTTTGAAGTAGCACCATCATCATTCAGATCTTGCAGTGTCTGCACCATCAGATCTGGGATGTTGTAGTGCAAGCCAGGTGTCCCAATAGCAAACCCATAGTATTTCCTGGTGTAATTTCTTCACCTGTGTACATTACTACTTCTTATTTTGCCTCTCTGTTGTTCCTGTTTTATACTTCACATCTTGCTTTATTTTATTGTTAATTAAATTCTGTAGAATTCATACAATGTACTCAACAGCTTTTTGAGTAATCCTGTGGATGGAAAAGGAGTATTGAAGATATTTTGATTTTACTATCACTTTCACTCCAAGGTTGGAAGAGAAGTTATCACTAGATAAATATAATGTTAAATAGTTTTTCACACGTGTTCATGTAGTTCTGTTGTTTGTAAACCATCCCAGAGTTTGTGCTGGCTTGTCCTAAGCCAAAATACAGCTGGCTGCCTGGTTGACTTGGAAGTTTTGTATCTTCAAGAGGTTTGGTCTTTGACAGCTTGATACTTGTGAGGCAGTGGAGAAGTGCAGGCAAAATCTACTCATTACTGGGGATTCATCAGTTTGCAGGGAAGCTGCTGCTGTGTTGGAACAGTGTAATCACTAGATTGCTTCACCTAGTTATGAGTTTATTAAGAAAACATCAAGACAAAACATCACAAGCTCATTGTTTTAGTGTAAAAATCCGTAGGGTACATGTTCTTAGACCCAAACATGCTGCAAATACAAATTCAAGCACAGTGCATAGACTTGTGCTGTACATGCCTGCATGTTATTCCTGTTTTCTCACTCTTGGATGCCTGTGTTTGCCCTCTCAGAGGAGAGCCAGGATCCTGTGCTGTGCTGTGCCAGGTCCTTTGCCAGCCCTAGCCATCCACAGTGGTTCCCAGTGCTCTGGTCCAGGCTGGCCCTGGGGGTCCAACTGCACCATCTGCTCCCTGATTAGTAAATGCTGGTCTGTGCCATTCTCTCCCATTGCCTGGATTGTGCACCGAGTCCTTCACTCAGTTCTGTTGCAATGAGGGTGGCTGCAACAAATCTTTGTCTCCTGACTTCAGGGTATGTGCAGCATGAAGTAAGAAAAAGGAGTGGGAACGATGGAGGGCCATGAAGAGAAAATTTACTTCAATGAGAAATAAAAATAAGGATGATGTCCAGAAGCTGAACACAGTACAGGGACAAACTCTAAAGACCAGAAACAAGGGAGAAGTAACAATATATTCTTGGAGGTGGATCACTCTAGAAACAATACCATACATGAAACACAAGTAACCAACAGGGGAGAAGTACTTGGACTAGTTAACATCATAACTCCAAAGGCTCTTGGGAGGAGATCTCAGGCTCACCCTGAGTTGAATGAATGTTTCCCAGGGCTTGAAGCCAAGGCCTGGTGTGTCAGGGGTGAAGTTCTGCTGACTCTGCTTCTCAGTCACATCTCCCTGGCAGGCCCCTGGGCCTCCACAACTCTCTTACTCTGTTTTACAAAAAAATAAAGAGCAAAAAGAATTCTTAAAAACCTTAAATGTATAACTTAACAAACAGAGTGGTAATGCTAATGTAATTGCCTCCTGAATCACAGACTTCTTGGGGAAAAAAGTCTCTTTCCTTGATGTTTAACTTCTCTGCTGCCTGACAAGTACCTGCACCTCGGTGGCTTGAGCACTGTTGGGAGCACCAAGTGTCACAAATTCTGAGGGGTTCTGTGCTGCTCTGTCCTTTCTGCTTCCTTTTTACCAGTGTGGAGTGGAGCTTGCTCACTCCTCATGACTGATGTGGCCTAATGAGACATGCCATTTTTCATTTTAAAAAGATAAGCTGTAGTGCAGATGAGGCTACTCCTTCTTGCAAGCAAGCAAAGGCAGTGGATTCAACCCAGTTTTGGTGCCTGTGTCTGTATTAGCAAGTTTTGTGGGTCAGTAGGGATGAATCTGAAAGTGTTGATGTTGCTAAGTTAAGTAGTGGGTGTTGTGCCAGGGCACTTTCTTTTTTCCTTGCTTGCAGTGAGGTGAATACCAGGAAAACTGCTGTTTTGAGTTTGCCTGTGTAATGTGCTCCTGCCTCAATGCTGTCCACCCATGGCTGTGTGCTCCCTCAAAAATTCACTTCTAATTGGGGATTCTCTTTGGGCTAGCACCCCTTTTAATACATATCTGAAAATTATTTTCAAGTTTTTAAATGCTTTTTAGTATTATCTCAGTTTCCAGTGTTGTCAGACTTTAAGTTTCAAAAGTCAGTGGTGAAAAGCTGTGTTTTTTCTCAAGCTGAGGATGCTGAAATGTGACTTTTGAGACTAATGATTATATGTTGGTTTCCAATTGCCAACTGTGTACCTTGCTGCCCTGTGAGATTCCTGCAAGGACAGATGGGTATGGCTAACAAGGAGATTAAAGGAGTTAAAGGGATCTTCTGTTCTAAGTTCAGAAAATGGATGTAGCAAATAACAGCCTTTAAAAGACAGAAACTCGAATGTTCATTTAAATTAACAGCTCTTGGAGAAATACTGCCTTCCAAAAGTAATGAGAAGGGTTCTTTTAACACTTAATCAGACAAGGTTGTTGACTCGTAAAAGAAACTATGGCAGCTGCAACTATTTGGAGATTTCAAAACCGTATCAGTGAAGGTCAGCACATAACAGGCTTCCTCTAGTCCTGGCTAGAAAGATTTTTCACTGAGGGGTTTAAATTACTTCTGGTGTCATTAAGAATATGTGTTGTTTACGTTCATATCATTCCTCTAAAAATATCAGACTAGAAATGATATGTTTTCTGAAACTTAATGAAAAAGGCACAACGCTGTGCAGAGTTAGAAAAGAAGAAAAAAAAACTATTTGTAAAAGGTATCTATGCCCTGGAGTGTTCCTTGGTGTGATGGGATCCAACAGAGTTGGTAGGAACTGAGAGCCATTACAGTAAGCAAGAAGGAGCTGGACTTCTAAGCAATAATGTTTTCCTTTTCAAATAAAGCAGGACAAAACAGAAGACTTCTGGCTTCTCTCAGTGTGAGAAGTCAGATATTTCTATTTACACTCTTAGTACTGTTGTAGGCTGTAGCCTGGTGAGAGGTCCACACTCGGTAATGTCTGTGATCCTCTCTGGAGAGAGAGAGAGAAACAATAACAATAATATCCCTAAAATAATAAAATAATCATACCCATCCAGTAAAAGGAAAAACATAATTGAGAAGCAGTTTGTGTGCTCTTGTTTAAAGAGGGAGGATTAGGAAATTAAGACTGAAATTGCAAGGGGAGAAAGACAAGTGTCAAATAGCCAAGGGTCACACAGGTCTGTGCAGGGTATGCACAAATCCATCATAGGCTGAGCAGCACAGAAAGCTCTGCTCACCTGAGTGACCACATTAAAGATGATGTCTGCCAAAGGCTTTGATCAAAGCTAAATTTTTCCATTCTGCTCTGGAGTGTTTCCTTCAGTGGCAGCTTTTGAGCAAGGTCCATTTGCTGCAGCGTGTAGCAATTTGTATGCCTCAGAGCATCTGATGGAGCGTTCCCTCGGCAGCAGGAAAGCAGAAAAAACACCTCAGACTGCAGAGTGCTGCTGGTGTTCTTATAATTCAATCAAGGAGATCCCACCTTTGTCTGTAAGCAAGCCAAGGACTTACTCCAAGAATGGAGTTGCTCCTCCTGGAATAATTTTGTTATTACTTGCAATTAGCAGTTCAGAAGTATAATAATAGTGTTGCTACCATATACTGTAATAGTTGTAATTATTGCTTATAGGATGTAAGCAAAATTATTCATTGATTTGACAGAGGACTGATTTGGACCTGTCCCATAAATACTGTTTGTATCTGAGAAGGACTTTGGGGTGTGCTGGATGAGAGGCAGGACATGAGCTGGACATGTACCCTCACAGCCCAGAAACCAAACATGTCCTGGGCTCATCCCACAGTGTGGGCAGCAGGGGAGGGGGATTCTGTCCCTCTGCCCCCCTCAGGTGAGACCCCACCTGCAGAGCTGCCTCCAGCCCTGGGGCTCCCAACATCAGGATGTAGAATTTATCCTACAGATAAGAGAGGCTGGAGCCTCTCTGCTCTGGAGCCAGGCTGGGATAGCTGGGGGTGTTTACCTGGAGGAGACAAGGCTCCAGAGACACCTCAGAGCCCCTGCCAGGGCCTAAAGGGGTTCCAGGACAGCTGGAGAGGGACTTGGGACATGGGCCTGGAGTCACAGAACAAGGGGAATGGCTTCCCACTGCCAGAGGACAGGGAATTAAAGATGGGCATATAAGGTGTGGGATATAAAGTTGGGATTCTTCCCTGTCAGGGTGGTGAGGTCCTGGCACAGGTTGCCCCAGAGGAGCTGTGGCTGCCCCATCCCTGGAAGTGTCCAAGGCCATGTTGGATGGGGCTTGGAGCAGCCTGGGACAGTGGAAGGTGTCCCTGCCCATGGCAGGGGGTGGGACTGGATGGGCTTTAAGTTCCCTTCTAGCCCAAACCATTCCATGATTCCCTTCATTTGTACAAGAAAGGATGAAAGCAACTCTCAACCCAAAAGCTTCCTCTGATTTTTATGTGCTGTTTTTTGCTCATTTGCAAACCAGCCTATTGAGCTGGGGAATTGTTGGCTGCTAAGTGACAGTCAGCTGTTTCCATCTCCTGCAGTTTCTATATTCCTTTGAGGCAAAAGTTACACGGTGGAATTTGGTCTTGATTTAAATTATATACACACAGGAAGAGGCTGGTAGATGAGAAATTGCAGTCTGGGAGTGTTAATTTGTGGTCTGCACAAAGTCAGTGATACTGGGGCCAAAATAGGATTCTTGATATGATAATTAACATGTCATTGTTAGGATGGATTTCTAATAGTGTCTTTGCTTTTTAAACGAGGAGGGCTGAAGAAGGGAAAGGTGAAGGCAGGTTTCATATTAATTTAAGTGTATGTTGCAGCACAAGAGGTACAAAGGTTTCATATTCAGCAATAAATCTTTATAATTATTATTATTTAAAACCTAAAGGAACAAAATTTAGATTGTTGTTTTGGGGTGGTTTTTTTTGTTTTGTTTTGTTGTTTTTTTTTTGTGTAAATTGCTGTTCTTCCTGAAAGTTTATTGCAATTTGTCTAACTAAAATTTGTCAGCCACTATCCCTGAGAAATCCAAAATATTCTCTAAACAACAAAAAGCCTGGATTTCTTCTAGTATATTGAAATATGAGTGGAATTATTTTTACCTGTGACTTTTTTTGACATCCTTGAAAAACCCAGCACCTTGACTCTCCTAAGTAAGAGTGAGACCTGAGTGCAACATTAATTCAGAATATTTCCATATTGTCTCACTGTTTATGTATCTCTTTCCTGCAGGAGTGCATGCTTTGAGTCTGGTGAAATAATGAGTGTTTTATGCTAAAGAACAGTAACATTATTTCACAACTTTGTCTTTAGCCCTTTACTGGATCCTACTCATTTAAATTCTCATTTCCACGAGTGCTTGCTTCCTGCAGTCTGATACTGTTGTAAATGTTGGCTGGAATGAGCTGTCAAGATGAATAGACCACGTTCAGTTTCCACCAAAAAAATGTATTTTTCTTTACACCATGTAAAAGCCCAAGGAACTTTCCTCCACTGTCTCCCCAGGTTTTTCCTTAAAACAAAAGATTTTTCTTTCTGTTCTGTCATCATTCCTGCTTGACACAAGACGTCCTTGTGCTGTTCCTCTCTGTGGAACCAGACAAAAAGCAGCTTATCCAGACAAAAAGGACTTTGCTGTGGCTCAGCCCAAAGCCAGCATCAGTGGGACCATCTTTACAGTAGTATTTTTCATATTAAAAAAAAAGCAGAATGGCATCCAGGTGTATGATTGAGACTTCTGGCTTTGGTTCTCTTATATCAGCAAAACACGAAAACCAAACAAACCTCATTTTTAATATTCAAAAATTAATGGTTATTCAGGAGAAGAACTTGTCTACAAAACAGGGATGTGATTGACCTGCTTTGATCATAAACCTAGAGAAACTCAAGTGTTTGGTGAGAATATTTAATTGTGGTTGTTGTGGCAAAAGAACTTGAAGCCCATCTTATCTAAAATTGACCTTACAGACTCACAGTGATGAGTACATTGAAATTCTAATGTGTAGCCAACAATATTTGGGTGTTACAGCAGGTGTGTTCCCTTTCCTTTTAATTACACGGCTTCCACCCTTGTTAATATTCTGTTATTGACAGATGAATGGTGTCAGCTGTGGTAAAGTTAATCAGGCCGTGTTAAAAATGATCAGTAAATGGTGCTGGGTTTAAAGGGTTCCTTCACATTAACCATTTCCACAAAAAATACTTGGAGAAAGGGGAGATTGGACCTGGATTTTTTTTGACTAGGTACAGTAATCAAAAGAAATGTGTTACAGAGTCAGGATAAGGAGTCAGGTTTATCAAGAGGAGATTATGAACTTGTTGCAGATTTAGGCAAAGCTGTGTTTACAGTGGCAGATTCTGAGGCTTAGTACAAATATTAACCTAAGTATTATTAAGCTAATAGCATGGCATTGCTACTTAGGCTTTGCTTGAAAGGTGGATGGGTTTGAAGGAAAATAAATCAGGAAGTTCTCTGCTACTGTTGGCAATCTGCTATTAATTTCCTTATTAATTATTTACAAAATGCTTCTTTATTTAGATGAATGACATGTTTTCTTTTTAAAGCTAGTGATTAATATCAGGTTTGAGGTAGTGACAGCTGGGAGAGGATTTCAAAGCCGTGGTTTTGCAAATTAAACCACTGAAGGTATTTGAGGATGAGCCCCTCAGAAATGTCACCCCTCAACACCAGTCACCTTTAGAATGTGTGTTTACGAAAGTAAGTGTTGCTGAAAACACTGAGGAGATAACTGAGATGGTAATTACCTTATGAGGAGTTGTTTGTGATAATTTTATAAAGAATTGATGATCGTTCCTTTGAAAAACACAAACCTCTTCCAGCTCTTCAGGGAAGAATAAAAAGGTGGGAACAAACTCAGGCCTGTGACATTCTGTGTCTGAGTGAGCAGTAACTGATTGCTGCTTCTCAGTGAAAATTCTCTTCCACACTGATTAAATCATATGTGTACGTCCTGCATCAGAATGAGTTAGAAAAGGTAAAAAGTGGGATTTTTCCAGTAATATCAATATCTGTGTGCTAGTGATATTGCTATTAGCAGCAGTGCTGAGATACTGCAAGGCTCTAATTAAACCCAGACAGCTCAGGTGTAAAATGTAAGATTGATTCAGCAGTGTCCCAGTGGGGAGTTGATGCTCTTTTGTTATGCTGTGGTCTGGAACAAGCCGTAATTCTGTCGCCAAATGGTTGTGTGTTAGGATGAGCTATTTTATGACAGTTTGGCTCCAAGCAAAGCTATAACTCTGCCTATGTTGTGGGAAGTAGATTGCATTCAGGAGCCCTTCCTCAATCGACACGCAGCCCTATAAACACTTGAGCCTCCAAGCCATGTTCATCTCAGTGTGTGGCTGTTGTTGCATCGTGATGAATGTGGTGTTGCTCCTATGGGCATTTTTATCACTTATTTCTGCTCTAGAAAAAAAATATTTTTAAATAATTTTTTTTTTCTCATTAGCTCATTAGCAGTTGGAATATGTACAGTCTTAATAAACCTCCTTCAAAGGTTTTGCTTTGACATTATCTCTTGTGCCCCGTGGATATACGAGGAAGAATTGTCAGATTTTGTACTTGCAAAGTCAGTTCAGAATAACAAGATTTCAACACTCTGAAGGAGGAGATACAACCACTATAGGATTTAATACACACATATGTATATATATTTCAGAATAGATTGGTTGAGGCCCAGATCTCACTGAGCTTTCTTAGCCCCTAGCGTGGAGTTTTAAAAGACTAGAGACAGTTCTGATGACCACCTGTTTTCCAGGTGGAGGAACTGAGATTGGCTCAGTTGGTTGGTGCCTGGTGCTAATAATACCAGGGTTGTTGCTGTAATCCCAGGATGGGACTTGATGATCCTTGTGGGTCCCTTCCAACTCGGACTATGATGAGAAATCGAAGTCTGTGAGATCAAGCTGGAGCTCTCAGTTTAGCAGTCACACTGTAGAAGCTGCATGTCCCAGTGCACTCTGTGCCCCTGTTTTAATTAACCTTGGGTGTCACAGGGAGCATGGGCAGCTCATACTTTGTGCTTTTTAAGGAACCAGTTCCCATTTCTCCTCCTCATCCCACTGTTCCTCATTACCACCCTTTTCCATTCATGAGCTCCATGCCCACCACAGCAAGGTGCCCTCCACAATGGCTGTAATGTAGCTGCATCACTCTTTGCCTTGGCACCTCTAGAAGACAGGTTTGAACAGAAATTTTTAAATTTCTGGCATACTCCTCAAAATAAAAACATCTTTAGATGGTTTATACATGTTCATATGGCGCTCAGTGGGAGATGCTTGACTGGGAATCCCAGGAATGGTGTGGAACAAGGCAGGACTCAGTTGGATATGGCTGAACACACAGCACAATGACCCACCTGTTTCATTACAGAGTAATGGGTTCAGTGGCTGCTCCTCTTGTGCACCCCCAGGCACTGATGGGTCCCAAGTGTGTTGTGCTCCTGGCAGGGCAAGATGTAGAATTGATGCAGCCACCCAGAGGTGGGTCAGGATCTGTACATCCTCATAATCCAGAGGTCTGATACTCAGGTGGGACACTGCTTGTACATTTTATAACGAAATAGCTGCCATTTTTCGTTCTACTAAGAATTAATTCTGTTGTCCACATTAGCTGCTGCTATTAACTAGCTGGTAATGGCATCTAACAAGATGTTTAGGAGTCACAGGGGAGAAAAACAAGACTCTAATTTTAACCTGATTGACTGAAACGTTTAAACATTGACTGGAAAATCGTAATTTTCTTGTTGTCTTCAATCTATATTAGACAAGGATTTAAATATAGATGGCCTGTACTGTAGCATTGGGTTGCCTTTTGGTAATTTTCAAGTTTTCCTTGAAGTGTGTTGAACTGTAACATGTGACCTTGCATTTCTCATGGTAACCAAATATTCCGAGTCTGAGCCCACCCCTTTTTATATATTTATTTATTATGTATCTTTGTTACTGAGATTTCTTCTGAAATATCATCCATAGGACATAATTAACTTAAAATATCCCTGTTCTTCCATGTATGTCTGTTTGATACCTCCCTGGTGGAAATGCAGGCCCTCAGAACAGGGTTCATGTCTATTTTGTGCTTTGTCATACACATGGCCAGAACCAGTGTTTCAGGGGTTTAATAACTATGTTGGAAAACAGAGAAATTAGAGATGGAAAGGACAGTGTATGGCTTTGCTCATCCCAGTTTAAGATTGTTCTTTGTGGTACTAGCATTCTGATGGGAATTGTTTTAGCTTTCACAGACTCAGATAAAGAGCCTGTAAGCTATCAGAAAATTATCAGGTTCTTTCATTGTATTAAATATAAGCTTGGTTTTGGCTTTTTTTTAGGTCATCTTACATTACTCTTCCACTTTTATTTCTAGCCTTGGTATCTTGTGTTTTATATTCTGTTCCTTTTACTCTGTCCTCTTTCCTCTTCATTGACAAAGGGTCACTGATGGTTTTCAATGTTTAGGGGTCTCCTCAGAGTTGCCCAGATTTAAACCACCACCTTCCTGGCTTCCCTTCATCTCATTCCCAGCCTCAGTTTGTTGTCTCAGGAAATCACTGTTGCCAGAGGTGCTGTTCTGGGCCACTCTTGGGCCTATGTCACCTATTCTTCCAGGATTCCAGGCCTTCATCTTTTCCCTCCAGCACTTCATTGTTCTGCTCTTTTGTTTTCTCCAGGCTCTGCTCTGTTCCCATTGCCTCTCTCAGTATTTGTGGCCATCCTCTGTTCCTCCTTTTTGCAGACTTTCCCCCTCTTTTTCCCTTAGTACAGCATATTTGTTTCTGGTTTTGAACCTGAGGGGATTATCTGTGCGAGCAGGAAGATTTGTGCTAATAAATATTTGTAAGAACAAAATCATCACCTGTGTGGATCAGCTTCTTAAAGGATTAGGTTTTAATTCAGAGTTTTAAAAAATCAGAACTACCCAGTCCCTAACCAGATGCAGTTGGAGGGAAATTCTGATTGCAGTGTAGTCAGTGGGAGCCTGAGGCACGATTTCACACCCTGTGCTGCTTCATAGTCATTTGAGAAGACTCACAAAATTATGTCCAAAGATTTTTATTTAGATTTAGCCAAGGCTCAGCCACACTATTGTATGGGTGGTGGTTGAAAGCAGCACAAAGTCTTCCTAATCCTCATCACTGAGTGGCCTCCATGCCCATGGCATGGTATGTTTCTGTACTCCATCCCTTCTTTTCCTGCAATTTGTCCTGTATAAATATAGTTTGCAATTTATTTCCATGATGACAGAATATAAATTTTATTTACCATTTTCAGGTATCTCAGAAAGTCTGATGACTTTAGCTGAGCTTTAATATTAATGAAACAGACTGTAGCATTTGTAATTCATAATTTCATTTGAAGTTGGCATAAGAGGTGTTAACATTTGTAGGTGTGAAATTGCTGAATATATGTTTTTCTTTTCTATCATACAAAAGTGCAGTGTTCTACTTGTGTTACATTATTTTAGACCAGAAAAAACCTTCATGTCATTTATGTATCAGTATTATGAATGACAGAAAATACCCCAGTATAAAGGGAAGGGAATTTAACCATAAATAAGCCAGTAGTTTTCTCTTAATGAATCAATACAGTTTCTTTAAAATGTGGCACGCTGAGTGTTTTTTCAATAGTTTAATTGGCTTTTGTAAACTATGCTAATTCATTCTCTCTTAAAATACCTTTCTCCTCCATGGATTCTCTTTACAGACCATAGAAAAAGGAAATAAAAATTAAAGTAGATTTGTTTTCTACAGCAGTAAAAATGATTTTGTGTGACAATCAATTTACTTGTGCCTCTTTTTGTTTGAAATGGAAAAAGTTCCAGGCCCACCTCTTTAAAGTGTGAAATGTGTTCTGCCTGCATTACATTCACTGTTGAAATGTGGGTGCTTGTAAGGGGAACCAGAATACCAGAACTGAAAATAAAGCTCCAGGCAGAATTCTGCTGTCTGAGTCTGGTTGGGTTTTGTTGTTGTGCAGGATCAATCCTGGTTTTGAAAGCAATGAATGTGTGTGTGTGTGCGTGCGTGCGTGCAAACATCAGTGAACAGATCCACCAACAACCCTGAGTAGTTTTGCACCTTGTGCATCACTTTGCAGAGAGAGACCCTCCCTCAGTGAAGTCTGGGGGACCAAGAACGTTCTACTCTGAGTAAAACCAGGAGCAGGAGTGACATAGGTGGTTTGTCATAAAAAACCCAGTCAAGCAACCATTAGCCAAGATGAAAACTGTGTTTTAGAGCAATGGGGTGGTTTCTAAGTCAGCTAAGAATGTAATTTTTATCCAGGGCATGGCTGCAGTTGCTTTGCCCAATTCATTAACAGCACACCAACATGAGGGGTATGGGGTGGCAGGGAAAGTGAAGAGCTGTGATAACCATGTCCTGTCCTATATGTTGCTCTATAAGTGAGTTTGAGGAAATGGTCTCAAGTGTTTCCTAAGGGAGACTGCAGTTTGGCCAGGCAGAAAATACTGGAGTCATCATCATACTGTACACCCTGAGAGAGTTATTAGAAGCTTTGTGTTTCTGGAAGGTAACAGTTCTTGAATTGATGGAGCTTTCTTTTTATGAGCACTGCCATCAGAATACTTGTAAAACCAGTGAAGGGGCTTCTGGTTTGCAGTGAAGTGAGAATTGGATTCTCAGCATTCTCATTTTAGTTAGCAGAAAACTGACAGAAATGTTCTAGTTTAGTCTTAGCACGGTTTTTCCAGGTAAGATATTAATCATATGATTATCTTTCCTAAAAGATGGTAAACAGCCTCAGCCCCAGCACTAAGCCTGGGAGTGCCCTTCTAATTTGATGCCAGCTGGACTTGATGCTGCTGATCCCACCCCTGGAACTCAGGGAAACCCTTGGACCATGGAATTTTTCATCCTGCTTTATTGACTATATCTCTCACTTCTGGCTATACAAATACAGGAGGTTTGCCCTGACCTACAGAGGCTCAGATGGACAAACTGATTGTCACTTACTGTAAAAGCCTAGGCTGACACTGAATTTACAAACTCCTCCCTCTCTGAGTGTGGAAACATGTGGAGGTTCTCAAACCTTACTTCATCTATGGGAACTGCAGCAGCAGCTTTCTAGGAATTGCCTGGCACTTGAAGGCTCAGAATGAAAGGTGTGTGATCCCTGTAAACATGGGTTGCACTTTCGTGGAGCTGTGCTGCCCCTTAGGGATCCTTACAGGAAATTCTGCCTCTTGGAATACCAGGGAAAGTAGGTGCCATTTACAATAGAATTCCATACATTCCCTGGGGACCTGCCCCTTTAGCAGGAGACCCCAGATCCTGGCCATGTGAAGGGCTGTTGGATCCTCTGCCATTGATGCACTCAGGGAAGAATCCTTCTGGAAGCCTGACACAGGGTGAATCTGATCTGCAGCTTTGCACTTGGGAGGTGATTTGGGGGAATGGGCTGAGGCAGCTCTGCTGCTGACAGTCCTGTGGGAATCTCCAGTGGAAGTTAAATGGGCAGCTTTTATCTTTTGGGAGCAGTGTCAGAAAGGAACACAATGTGCATTTGGAAATATTTGTGTTACTGTTTCATTTAAACTGTCTATTAGAAATGGTCCTTGTTGGTGGATATGTCAAAACAGAAACATTTCAAACTGCATCACAGTATGCTCAAAACACACAGAGCTGATTTGGACGGGTGGTGTCTTGACTCAGTAGTATTTATCCTAAAGTTTGGGAGAACAGCAGCAGATCCTGTGTGAGTGTAATGTGAAATCCTTTAGTGTTACCCCTCTGTGGCAGTGAATGTCAGCTGGGCTGCTTGATTTGCTGTCACTGATGTTCTCTGCCTGCCCTGCTAGAGATGAATCACCCCAAACTTCATTTCTCTTGTCCTCCTGACCCGATTTCTCTACCTGATACCACTTGTTCCTCTCCACTGAACCTTGCATCCCCACCCATTTTTTTCCCTAGCACTGCTGGACATCACCTAATGCTTTCATTGCTCTCAGGATTCTTTTAAGGACAGAACAAACTGTTGCAGCCAGACCTTTCAGATAGAGATTTTTTTTTTCCCCTCTCATGTTTTCAATCCATCCTATGCAGCACTGTGCTTACAATAGAATAAATTGTCTATTGTCTTGCCCTACTTCTACATTTTTATAATATTTAAACATTTGCAGGTATAAGTACATAAGAGAGAAACTGTAGGGAAATTCCATTAACATTTTCTGATATGTAATTTGTTTCCTATTAACCTAGGGGAAGAAATTAATGAAAATTTACTATGTTAAGCTGAGAATTAAGTTTTCTGGAAATTAAGCATTTGAGGTTTTTTAATATATTTATTGAATATTTAGGACACCAGCCCATAGCTGTAGGCACTGGGGAATAGTTTGAGAACATAAATTTCTCTGTGTTAAATGTCTCTTGACCAACTTGCAATTGTAGTTTTTTTTAAAGTTTACAGATTACTAAGAAATTTGAAGTGCTGTTGGGAGTGTCTGTTCTCTTCTGCCATAGCCAGTTGCAGGAAGCCTGGCCCTGGAAACCTCCAAGCACTGGCCAGAAGACACTACCTGGTGTGAGATATGAGGATGTTCTCTAGTCAGCCCTTGCCAGGGTAGCAGGTTTAGTGACACAGCAGGTTTCTTGCCCTGCAGAGTTCTGCTGCCAGAGTTCTGTGCTGTGTGGTTACAAACCTTCTTCATCCTCTTCCTCATCTCCAGCCTGCAGAGAGTACTCTCCCAGCGTGTCATGTGCAGTCAAACTGTTTCCTCCAAGTAGTATTGAGGGAGTTTGTGTGTCAGGATCTCTGTGACACCTTCATCAAGAGCTGGCCTGAAGTATGTCAGTGATCAGGTATCAGGAATCAATAAATGATGGGGAAAAAATTCCCAAGAGGCCTTTTAGGGGCTGGAAATGACCCATATGTGTGTATGCACCTTGCTAAAAAAACATTCCTTGCAGAATCCAAAACTTGACATTTCTATCTCTTTTTCTCCTACAGAAACATTTTAAGAGTATTCACGTGTTTAGAATGATGAGATTCCAACAATCTGCACTATGTGCACAGCTAACATTTTTTACTTCTTTCCCCTGAAGGGCATGTCAGAACAAGCATAGAGCTGAGACAAGAGGAGGGCAGCTCTCAGGGGTTGCTGAGGTTGGTGTTGATGGGCTGAACTGAGCAGTGGTGCTGTGTTTTGCCTGAATTCAGGCAAGGCCTGCTAGAAAATACATTATTCCTTGTGTGTGTATGGTGTGTATATATGCATATACATACCAGATCATTTAATCAGAGTTGTGAGTTGTTACAGCAGTGTCAGAGCACAGCAAACAGAGTTGCATCTCTCATTCTGAGGTCTTTCCCTCCAGGGCTCATTTATCACCCGTGTTGTGAAACATGATTCCATCTTTCCAATGTTTTTCTGTTAGGTCTACCTTCTCCTCAATTCTTTCTTGTAAAAAAAAAAAAAAAAAAGAAAAAAAACTGTCACGGTTTTGTTTATTTGAAAAAATGCCCTTTTCACATTCCTTATCTTGCAGAGACTCTCTGCTTGGGCATCTGTCAATGTGTTCTTTCTGCATTGATTGCACACGGATTTCTTTCTGGATTTGAAATGTACTTTGTCTTCTCTACCCCCATGTGTGTGTTGTAGCTGCCACTTCTGCATCACGGAGTCATTGCAGAAAGAATGTTTTACCACTCTTATTCTCACCCTTAGGGCTATGGTGCAGAAAACTCTTGCTCTCCAATGTTTCTTCCAGGCTTAGCCATCAGGACATGGGAAAATGTGAAAAACGTGGGATCCACACACTAAAATGGCTGAGGGAAACAGCAGCATTTGTTATTCATAGGATTCTTTATGCTGAGCTTTTTCACTTCAAAGGGAATTGTAAACCAACCAACCAACCCCTTCATCACTTGATCGTTTATCATTTGATCATTTGAAGGAAACAGCAGAAAAGACCAGGCTTGCAAAACTGCATTAGGAGGCTTTTTAGAATCCCTGCCAACCAATCTGAGGTAAAAATATAATATATTTCACTACTGATTTCTTTGCATGTCTGAAAAGGATTAAAAAAAAAAAAAAATTTGGAAATTGATTTGTGTTATATATGTAATGTATTTCTGCTTCACTATTTCAGTGGAAGCATGATCTAGAAGCCCTCAGGGAGGAGAAAAATGAAGATCAATAGGCAAAAGTTACTGAGCTGGAAGTGTGTTACCAGCAGTGGTAGCAACAGGCTGCACCTCTGGTTCATTCCTTTCTGGCCTCTCTTCTGTCCCTGCCTATTAACTGTGGTAGGTAGCTGAGCAAGCTGGGTGTTATCCACTCCCTTGCTGCTTTTGGGAGGTGTGGGACCAGTTCTGAGTTTAGCAGGCAAATTCTGCCATCTGGTGCTTGCTCATGCACCTGTGGGGTTGGTGCTTGGGTGGAATTTGGCCCTTTGAATTTCCTGCTGCTGCTTTACTTGTGCTCCTTTTCCCAGTGGTTGGACCTTCTTGGTACATTATTTTGCACTTACTGATTTGCTTTTGGACACTTCCTTGAGGAAGCTGATGAAGGCACCTCATGGCAGCCTCAACACGTGCAAAGATGGGGGGAACCTTGGGATGAGCCCTGCCAGGTCCTTATAGCTCATCCTTTGCTCCCAGTGAGTATTTGGGTTGCCTGTGAACTGCACCCCCCGGGCTCACAGTCTTGGAGTCTTGTTACAATGAAAACCTGCTGGCCCCACCTCATCCATTCCCTCTCTGGTTCCTTTTTCTCTCTCTGTAGGAACAGAGTTTCTCTCTGCTGTGCCCACACAAATGCCACTGCTGGTGCCCCCTTCTCCCCTTGCCCTCAGCCAGTTTCCTGGCACTGCACTGGCATGGGAACTGCACTGCAGCTGCTCCTGATTGGCAGCAATGTTTGATCCAGGGTACCATTCCTGATGAATTCCATTCAATACTGTTTTTTCCTGTACAATGGTAGGTAAGGATCCCTGAAGCCAACCAGCCTTTTAGTCTTTAGCACTGCTTCTGCAGCAGTATTCCTGCTCCTCCCTGTGTCTCCCTGGCCTCGTGTGTGCCACGTGGGGCTGTGGCATCTGAGTTAAGCCCAGGGAGCCAGTGGGGATGGCTCGTGTCTCCAGTGCCCCTGGGAGTGCTCAGTGTGCTCAGCTGCACTCATTGGTTTGGTTTGGTTTGGTTTGGGAAATGACACAAGGAGCAGGAAGCTCAGGCAAGCTGGAATCGCTGTCCTTGAACCCCAGGATGGCTTCAACATCTCTCAGGCAGAGAAGTAACTGCTTCATTAAACATCAAGGGGTGGAACAAAATGGCAAAAATTATCCTGACTTTCCTCTGTGGAGTGAAACCAGGTGCCTGAACTTGGAAAAGGTCTGGAATCCCAAATTCACCTGCACATTCCAAGGCTATGCCATGGCACATGGAAGGGGAAGGAAGGGATTCTGTGCCTGTGGACTCAGAGCCACCGAGCTTTAATGACCATTACAGATAAATGCTTCAAAGGGAAGAGTTTTACCAGTTGTCATCTTCCTAGAATGAATAAGTTTTGGAAGAATATTTGGCTAAATCATGCTGACTAAATCAATAGAAATTATTTCACCTTCCTTCCCTCAGAGAAGTGGTCATGCCATTGCTTTTCTTAGAAAACTGAATTTTTCCATTATTTTTCTGTATAGCTGACTGCGTGGCTCTTGTTTTTTGGTCTGGCTTACAATATATTTTGAGAAGAAAAATATGTTTCTATTGCTTAGTGACCAGGGGATGATAACAGGTATAAAAAGAAAAGAAAGGCATGTCCAGCGTGTCCTTTGAGTCAAGTGTTGGCATAAAATTTTCTAAGAGCTAAAAACCTTGGGAAAATTTTAGAAAGCATTTTATTTAGAGTTAAAAGCTGAATGGAATAGAAAGCTGTTTCAAAAATGTTGAGGGGAATGGGTCAATAAACTTGCTTGAATCCTGTAGAATGAGCTATGTCACCACCATGTGACAGGAAGGTTTTGTGAGTTGATCATACTCTGATCCAGGGGAAAAAGTTGCATGGCTTCTCATGAGCTGGCTCCTCAATTTCCTTGAAATTCATTTTTTGATTTGCTGTAATGGGTACAGAAAGAGGAAGATGGTTCTTTTTGGAAACAAAAGTAAGAAAATGACATTTAAAATTTTAATGTCCCTTAGGGAAGAGGTATCTGTGCTGTATTGTTCAGAGAGATGTGGCTCAGCGTGGTATCCAGTTCTCAGTGCTGTAATAATCTCTTGAGGTTCTTATGGCCTCTAAACAAGGTCACTACATAGTGTGGGGAAAAACTGGAAGGATGGTCTTCTCCTGCTGTCTCTGGCTATAAGTATTATGAAAAATACATTTATACAGTTGGTGTGCAGTGTGGATATGAACAAAGGGATTTAAATTTTTAAGTAGTGTGTCTCTGAGAAATGCTAGGCAAATTCCCTACTACACCTGGGCTGGTGAGGCACTCCTGTGGGTGCTCCCTGAGCTGTGACTGCTGGAATTTCTGTACCTCCAGTGGTTTCCTGCCTTTTTTTTTTTTATTTTCCCTTGTGGTTAGCTAATTAATAATTTGTGTTAGTTACAGTGAGGGGATCTGTGGAGAAGTAAATTAATACTTGATTTATATTAAAGAGTGACATGATTGATGTGCTAATTACGCAGATACTTGTTCTCAATATTCTACTTTATTATATAGAAATATGAAGGCCAGCTGCAATAGCAAGCTCTGCTAATATATAAACACACACAATAACAAGGGCAAGATGAATGATTTTCCAGGTTCATAAAATGTCTCTTTTTTTTTTTCACTGTCTGCAACTTGGACAATACCTGGAATATCTTCTGGGTGGATAGGAGGGAGCTGGGAATGGGGGCTCTTGAGTGGTGGGGTTGATTTGATATCAGTGGCATGAGTACACAAGGCAGGAGTTAAGTTGAAGGATTAATTAATCCTACTGACACCAAAATAAATTGGTGTAGTTCCATGTCCAGCTCTGCTTTGTGACCCTAATTCTGTGTATGAAGTTATGTATGTAACTTAAGGTTTTGACTTCTTTACAGTCAGAACTTAAAGCACAATTCAGGATGATATTTTAAAGCAGCATAGTGATGCTCCATTTCTAAATCCCCCTCAATTATTCATGTTCTTCCATATTTGCTCTTACTTGGAACTACTAGCATTTGTAGAAAGAGCCCAAATACCTTTATTCTGCTTGTTATATGTGCAGGATTAAGTATTAAATAGAGCATTATAAAGTTCTGCTGTTTTATACGTATGTACAAACATAATATCTACTTTATTTATGATTTTTAAGAGAGATTTTAGGTGTGGTTTAACAGACTGACGTATTTTGGTACAACTGTCTTCTGCATTTTCTTACTTGTAAAGCCTTAACAGCCAAAGTGCATTTATTTGTACAGGTTTGCAGGGGTAAAATAAACCAGACCAGACATATTTTAGAAGCTTTAAAAACAGTTTAAAGTAGATGTTTCTATAAATCCCTATTTTATTACTGGAAGTGCAGCTATTTCATGGAATAGCACACAGGGTATTGTTTCCTTTTTCCCTGCTGGAAGACACACATAGCTGATCAGTGGCATTTACAGAGGGAGACTCAAGCACATTAAGCAACTGTTTGCACAGTGCTATATGCTGAAATACTAAGTCAGTCCAAATTCCCATGAACTTTAATGGTATTTTTTTTTCTTCTAAGCAATTCTCTGTACAAGCCTCATTAAATGAAGAAAGGATTTCCATTGATTACCTTAACTTTTAACACCTGGCTGGGAGGATTCAAGCGTGAACACTGCAAAATTCTATCCNGAACCATAGATTTTTTTTTTATTAGAAAATGGAATGTATTAAAATTTGAGTTAATGTGATGTGAAGTATTCTGCCAAATTTGATGGTAATAAAAGTAGTTCATTTAATGGTGATTTAAATTCCTCTGTTTCTGCATCTGTAACATTAGAGTGGAATCTTGTCTGTTTTTCTCTTTAAGCAATCTACTTAAAAGTACTTACATAGTAAGCATTATTTACTGCTTTTAGGATTACCCTAAACTAATCTAAGTTGTGCCTCATTAGTTTTCCTACTCCATGGAATAAAAAAATTACCAGCATTGGTCTTTAAAGTGCATTTTGCACTCCTGCAATTACCATATTGATGATTGTTTTTCCTATGACAAATAGACTATGGAGTTCTGTTGCACTCTTGACTTCCTAGATGTTCTTAAATTTGCAGCAGTAGTGAGCTCCTTTAGGCAGGATGGGGGATTTGGTCTGCAGTGTATATTGGCCAAATGTAAATGGTGTTATACAGATGTTAAAATGAGAATGTGTCAGAGAGCCACGTGCAACTACACTTGATCAGCTATTTTGGTAAAGCTGATTAAGGATTGGCTTTCAGGTTGCTGAGTTTTAGTTAGTACAAAGAGGTTGTTTTTAGTGGTCCAAAATATTCCGATATTTTGAGTTTAGAGGAACCTGAGCTTGTTCTTAAAGAGAAAAAACCCCAACAAACAACTTGTACGGTCTTTCTGGTGATATTATGCAGATGTCACACAGAGGTCCTTCTGGAAAATTCACAGGTCATCTCCTGTACAGGTAAACTGATGCTTTGAGAGGCTGCCTAGAACAGAGGCTAGACAGTTTAAAGGAATAAAGTAGGGATTTATTAAAAAGTCTTCAAAGGATACACCATAGGCAGTACAAGAGGCTGGCCATGGCTACACCCAAGATGGACACCTGGTCCCAAGTTTTAACACTTTTATAAGTTTTGGTGCATTTACATGTTGGAGTTGATTGTCCAATTACAGCTTCAGGTAATGAAGTCCCATCCTCCCAGTTTACTCTCCTCAATTTGGTGTTGTTTTCACTTTTTGGGCCTGAAGCTGCAATGGTGTCCTTGGTTCTCAGGCTGGAAAAGGATTGTTTTGTTTAACTAAACTGCGATGAGAACTTGGCAACACTTTATATGAAGTTTAGAGTTATATACCAATGTGGTGCAGAGCCTGAAAAATATGAAAGCTAAAACTTAAGGCATCAAATCAATGAGCATCCCCACATTTCATCCAGAGATTTCATTTCTGCAGCAGCTGTTGGCAACCTTTCATCCCCAGCATACCAGATCCTGGTCACTAAACAGCCACTGCCTTGGTAGAGATGTGCAGCAATGCAGATGAGCTTACCCTCAAAAGGAAACTCTGGTTTGATGTGTGCTTCATCAGAACCAAATCTTGCAGGTCTGTGGGGCTTTGCTTGACTGGTGCAAGCTGCAGTGACCCAGTCCATCCACCACTTTCTCTAAGGCATCATTAGCTTTTTACAGAATAGATGGCATGATAACAACATTTCCTGTGAGTCTGGTCCCTCTCATGTCAAAAATAAGCGAGCACCCCTCTCCTCATTTATAGTTCTCTGGCATCTTAAATGAAACACTAATGTTTAAATGTGTAAAAAATTTACTTTAGACATGTTAATCTCTGGTTTTGGTGGTGTTTGGTCAGATCCTTTACTTTCTGTGGACTAGTATTTGTCTCCAGGCCAAAATTGAAGGATATGGGCTTTTTCTCTTTCATAAACAGGCATGTGATGCACACGCAGTGGGACACAAAGTGGTTGTGGCAAAATGAACCTGAGGGTTTTTCAGCTTTGTTGAATCTCACACAGGATATGAGGAAACCATGTATCTGTTTATAAATGGACTCTACATTTCTTTCCATGGGAGTGTTGATTTGAAGTCTCACAGCAATTTTGTCCCTCCTGTTCCTGCTCTGGAAGCAGGACTGTATTTGGCTCTAAAAGTATGTATTTGTTGAGACTAATCTTTATCCCTTGCTATAGCCCAGTGTGAAGTGAACAAAGACTCATTTGGAAGTGGAAGAAATGGCAGCCCTTGAGGTTAATGTTGCTGTAGCTTCTCAGCTGTGTGCATGGTTCTGTGGTTTTCATAAACATCCTCTTTGCAGGAGTTCAGATGTTCAGCACAGACAACCTCACCAAACAAAATGGTCATGAGGAGGGTTGGAAAGTCTTGGTACAGTGTGGTAGTGTGTTCCAGGAGGTTTATGAAGCTCTTCCAGGGGAGGATTAGGCTGGATGTTGGGAAGGAGTGGGTGGTCAGGCACTGTGGATGGGTTCCCCAGGGAATGATCACAGCCCCAGGAGCATCTAGACAGCACTGTCAGGCACAGGGTGGGATTGTTGGGGTGTCCTCCATGATCCTGGTGGGTCCCAGCTCTGGATGCTCTCTGATTCTTGGCTGACAGCAGCCAGCAGCTTAATAGGCTAAATCCATGGCACAGCAGACCATTTAGGTTGTTGGGACCATCCTAAGATTTAGAACCCCTTTGGAACATGAATCTGGGGTCTGTAAATGGCAGGAGGTGGTGCCAATGGCAGCAGATGGTGAAAATGCTAACAAAGGTGAAAAACTGAAATCTGGAATCCCATCATTTTCATTTGGATATGACTCAGGAAAAGGTGTTTTATTCCAAATATGCTTTGAATTGAAAATTTGTAGCTTGCATGACTTTGAGTCTTCAGGGATTTGTTTTGTAGATATCAGTAAGTCATGAAAAACATTACATTTTAAACAGAATGACAACACCCTTCAGGTAACTCCTTTCAGATAACTCCTGCAACTTGGCTCTAAGGCTCCCACAGGTGTCAGAGAAACTCATGAGAACCAGCTATCATATTTATATGCAAGTGTTTTTATTATTCCAGACTCTTCTGTCAGTGTTCTTTAATGCATCTTTATAAAGGCTAGAACTACTTTACTTAAGCATTTCCAGGGGCTGATATGTTATCATTTTTTTGCTCTAGGAAGAGGTAAGGGAATATGCAGCAGCTGGGAGAGTCACCCAGGAAGATTGCTCTATGTGTGGTCATTGTTCATTACAAGGAATATTTTCAGGGCTTTCTCAAAATGTAAATCTCTAAGTAACAACACTTGGAACACGTCTTCAGGGGGAAGACGTGGGATATTCATTTTGGGGATATTCCCCAAAATGAGTGTCTTATTTCTTCTATTCCAACTTCTTTTTCTCTGTACGTGCTGGAAGCTGAAGGAAATTCTGGGACCTATTTCTAGTTTTCATAAAGTTATGTGGATCTGGGCCTCTCTAAGGTTGTTTTCCAGTTTTGAAGAGCTTTGCTTTCTACTTTCTTCCCTGTAATGCCTATGGGCAGCAAATGGGGAGGAGAGATGGGAAGATAATTTGCCAAATATGCCAAATACTGTGTAGCAAACATTCTAGAAATTCCATAGTCTCCAAGGGCTTGGCTTTGCCCATGAGGGTAATAATTTTCTGTGAGTGATTATACATAATTCCACAGCAGAGCCAGGAACTGCAAACAAAAAAAAAATGACTTGATTCTCCTAAAACAGCATTGGTTTGTTCAAGTCTCACCAAATATAAAGAAATCCTTAAGCTCTTACTGCCTGTGAAGATTAATCCATAGGAAGTCTAAGGAATGACATGGTAGAATATGGAAGAGTCCAGCTATAATTCTCTAAGTCAGTGTTTTCTAGGGATTTTTTCTCTCATGTAGTAACTAGAGTTTAAAATGCAGCTGGCCTGATTTTAAAGTAAAATTCTACAAAATTAAACCAGGGTAATTAACTATCACAACAATTTAGCAGAGGAAATGGTGGCTTTCCCTGTATTTAGGGTTTTAAAATGTATTATGTTCCTTTCTAAAGGGTGAGTTTAGTACAAACCAATGTAGTGGCTTGGGCCAGGAACCTCTTGGTTGAACTCCCCAGGCTGCATTTCAGTTTGGGAATTTGCTTAGGAAATCAGTTCTGTTCAGTGTTTTCATTAGCAGTGAGGAGGATGGAATACAGAGTAGCTTGTAAAGTATGCAGATGACACCAAGCTGTGAAGATCTGAAAATGCTGTTCTGTATCAGATCAGAATTCAAAATAAACTTGGCAAATTGTAGAGATGGTCTGAAATCAGCAAGATGAACTCCAATTAAGTGAAGTGCCACGTGATATATTTAGGAAAAAGAAAAAAAGAATTTACATACACAAATTCAAGACAGGCAATACCTGTTAAGAGTTAAAACACGTTGTAAATGAAGGAAATTTAATTCTGGAATGTGTGAAGAGGGATGCTGTCTGTAATGTTGGGTAATGACTCCAAATTAGGGCTGGTGAGGTCTGAGTTAATATGCCGTATCCATGTTTGGTTTTGATTTCTAAAAAGCCTCTGGTAAACTGCATTGCTCAGAGATTTGAGATTGCCTAAGTTAAGGCAATGTTGGTAACAACCATCTGATATGTAAAGATTTTAAAATAAAATTTTCTCCATGTTCCTGAGTGAAGAATTATGAGAAATTTTTGCTATTTGCGCTCACAGTAATGAGGGTTGTGTTTTACAAAACACTTTTTGAAGCCTGAACCCTAGAAAAAGCCACCTAGAGCTGTTGTAGAACCTACTTTTCAAGGAGAAGCTGTACAAATCTGTGCTGAGTGTCGCTTCCTCAGCCCAAGGTGGACAAAGCAATGTCTTTCAGCACACGTGTCTGTAACTCTGTGCAGGAGATGACAGTAGAATAAATAGCATGAAAAGTTTTTCTCCTGGAAAAGTGGAATGGCTGTTTTTATTGGGAAAAGCTGCCCACCCCATGGGGCAGACTCAGCACAGCCTTGTGGGGCTTCAGCTACTTGGGATCATGGACTAGAGAATTTCTGAACCTAAAATCCATTTCTTTCTCATACACACACACACCTGGTTATGGAGATCACCAGAGGAAGAACGTGATTAATAGCTGCTGACTTTGCCTCTTAGTCCTGTGAAGAAACTATTTATTTATGTAACTTTCTTCCCACAAGAGTTTCCATTAATTCTGTTGATGGAAGCATTTTTCAGCATTACAATAGTGAAATAAAGCACAGAGCATTAAACCCTTCCCTGCCTCCAAAAGTGAGAAAGAAACACTGGCAGGAAACTGACTGTGAAAAGGTAAAGCTTTGCTTTCTTATTAATTTAGAAATCTGAGTTAGTTTGATGCTCTAATTGCAGATTATATTTTTAAATATTTTCCTTTATAAATCTTGATAATTTAACAGAATTTACCAACTGGCAAGTTTCAAGTACTTTTTCTTCCAAACTCTGTCATACCACAACACCACTCTTAATCATCTGTGAAAAAGCTGCCATGCAACAGAAGACTGGGAATTGCTAACAGTAATGATGGAAACTAATTCAAACCAGGCCACAGGTAGAAGCTTCTGTGAAAGCAATCTGCATCTTTTCAAGCTGGTCAAGCTTTTAGGAAAGAAGTCTCTTTAATTCCAAAGGAAGCCCAGCCGTTACCTCTCTACCCAACAAGGACCTAATGCACAGGACAAAAAAAGGAGGCAGCAGAGAAGTATTGAATAGGGAAAGTTTTAGCCAAGTTTGCCAACATTGCTTTTCCCTTTGCTTCTCTGCCCATGAAGTGGTTCACAAGCAGAGATGTGGTGTGAAAGCCCACAGGGGCACTTCCTTTGCCAAGCTTTGCCCATGGTCTGACCTTGGTTTTCTGTCTCTCTCCCCTGCTGCTCTGGAGAATTGTCCCAAGAGCTGTGATCCCATCTGGAGCTGGCTTCCAGAGGCTGCAGATCCGAGCTGATCTCGTTACAGTGCTATTTTGGAGGATGTGATTTCATGCTCCTAGGGGGGCTGCCTTTCACTAAAAGAAGTGATCCAGCATTTTTCATAAAGGGATTGTCAAAGGTGAGTGACAGGCAGGGTGAATCATGGCATAAATCATTTCAGGCACAGAAGTGCAGCTTTCACTCCAGAGGAAAGCTATTAGGAAAGGATGTCAATGTTTTAACTTTTTAATTGAATCTACTTGTTTGTTGCTACTCTCATTCTTTTTGCTTTTGGCTTAATTATTTCTCCCTAAAGTATGCTGCTTACCTAATAAGTTGACTAAGCTTGAGAAATTGATTCAGATACATATTAAATAAGGGCTTGTGAGCTACAGTCACAGCGAGCAACTCCTGAGTTTGTTGGTTTTTTTAATAGCACCCTCAGTCTTACCAAAAATACCCCAACTATTCGATCTCTCTTATGCTGTTCACAGCTTTGCCAGCATCTAAACTTTATGACAATTTAAATAAATTTAAAACTCAAGCCAAACCCTGCCCCTAGATTTTGCACTGAAAATAAACAGTGGCTCTCTGTGTGGAGGAAAGTGGTTTGTTCCTTGCCTGCTGCTCTGGTTTAAGATAGGTTAGAAGGGAGCTGTTTCTGTAATGTGTAACAGCTGATCCTGTAGACTAAGTGATTTTTTTTTTCCTGTGACCAGCAGTAATTATCAACAACCTTGTAAGCACAATCAAAGGAATGAATAAGTAAAGATTCTCTAAGAAGTAATTTAGATTCATGCCTGTTGTTATTTACAGACATTCTAGATAAAAAGCTTAATGTTCAGGTGCAGAGGTTTACAGTACATGAGACTGTAATGATATAAACACTTTGCATGTTATTACATAGGTTCTAGAAAAATCCTCTTGCCCTGATGTGATTAAGGACTCAATCTTAAACAGGATTATGGATGTTTTTAAGTTAATATGCTGTGAAATTGGCAGTGCTCCTGGTACTGCATAATTCAGGAGTATGCCTGTGTCTTTAAAGGATGAGACCTCTGAAAACACATGCAGATCAACAGCACAGTTTTGACTTTTTCTCAGATTTGATCCAGGGCCAAGCTTTGTTGTTAAGAAGAAGATGATTTTATATTGGCACAGCCACGTGCACAGTCAGATCTAATGCAGTAAAACCTGAGTAGGTTACAACACTCAGCTAATGCAAATTGATGCATTTTGATAATTGCACACAGAGTGGATAAACAGAAAGTGATCAGAGAACACCACAAAATGGATGTTCTGAATTTATCACAACTGTGTCTCTGTCAGATACTTACAGTGATGTGTTTAATGCAATTATTTTTGGAGGCACTTTATATTGTGGGGATAGTTCACTTCCTGAAGTTTTTTCTTTTTGAGAGGAGAACTGGGTTTGCCAAGTTAGAAAGTGTGTGAATTTATTCCACTTCACAGGAATAAATATATTTGCTGCTGCTCTACAATTGAGAGTGAAGATTCTGTGTGCATGGGGGCTAGAATAAGTACATAAACTCGACTGTGAATTAGGAAGTTGCTCAGCCTCTAGAGATACAAGTTCAAATCTCTGGAAGACTGTTTTCTCATTATTTTCTGGGGCGTTCCAAGGTCTGCTGGGCAGTCTAGAAGGTTAATTCAGGTGTGTTGAGATTCTAGCAAGTTTTCTCCCTGCCAAATCCTGAGTCACAGGGGCTTGGGAAGCAGCCAGGAATTTTACCAGACAGGATAGGGGGATTTTTGAAGCATTTTTAAAGCATTGCTGTGACTGTGATGTATCGCTGACTTCCAGATGGGCATTTCCATAAATGAAACAAAAGATAGGAGCTTTGTGCTCTGAGATTTTCCCCTTTTTACATTTTTCTACCATTTGGGTTTGTTTCTTTTTTTTTTTCCTTTTTTTTTTTGTCATCTGTTTTAGCTCTTATTTTCTCTATTGAAGCCATTTTCCCCCTCTTCCTTTTTGTCAAGAAAAGATAAATTTTAAGACCTTGAACAGGAATGCAAGCTATTCAGTTATGCTATGGTTGCATAATAAAACCCTGAATTACATGTCAGGGTTATAATTATTACTGAAGAATGCTGTCGGGTGAGATCAGGTAACTCAAGCCAAGATAAAAAAAAAGGTGGTAGAAATGACTGTATTAGAGAGATGATGTTCAAAGAAGGCATGTTAGGATAAGTTGCAACAGGCAAAACAATTGATGAGGCTGTTGTGATGTGTTTACTTTTAATTTCTAGGCAGGTTAATCTTAGCTGAGAGCATTTTTCTGGCAGTTTGTCCCTGTTCTTTGGCCTGTTTGCCTCAAGGCCTCTCCACGTGGCTGAGGGACTTCCTGGCTCTGTGGGGTTCACCTTGGTTTTCCTCATCCCCATCCACCACCATGTAGATAAGGAGGGAAATAAGGGATGTGCTGCAGCAAAAGGGTGATCTCAGTGTTTTCTGTCATCCCCTTGCCCCTCTGGAAGCAAGGGAATTTCCACACTGCTGCTGCCAGCCCTCAGTCCGTGTGAGGTGAAAATGGACCTTCCCCTGAGCTGCTCTGTGCTGTGTGGGCCCTGATCATTTGCCTGTGATAAATGTGTAGCCTGAGCCTATTTGCAGTGAGATCCCACTGATGCCTTGGGAAGGCTGACCTGAAACTGAGACTGGACAGAGCTCGAGAATAAAGCAGATATTTATTGAAAGGCCTTTAAGGGTACACCTTGGGCAGGACAAGAGGCTACCGCCAAGGTGGGCCCAGAATGGTCACAAAATGGACAGCTGGTCACGAGGCCTCCCACTTTTATTAGTTTTGGTCCATTTACATATTGGGGTTTAATTGTCTAATTACAGCTCCAGATTATGAAGTCCCATCCTTTCTTGTTTTCCTTCTTCAGTTCACCATTGTTTATGCTTTGAGCCTGAAAGTTGTCCATGGTCTTCAGCAGGAAAAGGATTTGTTTTGTTTCCCTACTCTGTGAAGAGAGCTCACTGACACTTAATATGAGCAGCACAGAGTCTGAAAAACATGAAAGCTGAACCTGAAGCATCATCAGGAGTGTGGAGCTGAGGGAGCAGTGGCCATCCCACACACACCCAGCAGCTACTCCTGGGCCCAGGCTGGGTGGCCAAAAAATCAGCCTTGCTCAAAGGCTGCCAACTCAAAGGTGAGCAGGAGCGCCTTGGTGGCAGCTCAGAGGTTGGAAAACCTGGTTAGGTTGTGCAGTTAGTTCACACTTCCATTGCTCCAGGAACTGTTCCTAATGCTCTGCTTAATTTGGCCTTTGCTTCAGCACAACGGGCTCATGTCATGCAAAATCAGGCCTGGAATAAAATTCTGGCTTTCAGAAACTCTGTAGGTTTTTAGGGCTCAGTCCAGCAATAGTTATAACTAAATATGTGAACAATATCACTGATTTCAGTAGGGCTGTTGATGCCCTCTTATTTATATATATTTGTTCTTGTCTGAGGCTGTAACCAGTATCCATTGTCTGGAATTCAGTGCATGTCATGTCCTTGCCACCAAAACCCACCCTGATGGCAAGAGAGAGAAATATCAGCAATTTCCCAACAGTTTCCACTATAAAAGCAAGGTTTTCAGCCAGTTGTAACTTCATCCAAATGTAACTGCTCAGCCTAAAATTTTCTGTGCTAGGTAAGGGTGAGCAAGGCTGATTTTTTGTGTAAGAAAATGTTGGCTGAAATCTTTCTGTCACTAGGAAAAATGCATTTGGGTTTTTTTTTTAATCTTGCAGGAACTCTGCTGCTCTCATATTTTGGAGCAAGAAATGCATCAGAAGAGCTTTCTGATCTGAAAGCAGCTACTGGCATTAGCAAGAAATCTCCTTGCCAGTACCTGGGAATGCAAATAAATTTGATCAAATCATGAAGTTCTAAAAATTATGTATCACAAGCAATATCCACTACAATGCTGTATTAGAATTTGGCAGCTGAATGCTGTCTATTTTGAGAACATTTTTTTCTACATAAATCCTGTATGTGAAACCACAGAAAACTGTATTTTGTCCTTGTTTCTGCCACAGAGAAACTGCGTGAGGCTGGATAAGTCACTTAGGAGTACTAAGCTGGTCATTAATTTTGCATTTTTCATTCTCTGAGTGCTTAATTTTGAGACAATTTAGGTTTGGTTTTCATTTCACATACAAGCAGTGTCAGTTTTGTGTGTGGAATGACCAGTCTCTCTCTAACCACAATGGAACCCATCTACCTGGGTAATAGCTGAGGGTGTGCTGAGGGCTGGGAGAGCAGGCTGATGATGGCACATTGGTTTCAGTGTTTGAGAAACCCTGGTGCCATGGAGTTTTCCTCCACATGGATCTGAGATCTGCCCTCCCTCAAGTTAGTGGTTGTATTAAACACCCAGCTGATGTTCCCCAGGCAGCTCTGGGTGCTGCACTTTTTGGCCTGAAGGTTGATTTTTTGTGTGAAGTGGTCAAGTGTGGAACATCGTGAGACTGAAAGAATTTTGCATCTGAAGATACTGTATTTTTATTTATGGCTCAGTCAAAATAAATTAAAATAATCGATGATTGCTTTGAAAACAAATTACTGGGAGTACTATATATCTACCATGGCAAGTGCTGAAGAGATGAGAATGTCTTATAATGCCAGAGCGAGTTGTGTAAACAAGGGTATTTATATACTCAACAGCAGCAAATCTCTGAGAGGGTTTTTTGTTGGGTTTGTTATTTTTTTTCCCTTGGCTGAGTCTCCACTGATCCCACTTTATCCCAAAGGAGGAGGAGGAGAAAACTAATGTTCCTATCACACATGTTCCATTATTGATTTCCATTCCAATCCACCCAAAGTCTTCTGTGCTGGAAATAATTAGACCCTGTGAACAGAGATGAAGCAAAAATCTATACCATGCTGGATTGCCAGAAATGAAGACAAGGGTGCCTAATTAATGCTGCATATAGAATGCCTTTTGGATGAATGGGCTTCCCTTTCTCAGAAGCAGCTCAACAGCAGTTGTGTCACAAATTTGCTGTTAATTAAATGGTGTTCACTGTGTGCCTGTAAAAATGGCACGGAGTAAGAAAAACATTGGACAGCAGCAGCATTTTACAAGAGCTCTGCAGTTTAAAGGAAAGACTGTGAAAAAACAAATGTGCAGCCTTCATATGGACAGCAAGATATTTTCTTCCATATGAAATTCACTTTATGAATTTTCCCAAAGCTCCATAGGAATGTCTGGTCACTGCAGAAGTCTTGAGTGTTTCAGGAGTTGGACTGGAAATATGTTGGGAGGGTTGATTGTAAGCAGAATGTTCCTGGGAGCTGAGGAAGGATGGATCAGAGCTGCAGCCTGGCCAGGGCATAAGGATTGTTCAGGAGGAGAGTCAGGATGTAGAGGAAGACACCAGGTAAAATTTTTTGTGCATGAAAGGTGAACTGAAGGTGATGTAAGGCTGTATAGATGCACTTTGGGAACTGAGAAGGCAGATCTTTAGGAAGAATGTAAGAGAGCTGATGGAAAGGCTTCACAACAGCCCCCACTAAGAGCAGAAATATCTGGAGGGAAAAACTGGAGGGGATCTGAAGTGTCTGAAGCAGGTTAAGAGAAAAATGGTTTAAAAGAGAAAAATGGTTTAAATGAGAAATTTTAAGAGAAAGGTTTAAAAGAGAAAAATGGTTTAAATAGTTTTATGCACAAGCAGATAGCAGCAGTGGGGTTATTGGTGCTTCAGAGGTCTCTGTAGTAGAGGGATTCTGGGACAGCTCATCCTGTAATTTGCAGGCCACTGGTGCCTTCTCTCAGCCTTTAATTCTCTCCTTTTATCTCTATTCCCCCCTTGCTCTTCTAGGTATCTGCTGTGGCCAATCTAAGTGATACAACTGCTCTCTGTGCATCTCTGGAGAATTTAAATAGCAGCATTCCCTCCTTCTCTTTTTTCCTATAAATGCAGAGGAAGTTTATCCTCTTTAGGAAAAGATAGAAAACATTTTTTCTAAGAAACTAGAGAATGAGTAAATCCCAGGCTCCTCGCTCAAGCAGATGGAGTCACCTGATGAGCCTGTAGGAATCTTCCTAGGCTGGGCATTAAACTGCAAGAATAGATGTTTTCTGATGAAATTCTAGTTGACATAAATATGTTTTTAGCATGGATTTGATAGAGGGGGAATTATTTTTCCCAGTGTAGTAGATGCTGTGGTTCTGGTTTAGGAATTTTACATTTTAATTTTAATTTGGATGCAGAAGAAAGGTACTAATTAAAAAAAAAAAGAGAGAGAGATTTTTATAATGTTGTGCCTTCTAAGTCCTCTCTTTTCTTCCCTTTTTGGGTGTTTAGCATTGTTTCTCTCTCCTCTCATTGTGCTTTTTTCTCTCCAAGCTATCAGCCCTGATGCACAGCTGAAATAGGTGCTCACACAGGTAGTGATTCCTCTCGCCATTATTGCAGTTTGGTTCTGAACTCCAGATTTAATCTGTCTAAATAAGACACTCCTGGGACTAAAGTCAACTACTAGAACTTTTTGATGTTCAACAAATAGTAAGGCATTACAATGATTTAAATCAAATAACCAAATCCATATAAAATACACTACTTGTTATCTTTCCAACAGATTGATTTTCTTCCCTGGATCCATTTTAAGCTGCACTGCAGTTGCTAAATCAAAAATAAACTGAGTTTTCAGTCTAGGGGCGTGTCAAGTGTATGATTTCCATTACATCGCAGCATGCTACGCATTAAAAATGAAAACATGGAACACATTTTGAGTACAGAATTGAAATTAATTTTCTGACCTAGTCCCAGTGAATGGACTCTAAAGTGCTGGCAACGACTGTAGCTCCTGGACTGTAATTATCATTTGAGTTATTTCACAGTGATAGCAGACTTTACACCTGTGGGCACAAGTGGGGACCGGCTGACATTGGTGCTTTTGGAAATTATTTTGGGTAATTATTTTGGATAAGTGGGAAAGTTAATCATGTTGATGCAGCTTGTTACCGTCTCGCGTGTTTGTTAGAACATAACCTAACAAAGTATTTCAAAGCACTTTTTGAGTGTTAAGTGGAACTTCAAGAGAGTGTGAAAACAATTCTGGTTTCACAGACATCAGTCCTGTTCTTTTTTCTTCAGCAGCAGCAGCAGAAGCTCATCTCCACAGCATGTATTTTGAGTTCTCATGAGCTTAGAAAAGCATCACCATTTGCTCAGTCCATCCAGAATGACACTCCTGGGGCTATTGCCCTGAGTTAAATGGATCTTATGTATCTCACATAAAATGGAACTGGTACAGAACATAACCTGCCTCTCTTTCCTCCTGCAGCTTGGCTTTACACCCCCGGAAAAACATCGTGCTGACAGGGGGCGATGACCGCCTGTGGAAAACCTGGGCCTTCCCTGATGGGAACATCCTGCTGACTGGGGAAGGTCACACAGATTGGCTCTCAGGCTGCTGCTTCAGGCCCAGGTCAGTGCCCACAGCCCCTGAGCTGGCCCTGCTCCCTCCTGGAGCTCCTTCATTCACTGCCTCTCTGTTTTCAGGGGACCCCACGAGTCTCTGCTGAATCACCAAACATGTAGATAAAATGTTCCTCTGCCTTTCACAGTGTTGACTTAAGACTGATTGCTTTTAGTATTTTGTACATCTTAAACTCTGTCCCTGCAGCAGTGCACATAACAAGGAGTAACAAGCTTTTCAGGTCTGGCTGTATTCATTTTCTCCCTGTTCATGCACTATGGCAAACACAGTCCCATCATTAATAATACTGAAAAGTTGACTTCTTGTATTACACATTATTTGTCATATGACTAAGAGTATTTGGGTTTACCTAGAGAATAAGAATATGAGCTTGCCTGCCCTTTCATCATATGGATTCGAAGCTGAATTAATAAATGAAAGTGAGCACTGAAAATAAAAATTAAATATTTAAGTTACAAGGGTCATGGAAATAGGGCAAATGTGAATTAGATTTTTTGATCTTTCTGTTGAAAAACAGGACGCCATTTTACTCTCAAAACTAAAATCCATTTGATAAGGCTGAGCTTCTATATGTTGAAATTGCTTTGCATCAGATTTGTGAGGCAGCAGTTTAAATAGAGTTCTTTACTGTTAATATAATAAAGGTCTGCCAGGCTATTCACCTGAGGCTCGGTTGTGAAAGGAGCATTATTAAGCCTTCAACCTTGTATTTTCATTGTGTTTATTTTATGAAGCAATATTAGCTCTCTTCTTCGTGAGGAGGAAATGCATCCTATTTAATTTCATGGTTCCTCCTGATTTCTGAGTTTGTAATGAGCTACCAAAGGCACACACAGTCCTCTAAACACAAGAAAATGCCCTCCTTTTCAAAACCTCAAGAACCAGGAGGGAATGAATTTAAACTTTTCTCTTACATCACTTTCTCCTAAGAAAAACAGGCTTTTTCTTAAGATGTTTGTGTTTTCACCATGTTCTCTTTTTCGTGTGTATATCCTTAGAAATAATTACATTTAAAAGAATTGCATATAATACAGGAGGATAGAAATGGAAGGCTCAGCCTCTTTTTTTAAGGTGGTAGGAAAATTTGTCTATTGCTGCATGACACATTTCAGAGTTTGAGAGTGCTGGACATGGTTTAAACTTGCAGATAAATAGAATGCTGCCTTTTCCTCTTACCTGTTGTGAATGTAAAACTTAGCACAGGGGAAGAAAAGGAAATACAATTAGAAGAGCATGTTATCATTTATAAAGCTGCTGGGCACACTAATCAGATTTCGATAATGCATTGTTACCATGACACCCGCTGACTCAGAGACTCCAAACTATTTTCTCATTAGTCTTTGACCAGAATACAGTCCTTTCAATAGGCTTTCCTATTTCTCATTCAATTATTGAAATTAAAATGAGTTGAGGTACATCATTATTCTCTTGCAGTATAAATTGACTCCTGCTGAATGCTCTGGAGTGATTCAAAAGCAGTGCTGTTAAAATATTTTCTTCTGTTGCTGTATAAAATATATAATGCAGCAGAACATTTAACCATATTTTTAATTCTTTTTTTAATTTTTTTTTTGATAGGAGACTTTTATATATCCATTTTTCCTGGAAGCAAAACCAATTAAGTAAAAATGAAGAGTTTTAACAGATTTTTTTTTTTTTCTTTTTCTGGAGTCAAATGTGGGTAACTTCTGGTTTTGTTCCCATTTTAAAAATTTGAAATGATGCTCACCCCAGCAGTGGAAAAGAAAAATATTTTTGTGCCACTAGGCTATTAAATGGTGACCTGGGTAGAACTTCCATAGTTCTATAATCTTTCCTGTTTGTCCTCTGTGAGATCACTTCTCCCCTGTGTTTCTGCACTCTCTGTAAAATCAGGTTTAGAACAACCTCCACCTCTGGTGTTCTGTGTGCAGGCACACACGAGTCTGCTGTCAGATCAGCTGGTACAGCATCCTGCAATAACCCACACCCTGACACCCAGCACTAATGATTTGAGGAGAGCTGTGATGTGCATTTAACTGATATTTCTGCACATACAAATGACATACAATCCCAGAAATCTGGGGGTTTATGTGCTCACAGCTTGAGCAAGAGTCTTTCTCATGGTTGTCTCTGTGCCACCACCATGTAAATAGGGGCAAAGCTGCCAGTGTGGCTGGGAAGATCTAGAAACTTGAAGGTAAAGTGCTGTTGGGTTCAGATATCCTCAGGGTCTGCAAGAGCCAGGAAAGAGCATGTTACTAGGAGGGAGCAATGACAAGGTAAAGGTGTGTTTTAGGCTCTGACCCAGGTGTTACAGAAATGAGGATTGTCCTTAGGAGCTTTCCCAGGACTGATGTTCCACAGTGTCCTTAAGCATCATCACCGAGCCTTAGGGGCAAAGAGTTATTGGATGGAGGAGTCTTCCCCCCCATGCCCCCACTGACAATTCCACATTGATTCCACAATGAGTTTTTTGCTGAAAACCACCTCTCTTTCACTTGTGATCAAAGCAAGGTGGGAGGAGACTGTTCTGGGCTCCAAGGCTGCTGCTGTGTCACTCTGGGTCAGCACAAAGGGTCTGAATGCCCCATGTGTTCTCCCTGCAGTGGCTCCCAGGACAGGGGATGAAGGGCAGCAGCCTGGCTTTGTGCATGCAAGGAGAGCAGAGCAGCTCCCTGCAGATCTGAGTGTGAAGCATTGCCTTCAGCTTTTAAAATAAAAGTAAAAAACTTCAAACAGGTGCTGTCATCTGCAGCGTGCAGCAGCTGGGAGGAGGGAGGAGAACAGTGCTTCCTTCTTTGAAACTCAGGTGACACCTGGTCAAACTTCAAAATAAAACAGTGTTTTTACTCTGGTCTGGCTGAACACTGCTTTGCAGATGAATTAGCTGTTTCAAGCTCCTGTCACTGTTGAAAAATTTGATGTTTTGCAGCTTGGCTTTTCTAGATGTGAAGGAATGAGGGAATCAATGTCTCCCTGTCACACTCATACACAGAGGCTTCATGGTAAGAATGTGGAGAGCTGTGTAGTGCACAGTGAGTGCCAGGTGACTCAAATATTTCAAATAGCTGACAAAAATCTGCATCCTCTCCCAGTTTTCAGAATAAGTTGGGGATGATAATGCTGTACCTTTGAGTACCATACTCTAATTACATGAAGATATTTCATGGCATGTACTAGATTTATTCATCTTTGTTACCAATCTTCCTGGGTGGCTGAAGAATCAAACTCTGCAGCGTAGCAGAGGTGTGTGCTAATGTCTGATAAAATCCCAGTGAACAGTAAAATATTGTATTCTTGCCCTGCATGTGGGCTGGTACGATATGTAATGTCCTTAATATATTCACAAATATTAATCAGGTCAACTCTTCTAAAATGTTTGTAGCCCTTTTCATGCAAACATTGTCTGGTTCTGTGGAATACAATGGATTTCTGAGTTGAAGAGTAGTACAAACTGTAGGTTCTTGAAGCTATTTAAAACCCGCTCTGGAAGTTGTGAGATTGTCAACTCCTTTGTGATGTCCTATTCCCCTAAGAAAGAAGCAGAGTTTCTGGTGTTCTCTCTGTTGCTATTGCAACTCTCACACTTACTGAGGAAAGAAATCAAAACTGTCAACAATTTATTAGTAGTGGTATAATATAAAAATTGCTACAGCACTTACTTTTACCTGTGTGGATTTTTTTATAAGTTCTAATGCTATAAAACCTGGAGGCAGGTATTGCCTCCTTGGTAATTAATAAAAAAACTAAAGAAAAGATAGAATACGTATGTTCATGCATCAAACATGCAAATAAAGGCATGTCATGTTTTATACCCTAGAAGAAAGTGCCAATGAGGGGAAGCAAGAGAAATATGAGGTGTTGGGCTGAAAGAACAACCCATGTTCTTCCAGAACAGAGTGGTATTTCTCCAAGCTGGAGGAGGTGATGTCACTCAGATGGAAACCTGTGCATGGATAGAGGAGAAAGACAACCCTGTAGAGAGAGAATTAGCAGAAAATATGGAGGATGGATGTGAGGAATTGGAGAGAGATTGAATGAGCTGTGGAGGGGATGCAACTCCGGGTGGGCTTGAATTCAAAGGGGAAGCTTTTTGGGGAATTCTGTAACACATGGGAGCAGGCTGTGGGTAACTGAGCATTGTGGTGGCCTCTCAAGACCAAGTCCAAAATGTTGCTGACAATCCAGAGTAGGGGAAAAGGATCAGGATAATGATATTTGCCCAAAGTTTTCAAGAGCACTGTCTGATAAATATGAAATTGAGTATATTAGACTCTATTACAGTGGAAGCTATTTTCTCGTCACACAAAAGTTCTCAGAAAAGTTCTTATAAAATCTTAAAAAGAAAATTCCTGAGCAGAATTGAATTCAGAATAAATTTTGAAACTGAAATTAATTCTTACTCAGGTAAACCCCTAATTTATGACTTTGTGTGGGAAAAGGATAGACTGAAAAGCCCAGCAGAAGAGGAAGGGAGGGACGGTGTGGAGAAACCTCTGAGGAGTGATGGGAGCAATGGCCAAAATTCAGGAGGGAGGGCAGTCCCAGGAAGGAGAGGCAGCTGGGTTGGATCCAGCCAGGCTCAGATGTTCTGAGGCAGTAGGCACAGGCTGACACTGCTCCTTGCTCACTGCATCTCACAGGACCCTGTGCTTGGAGGGAAACAGTGAGGAGCAAAAATCAGACTTGACAGCTTGGTAGGTCCAGGCACCATTTGTGAATTTCTCAGTGGACCTTCATAGTTTGAGAGCCCGAAGTGCTTTGGTTATCAAGGTGAATTACAAGGTGTGCTTCTTTATTCATCCCCCACCTCTGCTGCTCTTGGATCCCCACACAGTGTGCTGCTGAGGAGTGTCCCAGTCCTGGGAGGTGCTGATCAATCCACACCAATCTTCTTGACAATGTCCTCAGGTATCAGTGTATAGTGAGAAACATCTGCTGGGTATGAAGAGAGTCACACAAAATCTGATAACTGAAGATAAGTGACTGCTTTCTTAATTACAAATTGCAAATAATATCTTTTAAATAGCTAAGATGGTACAGGGCCCACAAAGTCTCAGCAAATGAAAAGCATTTGATGGCATACAGAGAAGAGTAGGTTCTTTATTCACAGTAGCAAGATAATTTAAAAATTCTACTAATATCAAATATATTTCTCTTTGTACTTTAATAATTCCTAATGCCATTCTTCAATTCATTTTTATTTCTATGAGAAGAAACAGGTATTATCTGTTATGCCATTTTGTTTAATGTACTGGCTTCCAAGACTTGATGCTGTAGTTATTTGGTGAAACTAGGGGAACTTACAGAACAAACAGTCACTGCTGAAGTTATGGTTCCAGGATCTCCAAGATGTTGCTACAATCTAATGTTTGTTTGTTTTAGTGAAATGCAGCAGCATTTGTCTGCATGGAAACTGTAATTTAGCATTAAGCAGTGGGATTTGACTATGCTACTGCAGGCTTTTTCTTATTGGATCTTCACATATTCTTTTGGGCTCTGCAAATCATCTATCCACAGGATGAAATTAAGAAAGGTTTGGAGTCAATGATTTTAAAGTGTTGGTTTTTATCACCCATCCTTCAGAGCCACTGCCCAGGCTGGGTCAGCAGTCACACCAAGGTGACACTGCACATGTGAGCCAACAGAACCAAAGGAAGCTCCTGGAACTTTGTTGAAACAGGAACAGGCTAGAAATTCAGCTTCATCAGGGCCCATTTCAAACCCCACTGTGGAATAGTTTCAGCAGTGATATGCTCAGGGACCCTCCTGTCTGTCGTGCTCCAGGTCACTTTTCCAGTGGTGTTAAGAGCTGTGTGTACTTCTGTGGGATTACTGCCCAATGCCACAAAATTTACACATGCTCTGGACCTCCCAGATAACTCCCTGTGCAGGCACTGCACAGCTCTGCAGTGCATTTCCAGCTGGTCAGGTACTTCCAGAGGAGTGGAGTACTGAGCACGAGCTGCCTGGGGGGGCTGGAGATGTGCAGCACACCCCAGGGGGATGTTCTGTTGGGACTTTCAGGGAACTGCTGGATTCATCATGGACAACACAGAAATCTTGGAAGTTTGATGGTCAGTCAGTGTTTAGATGACAGGGTTCCATTAATTGCACCTTTTGGCTGGAGAGTGAGGAGCTGTAGCAAGGCAGAACTCACCCTGGTGGGTGAGGCTGCTCAAGGAGCTGCTGTGCACCCCTGGGAGCCAGGGAGGAGGAGGGGAAAGTCAGCCTTCACCCTCCTGCCTGGCCACTGAGCCAGCCAGAGCACCAGTCCTCCCAGGGACTTGGAGATTTGGTAATAAAAGGTCCATGGACAGTGAGCTCCAGAACACTTTCTCTGCTGCCTTTGGAGTTGTAAATGCTGAGTTTCACACTGTACATTAAACGAGGCTGAGACTTGAAAGCCACCAACTCTCCTCTAAGCATTAACATAAAAAAGAGTTGTAAGACTTGGGTTAATCACAAAGGTCTCTGTTGGCTATCAGTGGAATAGAATTATTTTGATTTGTGCTTTGAAATAGTCTTTAAAACCTAATTCAGGTCTCACTGCAGAAACAGATGGGTTTTATTTATCCTTTTGCTACTCTTGATAGCTATGAAAGAAACATGAGATAGTCTGTATGTTCTACTTAGGACTTTTGAACACTTATTTAATGAAAAGGCATAATGATTTAATTTTTTAGAGGATGTTGAATTCCTGCATAGTTCAATAAAGCCTTTAGTTACCAGATTACATATTAAATTTGCCAGTGGTAAGAAACTTCTATTGAGTAGCACGATTAATTTTCAGTTCATCTAACTGGCTTTATGTAACACATGATATTTAGCAGTCGAGACATCTGTTAAGGTGTATTATCAAACTGTGAGCTAATACAGGAGTCAAAAGAAAAAAAGTTGTATTCATTTATTCTGCAAGGAAAAAAAACTGTTTTAGAAGTCTTTTATTCAGTTCCCCAGTGTATAGTATTCACTCTGTGCTTGGTGTTTTCAAGCATAGAAAAATTTTAATTTCAAAAGTAGCTTTATTTATTTCAAAATCTTTGATAAGCTTCATACTTTTTATACAAGGAAACAGTCTTAACATAACATCATTCTCTCTCAAGCTTACAAAGCCTACTGTTTTTACCTCACAAACATGTTTGGGTGGGCATTAGATTTCCTTTGGGATTCTCAATCTCATTATTTTTATCAATAAAAAGCCTCTGCTGGACAAAGGAATAAATCACACATAAATGAAATATGAGAGATTACATGAGAAGCTCAGTTTTTGCTTCGTCTAATTCAATATCTTTGGCCAAACGTCTCAATGTCAAAGGCTTTATAAGTATTCTACAGGATCAGTCTGGCAAAGAGAAATCAATAACCAGGTAATAGATTTGATTAAAACTTTTCCCCTTCCACCCACTCCCATAAGCCAAATGTTTCTACCCATACTAATCTCTTCTGGCACTGTGGAACAGTTGGTTATTCTCTGTGGGGTGTTGAGATGTAAATATATACATAAAGTATGTTTTCATTTCAAAGAGCTCTGTTAACTATTGGTGAGTATCTATGTCAAGAAAAAGCAGTGTTTGTATCTCATTTTCTTTAGAGAGCTCAGTTCTGCAATGTGCTTTTGGAAAATATGGACTGGTAACAACTATAACTTTGCTACAGATTTAGATCCTGATTTGTTGTTCAGAAGTTGGCTTTTTCCTGCTATTTCTGCCAAGCTGAGGAGAATTTCCTCACACAGGCCAAGGTTCCCAGCAGATGTCCGTACGTCTGGAGATTTTCTTTATTGCCAAATCCTCAGTTGTCTGCTTTACCCCAGTGCTTCTCATCTCGTGTCTCTGAGGTGGTTGTAGTGGCAGCCCACGTGCCATCTGGAAGGTTTGCCTTCAGAAACATTCATAATTAGGCCACTAAAGTTCTCCAAGGATGTTACTTCTGCTTTAAAGAAGTAGTTTTCCCTGTCAGTAGAAAGACCAAAGAATGTTCCTATTGCATGGAACCTGAAGAGTCTATCATTATATTGATTTTAGAAAGCAAAACAGTGTGCAGTTCCATAGTGTGGTTACTGAATAGGCTTCACTTTTCATCCAGAATGACCAGGCTTGAATGAAAAACTGCCTTTGGCTTGTATTTCTTAGTTGGTGTAGATAGTGACCACTCAGAGTTAGTGATTCACTAATAATATCTCCATTACAATAATTCAGCAAGCGGCAGCAGACAGGAGTGCTGAGGACAGCTGGAGACAGGAGAGGAAGGAAATAGTTGGCAGAAGCAGCAGTCCTCCTGTTGAGCAATTCAGATGTATGTTTGAAATAACTACAGGAAGAAAATCCATTGTCATAAATGCTGCCCTTTGCTGAAAGCACTCTGCTTGGCTTTACACACATGCTGAACTTCAATACCAGTGATTGAAAACCTGTTGATAAACCAATGCCATTTCTACTGATTAATTTGCAGCTCCTCCATCACAGATGCAAAACATCTCTTTAAAGGCTCTTTCAAAAAGACCTCAATCTTCATACCCACAATGTGTGACCTTGGATACATCAGGAATCCTAATGGGGATAAAAAGTTAGCTAGTCTTTGTGTAGTATTATTTATTTTCTTATTTAATTACCCTATCTTCATAATCTATGATTTAAATGCTATGCTTGCCCATAAGGTAAATACTTTCACATGTTCTGTATGCTTAGCTTACACAGAAATGACATTATTTTTTCTGAAGTGATGGTCTTGTGTGCTACATTCTCCCATTATCTGAATTTTAGACCTGAAACCAGACATATTTAATCTGGGGGGCTTTAAATCAATCTGATATTAGGTTGAAAAGACACTGTGATTATCAATTTCACAAAGCAGGTGTCAAGTTTAATATTTCTCTTTCTGACAAAACTTTATTTAGTTTTATTAAGAATCACCATTTTGATGTAATTGTTTTGACTTAGAAATTGCAAGGAAACTTTCTTATCCGCAGTGTAGGTAACTAGATTTGGTGTTTACTTGAAAGAAAGAAAATAATTTCTACACGATAACCACTTTGATAAGGAAAGAGTAGAGGAATAGGCAGCTGAAATCTCTTTATAGAGTTATCAATAAAATGGGCTATTTCTAAACCTATTAGTTCAGCTTCAGTGAAGCCATGAGTGTCTTCTCTGAAAGTTTTGTGGAGATTTGCCTGTTCTACAAGGAGCTCTTGGTTTCTTTTTCTGCACATCTGCCCGATTTTCAGTCCCTGCAGCTCTTGCTGCCTGCGAGTCACCAGAAGCGGTTCAGTTTTGCTGATCATTTATTTAGGCCGTGAGAAAAAAAAATCACTGTTCACTTTGGTGGGTTCAGATTTGGAGTAGTTTAGGTTTTCTTCTGGCTTCCTCAGTGTTCTGTGCTGTGGAGCTGGAGTTGCAGAGGGAGCTGCCATCTCTCCGGGGCTGGGGAGTCTCAGCTCAGTGCTCTGATCCCGGCCGCGTTGCTCTCGCTCTGTTCGGAGCCGTCGTACGCGTCAAAACATCTCTGTTAATGGAATCTCTGCTGTTGTGTTTCTCTGAGTGCAATTATAATCTCCGTGCCTTTAACATCCTCGCTTCGTTATTGCTTTCTTCTCTGCAATAAAGGCAATTGTATTTTCCCTCAGGTCTGCTGCAAGGGTTCTAGTGGAGTGGCTAAGGAGATATCTGTGTTTGTTATATTGTTAAAATGAGCCTTCGCTAAAGTGCAGCTGTTAAAATAACAAACATTAGTGTTAGAGTTGACTAGAGAATGGCAATTCAGTTGAGGCAATATCTAAGATATTTGAATTGGAAATAGCCCCCAAATATTTAGAGTGTTTACAAGATTTTTTCTGGAGCACAAACTCCCGGTATGAATTGCACAGTCATTTATTGTATTTCTGTGTTTCCCTTCATGCTGTGTGGCTGCAGTAATTTGGGGAATTCCAGGTACAAAGCAGTTGCAGTAGCACAGGTGGCAGGAGAAGTTGCCCAGCGGGGAATGAGCATCAGGACTTGTTTGACTGCTGAGGGACGTGGAACCAAGTTTTATTTTATGGTAGTTACTGCCTTTGTGTCTGAGTACTGTGTATATAAAACAAATGGGGACCAGAGGGAGAAGGCTGCAGTATTTATGTCCGTGGTTTAGATTACCTGTGAGAGTTGTTCTGTTTGAAGGGTTTTCTGGTGTCCCCTCTCTTGAGCAGTCAGTGTGTAAGCTCCACGGCCTCATGGATGAAAGTTCAGCTTTCATGCAAAGTCTTTCAGAGAAAGGGTGGACATTTATATTCACTTTGCTATTCTGCTTTCTCCTGTATCAGCCCAGGATTCTGCTCATGTTCAGCATTTCCATTCCTCCTCCACTCGTGGAGTTAGATTGTTATTGATCACTCTGTCCATTAACTCACTCCCTGTCCTCAAGCTGTGTCCCTGTATCCCCAGGGCATGGCTCAGTGAGATCATCACCTGCCCCAAGTACAAACACTGGGTTTATGCACTGTCCTGTGTGTTTTCTTGGCCATCACTCTCAGGACCATTACACAGAGTGAGTTAAATATCCTTCCAGGGGCCTGGGAATGTTCAAATCCCAGTGCAGAACTTTCCACCGGCTGCAAAATCTCTGTGCACTCACTGAACTCTCTCTGCATATGAATATGCAGCTTAAAAATGGTGCTTTGTACAAACATGCAAATGGGATTAATGACTGTGCTTCATTACTGGCTATTGATTGTGATTAGACATCACTGGACCACCATTGGGGGATGATAATGGATTTAAAACGACTGAGCCACAACTTTGCATTTCAGAGGAACTGAGACACAGGATTATGGCTGTTAATATAGGTCATAAATCTGTTCTGTACATGGAATTCATGTATCTGAACTCCTTCCAAACTACATTTTTCCCTACTTCAACAGCCCTTTATTACAATTTGAGGATTTGGAGTGGTTCCAATGGAGGAAAAATGACCCAACTGGATGGGATGGGTGTTGAGATGAAGTATCACACTGTAATGGCACACTGTTTAATGTATGTCATGGATATTGATTGGTACTGTGCATGATTTTATGTGGGCTAAATACATTATTTTAAAAATTTAACAGTGTACAGGAAGACTTTAACTTGCCCTGGATTGTTTGAGAGAAATTGTTGGAATGGTACAGAATAGATCTTATTTCTGGAAAATGTGGTCGTTTTGCAATGTTTACTCATTATATTTGATTTCAGGTAAAATAGTTATTTCTGGTGAAGTTAATGGAGGAAAATTTACTTGGCAGTAGGCTACAGAAAGGTGGCACAGCTAGACCCAAGAACAGTGTTTGCCTTCAGCATAAGAAGGCTTCATAATTGTTGGAGATATCACTGGCCAGGCTCCCACGAGCTCCCTGCTTCCAGCTGGAGGCCAGGATTCTCCTACCCCTTGCTAAATAGGTGTCTGATTTTGCTGTGGGGTGCTAGACATGCATTGGCATGAAGCTTTTAGAAAAGGCATCTTGCTTTTAATGCACAATAATTGTAAAAAGAGAATTCATTGCTGTCTAATTTTTGCCTAGAGCCCTGCATTGTGTAGTGCCTGCTGTCTTGCTGACACATATTTTGCTACATCTAATCTCCAAGTATTGTAACAAGTCTATCTTTTGTCTTTTAATTTTTATTCCTTATCTGGTGTGCTTCACAAGCCTCCTAAAAGCCAATTTTACATGTATGTAAAGCTGCCTTCTACCAGGCACCTGAATTATTTTAGATTCTCATTTAACCACCTCTAATTACATGATATTGGGTGGCAACTATGCTATTTTTATACATCAAAGAGTCTAGCCTGCAGTGAGTGGGACCACACTCAATATTTTTTGAGGTGTACCAAGCTCAACTATTGGATTTGAATGGGGCAGGCCTGAGTGGGGTCTGTGTGGTTTGTAACCTGCATTGGAGCAATCTGGAAAATAACAATTATTGTAACAAAATTATTGTAACGAAAAGTCATGCTAACAGAATGACTAAAAATCATTATAATGATCCTGAATGTAGAACTATAGGCTGTGTTTAGAGTGGGCCAGCACTTTGGAAAAAAGGGGTACTTGGGCACAGGAAGATGTGCAGGTAAGAGCAGTGGGAAGGACCCAAATTAAACAGGATTTCTCTGTGGGTGTGTGTGCTCAGACATGGCAGCTTCTGGTACCAGTGCTCAGTACAGAAAGGAAAGATGGTTTAAAGTATGGGGGACTTGCTAAGTTGAAACTTGTTAATAAATGGCTTGAATTTGTTACCTTGGAGTTCATCCACACCATAGCTGGACTCTGTCTGGTAGTTAGGAGCATGTTGGATTTAGATGTTTGCAGATGTGAAACTGTCATTCTTGAAGTGGGAAGCAGACTCAAGAAGTTTTCATGGAGAAGGTGAACCTCATTAAAACAAAAGTTTGCCACTTTTGTGATGCCTAGTCCTGCTGTCTGTCTATCCAGAAGCACTTTGGTGCCAAAATCTTGCTTTCTTGTTTGCCCTTGCTGTCACAGCCAGTTGCCAGCCAGGGGAAACGCTTCTCCTGGCACAAGTCAATGTGTGAGCAGGAAATATCACAGAAAAATCTCCCAATTAGGTAATGGAGAGTAAAAAATTGCCTCAAGTTTTGCACTTGGCATAGTACACATTGACAGGATTCTGAGGATTTCCAGCCAATAGCCTTATGGCAAAGGATTTTGCAGGATGGTTGTGTTTTTCTTGCCCAACAAAAATCCATGTGCCATCCACCATCTGCTGGTTGCTTCCTGCCTTTGGAATGGTTTCCTTGGCTTGTAGAATGTCAGTTTATAATTGATTTTAGATTTTTGAAATTTAATTTGTTTTTTTCTCCTCACCTTTGATGATAAATGAGAAAAGGAAAGGTATTTTTGTATTTCTGCTGCTGAGTAATCTGGTATTCACTTTCTGTAAAAATGACATTTCATGTCTGTTAATAAAGTGAGTAAAATTGGGCTTAAGATTATTCTGAAGGATGAAACATAGTACAATTACTGCATAAAATGTCTCTTAGACACATAGACCACCAGGATAATTAAAGCTACACCCAAAATGAACCACAGATCCAAAAATACCCTAGGGGGTTTTAACAAGAAGTGTCACTGTAAATAATTAATGAGTATCCTAACTCCAGCATCAAAAAAAGTGAACTCTAAGTCTGTTTCAAGGTTACAAAATCTTAGAAACAAAATCTTTGCTGCTGAGTGTTTTGTTCAAACACAGACTAAGAACATAAGGAAGGCTCCCCATGCCAGATTTTTCTGGACCATTATCCTGTTCCCAGCAGTGAGTACCAGGGAGTGTCTCAGAATGGCTAAGAATAGGAAAGGCATTTATGAGGGTTGCTCTTACTACTCCCCTGGATTCTATTTCTTATTTCAAAGTATCTTGAGTCAGATGCTGTTTCCATGTAATCCTTGGTGTATTCCTCTTCCAAATCTTTGTCCCATCTTCCTTTGGACTTGCAGAGTTGGATCCACATCATCCTTTATAGAACAGTGTAAGCATCCTGCCTGGTGAGGCAGAAAATCACCCATTGTCTTTTCAATCATTTTAATGGGAATTTTTTAAATAGTAAATTGACTCCAGCTTTTTTTAAATTCATCCCAAATTTCATCTTCTCTGGTGAGAGGAAGATGAGGGCAGTGACAAAGTAGGGGAATAAAGAAGAGTTGCAATGACTGCAGAGCTGAACTGATGTTTGGCATTTCTATCCCTTACGTTGTTTTCAGCACCAACTGGAAAATGGAGTGTTTAAATACAGCTGTCCTAACCAAAGGTGGGACTCCATTAGTAGGTGTCTACGTTCCCAAGTGTAGTTGTCTGGATCCCTGGTTTTAACCTTGTTTCCAAGCAGATTAGTTTCACAAAGATGTATTTTCCCCAATCCCCCTGCACATTTTCCTTATGCTGTCTTCCACTCTCTCTGGTAACTTTTAACTCACAGGGTAATTCTAGCAAAAATTGGAAGACAGAAGTCTAAAGGATAGATCACTTCTTGGTATCTTTATTTAATCAGCTAAGATGATGAAGGAAGTAGGCAAAAGATGCTTCCATACACATTCAGTGTTCATTAGTTCTGTTCTTCATGGAATAATTTTCCCAGGCATTTTCTTTCTTTATCTTTCCTCTTTGACCCAGCAGAAAATGTCACCAAAATTCAAGTAAACTTAGCAGTATTTGCAGTTCTTCCCTTGTACTTTACTGTGCCTACTGTCAACTTGTGCTGATATTGCAAATAACAGAGAGGCTTTTCGAATTTTGCTTTAGAATAATTGCATGAACAGAGGTAAATAAAAGAGACATCATTTTTCCAATTAACTGGTTGGAATATTGATTTTGAAGTGTTTTTCGACTGTCATGGTGAAAGACTCTTACCCCTGTAATGTTTTGGACTGTATGTTTAAAATTTGCTGTTGTGTTGCTGATGCTTGTATTGTTTAAGCTCCAGTCAGATGCTGCCTCTTGCTGCAGCTTTTGTAGGACAAAAAACTTGAACACAAGTTATGTTTGGCTTAGTTTTGCTTTGAGAGCTGTTGTTGGCCACAGAGTTCTCGGAGTCTGAGCAATCCCCTGGAGCAGCCTGAGGTCCAAATCTAAGTCCATTGTCCAGAAATACTTGAATCAGGAGCAGTATTTGACCTTTGTTGGCCTTAGGAGTGACACATTTTCAGGGGAGCACTGTTGGTGTAGCTGTTGCCTTCCCTTGCCTGGCAGTCCACAGAGGCAGGCAGCCTCCTGAAATGCTGTAAAGTGACTCTGTGCCAAAGGCTCATGCTGCTGCTGAATATGAGTCTTAATTATTCATGTGTCTACAACCTGGGAAGTGTTAATGGAGAGGTGTCTTTGTAGTGAGAACAGTGAAGCTGGAAGGAGCAGGAATGTGTAATGAAAGGAAATGTGTGTGTGTTTAGGATATGGGGGAGGAAAGACTTAAGGCTTGAGAAGTTGATGTTCCATCCCTTTTTGTGGAAGGTGGAATTAATGTTTCCAAAGTTTTTTCCACTCTAATTGTTTCTGGAAGAGCAGGTTTACAGTAGCAGATAGGAATACCAGAAATCAGCTGTGAGGTAGAACTTTATGTGCATTTCATGGTTTAGAAAATGGTCTGTCCATAGAGGCAAGACGGGTTCTGGGTGCCATGGATTCTCCATTGCCTAGAGTTTTGGGAAGATTCTTCTATGCAAATACTTTAATCAATACAGGCATGTTTCATCCATACAATCCTTTGGTCTGCTGGAAAGTATAAACAGAAAACCCCCAAAACCAAGCCACACAAGCCCATACAAACCCAACTGTTTGGGATCCACAGAGCACCATGCAGGAAGGTGCTGCTGCTTTACAAAAACACCACACTTCTAAAAGCTGGCAAAGTCATTTGCATGTATGTGAATGCATTTGAAGTGACAGAACGAGATAGGATTTACCTTTTTCTTGTCTCCTAATATCTTGCCCAGCTCCTTGATGTATTTGTTACAAAAACAAAGCGTTTTATTCTCCTCTGAGTTAGATATATGTATATTGTAAAGGATTTTTTTTGAGCTTTCTCTGTTAGTGATCAGTCTTAAATTCAAATGGAGTTTATGTGTGTAGCTGCTGAGAATTAAGGCTGAGGTTCTAATGTCGTATTTTCATAAGATTTAGTATCAAAATCAGCATTGATTTTTTTTTTTTTTTTGAAAATCAGTCATATGATAGAGGACTGTGTGACTGCCACATATGTTAAACTGACAGCCTAAATCATAAAAACTGCTTTTTCTGATACATTTGTTTCTTCACCCCACATGCTCTTATAAGGAAAAATAGCAGGGTACGAAAATGTTGCAGCTGTGGGTAGCAAAACATTACCTCAGAATTTGGAACGTTTCCTTTTATCTCCCAGGACTGAAAAATGCTGCAAATCAGAGAAAGTGTGTCATTATTGATCAGCTGTTAAGTAGATAGGGCTTTTTCTTAATAGCAGCATTTTGATTTAGATGTCTGACTTGGCTTGACACAGCACTTTCCTGTTCATGATGTGTGTGTCTGGTCTGAATCCTGGTATGTGCTGAGGGTTTCCTGACCACAGAGTGCAGCCCCTGTGCTGAGGCAGCCCTGGCAGCCATCATTCCCAGCAGCACCATTTGTGCTTCCCAGAAATGTTGGTGTTGAGTTTCTACCTGGATAATCACAGGTCCCCAGCCTTTAATGTCCTGATGCTTTTTATGCACAGGGAATATTGGGGAACTTGTGTTGCAAGGGGGCTGGGGCACTGGGTCCCTCTGTTCCTGAGTACTTTTGCCCTTACTTCCACTGTCAGTCTGTCCTTCCAAACTGCTTCCTGCTGCACTTTTTTTTTTTCCAATCTCCACTATTTTTTTCTCCTTTGATCTGTAAGGAGTGCTAAACCTCACTTGTAACTCCTTCCCCTGCTGCAGATTGCCAAATTGAATCCATTTGAACTACCTTCCTGCTCACATCTGTTTTCTGAAAGGTTTCCATCACTGCCTGGATGGTGTATTCTTGAAATTCAGCCCAAGAAAATAGTTCTTTGTGTAGCATTTTGGGGGATTATATATTAAAAAATGCATGAGGCATAAATCTGTTTTTGTGATTCACAATAGTGGCAGTGCATGTTTCCCTCTGAATCAATTGCAGATTTCATCAGTCCCACTTTATACCTGAGTCTGAATTTGTTTCAAGCTCTTATTTTATAAGTGTATAAGGACTGTAATAGTTCTTCATTTTTCTAATTTTATCTATCTCCAGAACTGAGATCTGGCTTATTAAAACTGAAAGTGCTCTGTTAACAAAAGCACATTTATACCTGACAGCTTGACAAAATTAGGGTCTCCTCTAAACCCCTACTCAGACTTCAAGCCTTTATGCTCTGCTATATGTGACAAAAGCCTCAGGATTATTCCTGTGCAATGTTATAAAAAAATGTTGAGAGATTAATCTCTCAGAGCTTTGTCTTAGGCATGGGGGTGTAACTGCCTTAATTAATATTATAATGATATTTTTCACAAAAAATAGCAACCTAAACTGCAAGTGTTAAAAATAGTCAAAAATCTTGGGTAGGTGATCCTTCATAGTGCCAAGTTCCCCCTTAAGATCTATCAGGTAAATGATGCACATATTTCAAGCTGTCGTAGCAGCTACTTTTACCAAGAAATTCAGTGGACATCTATTGGAAAAGGAGGAAAGGGAGAATATAACATAAAAGGGTTGACACCACAGGTCCCAGACCTTTTTTTTTTTAATAAACTGCAGCGGTGAATTAAATATCTCTGAAATAAATATCTTACTCAGAGTTTTACAGTAGTGCTTAGGATCAACCCTTGAGCTGTTTTCAGTTCCCACAATTTTATATCCAGAGATTTGGAAGAAGGATTTCTACTCCCTGAGATCGGACCTTTGCCATTATTCAAATAGAAGAGTTTATTCAATCCTAAGGGCAAGATCATCTTATTGATGTTGCTCAGATAACAGCAGAAATTGGTCTGAAAACCTACAGCTTAACTCTTTTTGATCTGTATTTTTGTGTGTTTTCCCCAAAAAACTTTCTTGGTTTCTTGTTTTTGTTTAGTGTGAAAACAATTGAAACCAAATTGAAATGTTTGCTTAGAAAATGAAAGCCTCTGTTATTCCTGGGAGGGCTGCATTAACTTTTTTCAATATTTTAAAAGATTTTGGGATGAAGGCATTCTAGATGGATTGATCTAATTTTCATATCTTGATAGGAATTATGTTAAAGAGCCAAATTACAGGATAGATGGATACATTTATGGCTGTGAAGCCCTGGGAGCTGTGAGCGTGGCTTTGGAAATTAAGCCTCAGAAATCATTTGGGAATTCTGTGAAGGGCATATTGAGCACTTGATCAAGGGAGGTTCATGAATTTCCTATACCTGGACTTTCAGCAAATTTTTCTTGAGGTCATTTCACAAAGAACTCTCGAGGAAGCAGAACTGTCCTGAATAAAAGGGAAATTTATTTCACAAGCTTAAAAACTGGTGAAAGGATGGGAATCAAATGCCACTTCCAGAATAGAGAAAATAATTTCTGAGTCCCATAGGGATCTGTGCTGGGACCTAAGGTATGAAGATGATCTTGAAAATTGGTGAAGGGAGTGAGGTGGATGAGTCTGCTAATTAGCCAGGGCAGTGAAAAAGGGCATGTGAAGAAATTACAGGAAAATCCCATCTCAACAGTTGACTTGATGGTGAAGCAGCAGCTGAAAATCAGTGCAGGTGAACACAAAGTAATGCACATAGGAAGAAATGGTCCTAAGATAAGAATAGATAATAGATAAGAATGTGTCTAATTATTAATACTCAGGAAGGGGATCTCAGAGCCACTGTGGTCAGTTTGGTGAAAATTTCTGTACAGTAGTGCCAAAAGTGGTAACTGAATTGAAAGAACACTGAATAAACCAGGAAACAGTGTCCTTGTGTACCTTCCTTGGGTACCTGTTCCTTCCCTTTTGGCTGAAACAGGTGGTGCTGAGAGAGGTGGGAAATGTGCTCCAAGGGCTGGAATCACATCAGCACAGGGAATGAGTCAGAGTCTTCATCCTGGCTGGTGGCACACTTAGACATGGTGAAGGTGCACTCGCTGTTTGCTTTTAATCACAGTAGTAGAATTAGAAGCATGAAACAAAATGAAGTAATTTAAGGTATTTAAGACCCCAGAAGAGCTTTTCACACAAGGTATAATTAAATTTTGGAATTCATTGACATAAGAGATTGCAGGTGCCAAAGGTTTGCATATGTTCAAAAATCAATTACTCATAGGGAAAAAAAACCATCCGTGGATTCTTTTTATGCACAAAGAAATCCTGAGCCACAGGGTAGGTCTGGGAGGGTTCAATAAGAGAAGCACTTCACATACTTTTTCTTATTATTTTATTAAGAATCCCCTACTAGTTATATAAAATGTTACAGATGGCCTCTCAGTCTGAAGCCATATGTCCATGCTTAAAGGAAACAGAATTATACTAGTTTATATCTGAGATTTGGCAAAAAAAATCTGAGGTGAACTCTGTATTTTTCATTTATGTAACATATCAATGACCCCAAGAGATGGTGAAAGCATTGAAGTGTTTATGCATAGTTAGAAAAAACAAAATTAGGATGCTTTTAAAAAATAAATATATGCTGAAAATTGTACGAATTTGGAAAATTACAACATGAATCTGTCTTATTGTATTTTGAAAGCAGTCCTCTGGGCTTATGTATTTTTACTGGTGAACTCATAAATAAGCTACAAAAAGTAGGAATTTATTTGAAAGCCATATTTGCTTTCCTATGGGGGGACAGCTACTTCCTATCTCCCTTTCTTTGGATAGTGTATCAATATGCGGCCACTTCATCTATAACACATCAGAAAACTTTGCAGAGCAAAAATATGAACATTTCCAAAGATGATTTTTGTTCATATGTATTTTATGTTCATATGCACTGGTGAGGCCACACCTTGAGTGCTGTGTCCAGCTCTGGGNCCAGTGAAGACTTATTGAAGACTTCTCAAACTGTTTCAATTCATCCAGATTCCATTGAGAGTTAATTAAAACTCTGTCAGTATCGGATTTCCAGACTTGCTTTCAAACCATGAATTGAGGAAGCATTAAATGCTATTAAAAATATTGTTTGCAAAATGGGATAACTAACCTATCCTTTCATTAATTATTCCAAATTATTTTGGAGAAACAGAAAACAAACTAGTTAAGGTTTGGCAAAGTTCAAGCCAGCTGAGAGGTGGCTTTTATAATAGAAATGGCCAGCTAGTCCTGAGAACAGATGATGCTTCCACCATTACTATCAGTAATAAGCATTAATGGTCAGTGTTTTCCTTAGAAATGGAAACAGCAAAAATCTAATGTATTGTTGCCTCTTTTCTTAACCTGTTGTATATTTCTAATGCTTTGATCATCCTTTATGGCATATTCATGACCTTTAAGAAATAATACTAACAATAGATTTAGTTTTATGTCAGAATGGGTTTGAATTTGCATAGACAAAGGTTTTGTTTAGACAGTTGAAAATGCTTTCTCTACTGAGGAAGCTTTTGTAGTCAGAGGAATCAAAGCAAACCTTCACCACCAGCCCATGGTGCCTCCCACTCACACTCATCACCAACTCCCATTTCTGCCTTCAGTCTATCTGAGCTGTGCTTTGCCTCTGAAAATAAGAGAGTAACACCCCAGCCATGATGTGAAAGGCTGACTATCCATGCAGAATCATTGAAACACCAAAAATTATGCAAAATCTCAGTAGCTACGGGCAGCAGGAAGTGGTATAAAAATGTGACATAGTCTGATTAAAATAAGATGTATTCACAGTATGAAAAAAAAAAAGGCCTCTATGGGAGTCCTCACTGCTGGGTTTTTGGTGTGTTTCCAGTAAAAGCCGTGTGCTGGGTGCTGTGCATTGCCTCAGTGCCTAACCAGGTGAGTTCTGCTGTGGTTGGTTCAGGTGAGTTTGTAGAACTTAGTATGAAAACAGGGCTGTGCAGGAATGACACACTATTGAAGAGTTTCTCTACAAGGGGTTTTGTGACAAGATGTGGCTGTTTCAATCCTGGTTCTGCAGAACACTCAGTTGCAGCTGGGCCTTGTGCCCATGTTGGCTCATTCAAGGGAAAGATCAGCCTGTGCAGGATGTACAGCAAGATTTGGAAATGAGGGAAGGCTGTGGACAGATTAATGAGCTGGTGGTTTCCACTGGATTGTTAAATTGCTGCTGTTAGGTTTGGGGCTGCTTTACAGAAGAGCCTGCAGTGACTTTGGGCCCAGCAGTGCTGCTTGCTGAGGTACCTGGCCCAGTGTGCAGCACCAATCCCAGCTGTTCCCAGGGGGTCCCCTGGAAATGTGCCACCAGCTTGGAGCTCTCCAGTGTGAACACAGCCACCACAGGAATGTGGGCCCTCCTTCAGCCTCCCTGCCAGCCTGGGGCTGTGACAACAGGAGCACGGAGCAGGCCTGCCATGGTTTATGATGCTTGGAAAGTTATTTTTCTCCCCATCCCCACAGAACAGGTGCTCATCCAGGTGCCACCATCAGTGTTCTCCCTCTCCAGGTGCCACAAGCTCTGAGCCCAAGATAACATTCTTGTGGGAGGATAATACTCAGTGATCATGGTTAATCTAGTGGGTTTATTCTTTCCACTAACAAGGAATCAAGATTTTATAAATGAGAGCTCTCTTTCTTCCTTAATATTACATATTTGGATGGATGCCTGCTTTCAGATTGAATGGGCCTGGAAAGCAGCAGGTTGTAGGGGAAGAAAAGCAAGAAGGATATCAGAGTTATCACTGCCACCTCTCTGAAAGAGGTGTGTTTTAAATAAATGCTACAAATAAAAATACATTCATTTCTGTAGTGGGTGACAGTTGTCTTTTTATTTCCAACTTTCAAAAAAGCCTCTTCAATACATTAGGAACACACTTCTCTATAATTGTTGCTTTTGGAAAATATGCATCATTCTCTGTAGTTGTAAACTTGGTGTCAAGAAACTGGGGAAGCTATTTTCTGTCTTTTAGCACCAAAATCCAAGGAGCAATTTGAACAATCATCAAAGCCATTATTGGAGTCCAAAGAATACAAGATGCAACATATCTTTAATAGGAAAAGGTTGCCAGCAGTTTTAATAAATTTAATTAATTATGTTTGCCAATGATAAGGAAGTGCTGGCTACTAAATATTTGAATTTTGTTTTCTTAGAACATGAATTGACTGCTGGGGTTTTTGTTTGTTTGGGTTTTTTTTTATTATTCAGAAATGTTTTTCTTCTGTGTGTACGGAAAGTTTCAATCACGTATCAAGTCACAAATGACATTACTACCAGTGAGGTAGCTTTGTAGTAAACTCTGTTCTTCTGGACAACTTATGTGCCTTCTATTTAGAGATACAAGCTGAGTTTAAGAAGTAAAACAGAAAGCAAAGAAACAAAAATCCAAGCCCCTTCTTTTTTCCCTGGAAAGGCAGACACAAGCTGAGACACAGCCATGATCTGAGTTACTGAAGGACTTGAGGGAGTCTGAGTTCTGCTGTTGGAACTTCCTGATGCTTCCTGCTGGGATAATTGGTTGCTTTTAAAGGAAGTGAAAAAGAAAATGCTGTAACATTGGGATGGGGAGTGCAGGGAACAAAAGGTAACTCATGTGCCTGCCACAGCTAGAAAAATTTAAACCAAACCAAAACAGCAAAACAGGGACATATCTGCTACCTTCAAAATTATCCCCACTTCTTAATGATTATGGAAATAGGAAGTTGGAGAAGAAAGGGAGAGGTTTATAATTTGTGGCCAGGATTTTATTCAGCAGCATAGCTGAGGTTGAAAATATACAGCCAGTTACGTTCTAGCACAGCAGGCAGTTCCAGGGGTGTTTTCTCAGACCATAAATTCAGCACTGTCAAAGTCATTTTGGCAGGATTAATTTCAATTATCCAGTGGTAAATATCATCAGAGATTTACAGTCTGATCTGTGATATGCAAATCAAACTGAGCATCATATATCTCATGTAAACACAGGCAGTTGTTTAGCTTTGCAGACATATGCTCGAAAGCCAGCGTTAAATGCAAACATTGTTATTTATGCTTCGAACTTGAGAAATTGTTTGCAGCAGTCAGAACAGTCAGAATTGGTTTTCTCCAGTTGATCCATTCTGCACTCATTAGGCCAGTTCTCCATTTTTCTCTACGTCCTTTCAGTAGCACAAAATATGTGGCATTAGGCCAGCAAGAAATGCAATTGTGCTGTCCTGCAGCAGAGCCCAGGGTGAGGAAGTGTTTGTGAATTGGAGCCATTTCTGGTTGCTGTTCCACAATCACATCACTCATTTGTTTTCCTTTTCCATTAACACAGCAATTTTTGTCTAATCATGGAAATTTCTACCATAATCACATTTGATTTTAAAATTTTAAAATGTGTATTCACCTCAGTCTTCAGTCATTTCTAGTATCCATTGGTGCATTTGTTCAGGTGCAAATTTTAGAAGTGACTAATTATGATTATTGTTAATTCTCCCATACAACCTCTAGGATAGTGCCCTGTTGCTGAGGTGTTAATATATTGATTTACTTATTTCCAAATATGCAAAAAAACTGTTGACACCTTTTGCTTCTCTGCAACAAGACCAGACACTTTGCCCAAGTGTCAGATGTATCTGACATGAATTACTAGTTTATATAAATAATTCCTTCTTTTGCTCCAAAGCCCCTCTTGAAATTATCTTGCAACTTCTCTCCACTTGGTAACTGCTGTTCATAGTTTCACATTTTCTCATAAGAAGCATTAAATTTTGGAAAATTTAGAGTTAGTATTTAAAGAAATCAAGCAGGGATGGATTTTGTTGAATTAGAAGCCCCTCATCAGCTGTGGCTTTCCTTGGAATGATACCATGCAATGATACCATGCAGTGATGGCATTGTATGTGTTTTATGTTTTATAATAGCACCTTGAGTGTGTGCAGTGCAAGACATTGTTAAGTTGATTTTAAACTGCTGTTATACTTTGGGGTGGCTTTTTTTCTCTAGTTTCACTAAAGTAATGATTTAAGGTTGCTGGAGTTGCCAAGTGGACTGGTCACACTCTTTACTTTGTACCATCAGAGCCCAGGGTTTAGCCTGGCTTCTCTTGCCCTCCTTGACATTCATACTCTTGTTTCTTTTTCATCCTTTTCCCTTAAGTGAGACACAGCTTTGAAATGCAATATTTACTTGCAGATTTGTAGGGTTTTTTTCACCAAATGCATCCATATCAGGATTCTGAAAAATCACGTCTGAAGGACCCCCCCAAAGATTTTCTAGTTTCAGACTAGAGCTGTATTTTCACAGTTGGGATCAGGGTGAGTGTGTGTAGCCAGTGCTTGTCCAGATCCCCCTTTTGAAGTGACACTTGTCTGACTGGCTGGGACACAAGCCACAAGCTCTTCTGGCCAGATCCCACCTTTAATTGATTCCAGTAAAAGTGGAGCTAATCTATTTTCAGAGAAGACAAATGTCCTCCAGGAAATTAGAAGGCAGGTGGAAGAACTCAGAGGAAATGTGGAAGGACCATTTTTGGGTAGTTTGTAATGTCTCTCCTGACAGCACAGCAGGAAATGCTTGCCATTTTGATAAAGGAGAATTCCCTTTGGAATCCTCCAAGGAGCACTGGAGAGACAAGCTGCTATTAATCCTTCAAATCAAAACCAGGCCTATGCCCAAGTCTTCCAAATTTACAATTATGCTACAATTCCATAACACATTTTTCAGGATCAGGAAAGTCTAAAATCTCATTGTTATAATTCCCAGAGAGCCAGTTGTAAAAAATCAATTTGAAAATGTGAATTATCAAGGAAAAAATTCTATTCAAAGCAGAGCTACTCAGTTAAGGGGAAGATATAACTAAATCTTCGTAATACTGCATAAGATGAAGCTTGAAGTACAAAACTTTACAGGAAGTTTAGCTTGAACTCCATGTTGTAAACTTTAGTCACATTGTGGATTTAGTACAAGGCAACCAGTAATGAGAAATGTTTATTATGGTCACATATTTGCAGGTCCTGAAGGCCAGAAAAATCTTAGCTGATTCCCATGGAATGCCTAAGCTGGGCAAGCCATGCCATTATTTACATCTGGTGAAATAAACAAAGAGGTGAAGGGCTTTACTCGAGGCCATAGGGTGAGTTACGACTGAAGCCATCGTTAAAACTCTGACTTTCCATTCCTTGGGGACATTAAAAATGTGTCAAGATTAGTTGTCTTCAAATCTTCCTACTGGGTGGGAAGAGAGATCTATATTATTACTGAAAATCCAATGCTGATTTTCTATGAGAAATAGATGTTTATGTGATTATTAATTACTCTGTGAAACATGACAGGAGTTGTGTAACTCCTGCTGAAATATTTGTACTGGTGGCTGTTGGCTGCTGGTCCAGATAAATCCATGTTCTCTCTGGCTTTTACTGGAACCATCTGTGGCAATTTAGCCTGTGCACAGGATGCATATTTAAAGACCTTAGTAGTTAAAGTGATAATTTTTCTTTTTAATTCAGAATATCTTGACTTTTTTTCCTAAAACATCGAGTACACAGAAATCTAAGTGCTTTGCTTTCTGATTTCTGCTACTGGTCTTGAACTGCACAGCACAGATTTTGATTAATGGAGGGGGTAAAAAATCAAGTTACTGCTTTATTTTTTTAAAACTGAAGCTGAAAATGGAGCTGCTTTCTAAAATGTCCGAGTTTTGCAGATATTTCTAAGTAGGCTACCTGAACTCTACCATCGTTAGCTACATAATGTTTCTTTAATGAAAAGATAGTTGAGAAAGTTGCACTTGATTTACATAAAAGGATGTATCATTTTCTGGTCTCAGAAGGTTCCTTGCTTACATTTTTTCAGCATCCAGTATGGCTTGGAAAAAACATACTAGATGGATTTTAGGGGTTTTTTATGTTCTAGTTCTCCTCCTTTAGGCCAGATTTCCTAAATTATGTGTAGTTGGCTGAGAGGCACCTGTTGGACAGCAGGAAGCTTTATTTGAGCTGATGAGGAAATGTGCTCCTCTGGAAGTTGAACACCTTTGTGCTTGGTGTCCCTCACTAGTCCAAACACCTCCTCGATTCCCTGGAAGCTGCTTCAGGAGCAGGAGGAATGAGGGAGGTAAAACTGAGGCTTTCTTCCACCAAATCCTAACCAGAGCAGCTGGCAGGTCCAAAGAGCTGAGTCTGCTGGGATTGTGTGCACTGGAGGAAGCTCAGTCGCTGTTTTTTTTCTCTCTTGGACAATGTGCAAGTCAAATTCTTTGTCTTATTGTCAAGTGTGTAGGTATTATAACCTGCAAAATGTTAGTCACATCTTGACAGGGTGTTTCCACTGTCCTACATTCAGAATTCAAATGCAGGGGATCAGCACTGCAGGCACTCAGCACAACTGAAGTCAGATTACAGTTTTCCACTCCACCTCCAGGCTCATTATCCAGTTGGTTTTTTTCTCCCTCATGTTACAGTCACTCATTACTGGCAGGCTTTTCTTTACCTAAGCTGTTTTCCTAGAAATACTGACTTACAGTATCTCCACCAAGCCAGAAATTAAATGTACCAACAGAGTAATTCCTAGAGCAGTGAAAACTGTCAGATATGATTACAGAACTCAAGGAGGACAGCAGCTCATTAAAATGATGTATCTCCATCACCCCCATCTCCTGTCAGTACCAGTTAGTGCAAATTTTGCACACACAGTCTGTGATCCACAATCAAGTGGAGCACTGTCACCCAAAGTCCCCATGTGCTGCAGCACAGGGAATTGGAGGTTATTTCCTTCCTTGTCTCCCAGTGAACTAAAAAGAGCAGGAATACATCTTACTATTCATAAACAGCAATACTCTGACAGGCATGTCCACATATCCACCTGAATGTGATCTAGCTGCTGAATGTTTTAGCTGTTGTTATCTCTTGGTTTGAAATTAGATGCATTGGTCATTTGATTTCAAAGTAAAAGTCTGCTGTAGTGGATGCCTTAATACATGTAAATTCCTCTTGTAATTTCTTTGAGTTCTTGTCCTCTGGCTCCAGGCAGTCTTCAGACGTGTCTGTTGTGTGTCTGTGTGTGATGCTTTTGGGTTTTATTTGTCTTCCTTTTTATTGTTTTCTTTTAAGGCTTCAGATGTTAGACAAGATTGTTTTCTCTCCCAAGTGCTGGAACTCTAGTTGTGCATCCTGTTAGAGCAAACTCTATTCATCTTTGATTAGCCTCGGCTGGAAAATGAACACAAGTCACATCTTAGTCCTTTAACAATTTATTCTGCATGCAAAGAAAGTGCCCTGGGTTTTTAATTGTTGTTGGAAGACGCTGAATTGTGTTTGTACTCCCTTAAAATGTAAACAAATAGTTTCCAACCCAATAGTGATTTCTTTTCTCTGTGGCAGTTTTCAAAAACTTGGGGCTCATTTCTGTCCTCACCCTTTACACTTCCCTGAGTAATCAGACCTCATACAGGTAACACAGCTTCTTTGGTGCCCTGTGTAGGTTATTCTTTGAGACAGATCTCCAGACCCTCAAGCATACTGAGAGCTGTAAGGTCTGTTCCCTTGTGATCCAAGTGGTTCAGCCTGTGCATACAGCAGATATGATCACTTTGACACTTCCCAGGAAAATAAAGGGGGGTTTGCCTTGATGGAGGTGAAGATCAGCATGAAGCAAATAAAAATGTTGGCAGTTACCCTTCTGCACTTCAATATTTGTAGGTTTTCTGATGTGAATTGAGACACATCATCACACAAAAATCTTGTCCTAGGCTGACCAATATCTTTCCCAGCTAGGAATCAATTCACCATCTGCAAGACAATTTTTATGCATCTATTTACTGAAGTCAGAGCCTGCAAAGGCCTGTGTGTCTGTGAGAAACTTTATTTAATATGTATTGGAATTATCCACTTGATGCAAACCCAGTGAATTTCTTCATACTTTAGTGTCTCTTTCAAGCATATTTCTGTCACCAGCACAAACATTCTAGATAACAGAATCTTAATATGGAGACTGCAATAAAATGTCAACAAAATTTGTGAATTATTTAATACAGAGCAGACGGTCACGGGGTGTTTCTGTGGCATAAAGGGCACAGGAATTTGCTGCACACTGGGAACATAACTGTAGTCAGACTCATAGCCCTGCTCTGAAATTCAAAGAGAAAAGTGAAAATACTGCGTGTGATCTGCAGTTACATTCTGCTCCTTTAAAAGCCCTTTTTAGGTTTTTTTTTTTAGTATCAGGATTTGTTTTTTAGTAATGCAGATGTTAGCTGACTTTGGAAGGTTAAGATTGAAATTAGAGTTTGGGACGCTGCAACACTAGGTGTGAAGTTAGCAGCTGGCACTGTGGGTTGATGAAAACCTAATTCTAAGTGTGTCAGCCTTCTAAGTGATCCATATCAGGTTATCAGTCAGGGTTTGACAGTACTTTGATTACATATTCACCACCTTCAACAATTCAGCTTTGCTTTGTGCAGCTGAAGATTTTAGTCGTGATTTGTAAAGGCCTCTCTTTCCCTGTAGAACAGTGGATACTCTTCTCATCCAGTGACACTTGTTTTGGGTGCACACTGGGATTAGACAGGTGTAATTATATTGATAGACAATCGTGCTGTTAACAGGGAAAGTTGGAACAAAAAGGAATGTTAACCAAAGTGTTCACATCTAGGAAAGGAGGAGACTGAATCACTACTCTTATATTTTGTGCTTGTGCTTCAAGTCAATCTTTTCCTTCATCCAGCTGTTGGCAAAGGGAAATCCAGCCCTTTTCCAGCTCTATTTGGGGAGAACAGGGGTGGTGCATGATCTAAAAATGGTGGGAAAGTAGCAGGTCAAAGTGGTGGGAGGTATCCCTGGGCATTTAACTCTTCCCATTCTGTGTTCAGTCACTGATCTGATCAAACATTCCTGCACCTGTGGCTTCAGTGGGTGGACCAGGCTCTTTATTCTTCACTCCAGCAGATGCTTGTTAGAGAACCTCCAATGACACTGTTTTTGTTGTGGCTCCATGTCTAAGAGCACAGCAAATCCATTATTCAGGATTCCTTCCCAAGTTCACAAAGCCATTGAGTAGTACTGCATAACTCCTTAAAGCTGCCACCCTCTCAAATCCATTTCATTTGGACAAAGAACGAAACTCTGCACTGAAGAAAACCAATTTGAAAGCACACTGAAATTCATTTTCCTCGCTTAAGTATTGAAGTGCTTATATTTATTGTATCTTAGGGTGGTTGTGCTGTTTTCAGATAGAATTTGCTTGTTTAATAGGTCTAAATAAGTTTCAGTAAATTTAAAATGTGGAGGAAAATAAACTAACATCCGACAAGGGTCACAGTGCTTTTTCTGCACGTGGGTTGGGATTAAACATAAAAGAAATATATTAAAAATAAATTTAAAAGTACTGAATTAGTAAACAAAAGAAATTTAAAAGGTAGTGAAATTATGACATGGCAGTACTGCTTTCTCTATCCTGTGTAGAATTTCATCACTCTAAGCTAGACCAGCAAATGGATCCTGAGGTAAAACAATGGAGTTTTGGGGGGTGCAGGAGGTTTGCTGGATTTGGGTTTGGTTGTTTTTTTGAGGGCTGAAAGCTGATTTGAGTCAGTTTTATGGCAACTGTGTGGACATAGCTGAGCTCTATAGATTTATTCTGCTGGCCTCCTGTATAGTTCTTGTTTCAGTTTTTCCCTTTTGTTGGTAGCTTTCCATCAGTGGTAGGTTTTTTGGGGTTTTTTGAAGAAAGACAAGAATTTTGTGCTAGTGCAGACCTGGGTCATCCATCGTGCAATTTAATGCAACTCCTGGCAAACAGAAGCCCGAGAGCCACTTGCTGTTCTCCTCATCTGCTGCTCCCTGGGTCTGGTGCCAGCACAGAACAATGTTCTCCCTCAGCAGCTGCTGCACCCCAACCCTTCATTTAATACACCCAGAGCTGGATCTTTCAAAGAGCCCGAGGGGTTGATTGAAAATATCTTGGTGCAGCCACACTGGCACGTGGGAAAATCCCATTATTTGGGCACCCAACAGCTGTAGGAATCTCAGAGTCTGCCTTGTCCAGGCAGTCTGGAAATCTCCTCCTGAATGTGTAAATTTATAGAGAATTTGACATGATAGAGCTTTATGAGATGAGTGTTCTAGGCTTTGGTGAGTGGCATTTTTTAAAAGCGTGCTGTTATCCACTTTACAGACTTAAGCTCTTGTAAAAAACAATTATTTCTTACATTCTCTGAGTTTTCAGAAGAAATAGATCAGATCAGCCTCACAAAGAAAATGTGTGTTCCAGCATAACATAATAAGTTTATTTGGTCTTCTGGTGTAAATATATTTCAAATTTTGTTTTTCATTGTCACATTTGTTATTTTCTGCATTATGTCTCACCAGTCAGTAGTTGTGCATATAATGCCATATTCCTTCTTTATTAACGTGATCGTGTAGAAGAGTGAAATAAATGATGACAAGAAGAGAATGAAAGAAATAACAAATGCTTCAGGGTGGTTGGAATACATCATAAAGGGGATCTAAATGTGGAGTGCAGATGGCTCATCTTCTCCACAATATTTTATTTGAACAGCAGGAGCCTAAAACTGTAAAATAACCTGTTCAAATAGTTCTCACATAAGCCTTAATATACAGACACAAAAAATTAAATCACTTGACAGTGATCCATCAAAACACATGTGTGCTGTTGTCTTTCAAAAGCAAGGAGGGATTGAGACATTTAGTTGAGGCATTTAGTTTTTCAGGGTTAGCCTGAAAAGGCAGTAGTTTTTGAGGTAAATTTTTTGTAATTAAAAAAATAAAAGAAGACACAAATGGTAAGATCATGGCAGCTTCGTACAGAGTGTGGAGCAGGCTGAGCTCAGCTCTGGTGTCAGCTGATGTGGTAATTGAGGAGAAGCCACTGTCCCAGGGGAGAGGCTGTGCTTATTCAGTGGCACAATTGCTGAGCAGCAGACACACTCCTTGTCCTGCACTATTTAATGGCTTCTGAAATGGGTTACAGCTATTTCATTATTACTGAGCCTGTGCTGATCTGATTAGCTTGTACCCTTGAGCCTGGAGGGGGGAGGAGAGAATCATTTCATGAAACAAGGCTCTGCTTTTCAAGAAATGATTTCTGATGCTCCTGTCTTCACCTGTCCGACCAAAAGTCCCCTGAGGAAGCTTGATTTGCAGAAAGTGCTGAGCCAAGGGTAAGAGTGATACAATTCTGCCTGAGGCCAGTGTGTTATGAGCCCCACAAAGGTGTATCAGGCTCTGAGGGTTGACCAGCAACCTCCCAGAAATGGTTTAACAATAATGAGTGAGATGGCTGATTGGGTGTGTTTTGAAAGAGCAAAAGGTTTTAATAAAAGAGAAAATAACAAATGATGAAAGATAAAAGAATAAAAGCCATGCACAGTGCAGGGAAGGGCCTTGCACCTGCTAAAACACCTCAAAAGGCACCGAGAGACTCTGTGCTCTTTCTTAAGTACTCAACAGTTTAGGAGGGTTTTTTTACATAGAAAATAGCTACATTTCTTGACGAACAGCTGAGAGACCAACAGGTGCTTTTGTCCTGGCACTGAGCTAATTATGATGAAAAAAGCATGGAAGTTTCTGGTTCTTCTTCCTTAAAAGTTCCAGGAGTTAAACTCCATATTAAAGTCTTTTCCTAATGTGGAAACACCTACTCAGGTTTGGGGGGGTGCACTGTAACATAAGAGTCAAAAAATAATTTAAGAATCACCATGAACCTTTCTGAACGTGAGCATACCTTGCTCCTGGACTGAGGTTTGGAATTCTGGCATAGGTGGCTCTGCTTGCTCTATGTTGCAAGGGAGACACAGGCATTTCCAAGGAGGAGGAGTTTGTGTTCTAACTCCTGACTGAAGGACTGGGACAGCATTTTATTCCATCAGTGTGAAATACAAGAGCTGACCCTGGAGGGGAACCACTTCAGATCCTCGGGAGCACCGAGCTGCACAAAGCTGTTCCTTTGGCTGATGGAATTGATTTTCTGCATGCACACAGGCTTGATGGGAGAGTTAGCAGCCATAGCCACAAACGGATGGTTTGATGCATGGGTGTTGATTTTCCAGAGGCAGAGGAAAGAACTAAACCTGGATTTTGGAATATGGAATGTAGGGTGTGTGCATTGTGCTCAGAGTGGGTACCAGTGTGGGACCAAATCCCAGTGGTGTGTTACAGATGTTCTGGGAATGCCCAGAATGTTCCCCTTAGAGTAGTGTTACAAATGTGTCATTTCTGACTGACAGCTGGGGTGAGAATTACTAATTAAGCCAGGATTACCTTAGATCATTGCCTGGCATTGCTCTGTTACACACATTTTCAAGCAAGACTTTGTAATTGACTTGCTTTGATCAAGCTGATGAAAAGGGCACTTAAGATCTACATTTTGGTAAAAGCCTAAATCTCCTTCTGTCCCATGGCTTTCAAAGTCATTTTTATTGACCTAACTCTAACCATGAGGGAAGTACAATCCTTGTCAAATGAAACATAATCCAAACTTGAAACATATAAAAATGCATCTCATTTCTGAAAAATGTGGATTGTAAGTAACAGGCTTCTGTTCAAACTAAAGTTGCTGAAATAAGTTACCAGAATTAATTTGGAGCCCAATTTCAGTGGAAAGTGAGCTTTTGCAACAGCTGTTGCCATGAGCTGAAACGTGCCCTGTGCTGCCAACAATCAGGTGTTGAGCAGTGAGATTTTAAAGGTACCTTGATGAGCTATAGCCAAGCCTACATAGTAAAAGGAACCGAAGAATATATTACAGTCTTACAAAAAGACCATAAACCATTCTTAAGTAGAGACTTTATGTCTTTCTGTTTTATCTTTCCTTCAAAAAAACTAATGCTTCACACCAAAACCCTTTCATCTGGAATCAGAAAATAATACAAATAATAATACTTCTCATAGGACACTTCATTTGTTCAAAGAAATGCAAGACATTAAGAGACTAAATCTTCAGTGTAATAATGAGCAGATTCATTATTCATGTTTCAAGCCAATAAAAAAGGAGATAGATTATTGGCAAAGTTTTCATGCCTTCTAATGAAAGCCTAAGTAGAATATTATTAATTCAGTAACTTGGGCTTTTCACTCACAAAAACATATAAAAGTATTGTCAGTCATATTTAGTATTCTCAATCAAAATAGATCCTGATTTTGAGTATTGGAATTAATCAAGCACCTAGAGGTAATTGATTATATTTCTTTTTTGTCTATTTGTGCCAGAGAGTTCTAACCAACCGTGGCAACAGGGAGAGTCTTCCATCTGTAAAGCCCACCCTACCACTGTATTTGTGTACTTGATACAGAAACATGGTAAAAAATAAGGTTCTTATTGTTCCCCAGGCTGGCATCAGGCAGCCAGGCCTGTGTCCAGCACCACAGCAACCAGGGGTACCCTCAAAATTCTGTGCTTTTTTGTCTGAGAGTATTTTTTAACTCAGTGCTGCATCTTTGTGCACTGATCAGTGTCTGCCTGGAAGTGGAAGTTTCCACACGCTCAATGAACACACAGCTTCTACTTAAATACACACACTAGAGCTCTGCCAGAAAAATAAATACAGTGTTCTAATGGGCTACTTTTCCAGTAATACATATTGTGTTACATAAATTACCAGGAATTGAGGCAAATAAGCACTTCAATCCCAAAGGTAAGGCATGAAGTTTTGCAACCTTTTTGTCCTGCCTTCACAGCACTCTCTTTCAAGGACTGTGATTATTTGGCTGTTATCTAATTTCACTGCAGAATAGAAATCTGACTGGAGCATTGCTTTCTGCTGGTTAATTATAAATTTATTAGGGGAATTTTGCCAAATGTCCCTTACTATTAGACCTCACTGAATCTGAAGTTCAAGCTATCAGACTTCATTTAATGCAATGCATTGCCCTCCTTTTCTGTTCTGCATGTGCTTTTTTGTATTTTTTTTTTGTTCTCAGGTACATTCAATTTTCCCTTTCTGTGTATTATTTGCCAAAGAGGCTCTTTCAAGTTATAGAAATGGGACGAAGTCATTTTTAGAACAGCAAAATATGTAAGGAGGCAAGGTCCCAGGAGATGAAATGAATTTCCAACACAATAAAATAGCTTTCCTGTCCTGTTTGGGTGTTGCTGTAGACAGAATGTCTTGTTAACAGCACACAAATGCCTCAGGGGTAGGAGGCTGTGGAGGGAGCACCATGAAATGAGAGGGTGTGGAGTGGGAAGGGAAGGATTAGACAAGTTTATGGGCACACTGAGGGACTTGATTTTGGCCATCTCCCTGCCGTGGGAAGACTTTAATCCTCCTGAGGTGCTCTCAGGAGTGAACCCTAAAGTGTGTGGGGCTGGGCTGGGAGCACTCCCTGTGCTCACACCTCATCAAACAACACCCACATTTAAGGACCATCATGTTCAGGCACTGGCCTGCAGCCTTCTCTTGGAGTTTTGCTAAAAGTGGGGCCTCTCCATAAGTGTGAGACAACTTTGGAGCAGACTGAGGGGTACTTGGAGGTGTAGGTGCATCCTGTGTGAGCACAAAGCCCAAGGTGTTCCTTACTCCAGCATGGCCAGGAGAGGTTGGGACTGCAGTTCCCTCTTGCAGCAGGTGGAATCTCTTCAGCTACTGAATCCTGGTGGCTTTTATTACAGTTTCCAGCAGGAGCTGAATCAGAGCTGGGGAGGGTTGAGTCTTTACAAACTGGTGTTAAAGGAAAGCTGCAGTGCTCAGTTCAGCTCCTGAAAAGGGAGGGGAAAAGAACCTTGCTTGACCTCAGAGAGGAAATCTGCACTCACAAAAATAAACTGCTGCAGCCTTTCAAACCTTAGCAGGCAAGTCAAAAATGGAACTGTTGGCTTATGTCCTGTCAGTGGAAGGACACAATTTGATCCAGTTCAGAAGCTGTGTGTTTTGACAGTAACACTGTTCACAAGGAAACGTGAAAAAGAAAAGGATGTTACAGGATTTTACAGCAGACTTACAAACGTGCTGAGTCAGATGAGGAATGTTTATTTATATACCTAGAAAAAACTAATAAAAAACCTAAAAAAAAAACTAAACCAAGTTTAGGGTTCTCTCTTCCTTGGCTAAGCCTTCCTAGTTGGGAAGCTTTTGCTTTGCTTTTGGCAGAAGGAGGAAGACAAGGACAGAGGAAGGGGAAAAATCACACCCTTGCACTTACCAGTTAAGTCCATCCCCGTTCAGAGATAGTTTTCTTTTTACATGCTCAATTTGCTGTGCCCCAGAGCAAAGTGTGAGCTGTCAGGCTTCTGTGGTGACAGACCTGGATCTCATCCTGCACCTCCTGACATCAGTGGCAGAGCTTGTGCTGCTTCCAGCAGGAGTGGGACATGCTCATGGTGTCTCAGTGAACCTCAGTGGTTCAGCCCCTGATGGCAGAGATGACAGCAGGGTTTAATACTTAATCCTGCTTCTGGCCAGTGTGAGTTTAAAAAGTGCAAAAATTAAAATATCTGACACCAGATTATTTATTTGACACCAGATTTCACCAGATTGAGAAACTCATGAGTAGCTCTGCAAACTGATCCTTGCCAGGGAAACCCTGACTCAGAGCTTTGTTTAAATCAGGGGATTTCTCCTTGTTTGGCAGAGCACTCAGATCACAGAGATTAAAACGTTCCACAGGTGCTAAATATGAAAATAAATTACACTGAGAAGGATTAAAGTTCTATTTTCTTTCTAAATGTTTCTAAATACTGGAGGAGGAATGTTTGCATTGTCACAGAAGCTGCAGTAACATCTCCTTTATCATTGCATTTTCCAACACAATAAAAAGTGTCAAACACTGGTTTGAGAGAGGGCAGAAATGAATGTTCACAATTGGAAGAGAGCTCCATTTTATTAAGCATAAATAATACTTGAACAAAGTGTTTCATATTGACAGCATTGTACTGTCATGTATCTTTTCAGAGACAAAGGTACTTTCTAGAGTAAGTGTCCTCACATGTCAACGTCTCAGAAAATGTGTTACATTTGGTGAAATAATGGGTCAAAAAAAAAAAAAAAGAAAAAAAGAAATCACTGTCATAAATGATGGCAGGCACTTTTTACTGAAATACTGGTAGTTATACATTCTTGACATGAATAATTGGATGTGTCATATGTGAAGCTACCTAGGAATAAAATAGAGGTCATAAAATGTAAAGACATGATAGGATGCATTTATAACAGCATAAACCAAGCTGGCATTTTAATGTCTTAAGCCAGCCCATTTGCTATCCTTGGCCATTGATCTTGGCTGGGAAAGTTCTCTGCCGAATTTAAACACATTCTGGAGATAGAGCCATATGATGAGAAAGTGATAGGATTAGGTTTTGTTAAAAATATTCTCCTTTTGACTGTTAAAATTGCAGCCCAGCAGGAGCACTGGAGGCTGGTTGTGGTGTGTCTTTACAAATCTTCCTCAGAAATGCTGTGGCCACTTTCACAGCAGGTGACTTTCTGGTATAACTTGCCCTGAAAATTGTGATTTCGGCTCACATGGAAGAATGTTTCTCAGCAGATATGAGAGAGAGTTTAGTTTAGTGTTTGCTCCATGGGATGATTTGAGAGAGCAGTTTTGGGGAAAGGGGGTAGTACAGTTTGGGAGTTCTTGTTTGGGAATTCATTATTTAATGAATTCCTCTGAAGGCATGGAAAAAGGTGAGTGGGAGAGGCACTGACTCCAAAGAGCAAGCTCAAAATCTCATTAATTTCGATTGGCTGTATAGGTAGTTCTAATTACCATGCTTGAACTGAGATTCAGTATAGCACAGAAATAAAACAAGTAACGATGACTACCTAAGTACTCACTGAAATGGTGTCACTCTCCACTCCCCCAATTTTTCCAACTAGAGCTGAACACAGAAACCACATGGTTAAAAAAAAAAAAAAAAAGCCAGGAAAGGGGGCAAAAAGATCCCAATTCCGTGGGATTGCCAGCATGTGTGAGGTGGTTTTTTAACACTTAAGTAGCAGAAGAATTGGCCACATGTTGTCTGCCTCGTGGCTGTGGTTTCCTGAGTGTATGGCAGGGAGGGCAGACTGGGCACTGCTTTGAGTTTTACTGGGACTGCAGGGCAAGAGAAGTGTACCCACGACCTGTATTCCCTTTCAATTACTGCACAGTCAATGGAATATCTGACTGCTGCTGCTGTTTTACATTTGTGCAGAGCCTGGGAATATTCACTGAAGTCTTATGTGAGTGGAAATCTTTCGTGTCTTCTGTTTTCAATGCAGTTTTACTGAAAGCCCTTTGGAATTTGAATGAACCATTCTGGAATGTGATTTTCCATAGAGAAGTCTCTAAAAATGAAATCTTCCCAATCTGTTGAGCTAATGTTATCAATACTGGTGTGGTTAATTGAAGCAAACATTCCTGGCATAGGTGTGCTTCTGGATTAGTATCTGTCCTTGTGTGTTTGAAACTCTTAGGAAACATCCAAACCTGGTGATGTAGAATAAGGGCTAATTTATTGATGGACATCATTACCTCATCTGCATTTAAGGGAGAGGAATTGACTGCAGAGAAAAAGAAAGTATTGAGGATAATTAGTCCTGTACTAAACACAGGGGAAGGATGAAGGTTGGAGAAGGTTGGAAGGTTTGCAATCTGCAAAACACTGAGCTACTGAGCAGCATTTCTCTCGTGGCATCATTTATTGAGAACCTTTTGAGGCATCAAGATTTGTGCAAGTGTCTAACCTGCTGTCATACATGATCCCCTCTGTCTTCTGAATGAGGATATTCAGAGGCTGTGAGGTTTATATCCATAAGGCTCTGTGTTCACACTGAGAAAAATACTCAGTGGTTGTAGCTAGAGATTTATTCTAATGTAGATAAGCTTGTACCATTGGATAGAAACATGAGCTTCCATGAAAAAACAGGGTTGTGCTCTACCCTTCATATCAACTTCTTTTTTTGTGGAAAAAGAACATCTAGATAAATAGTTGCCTTTTCCAACTAGAAGATAGCTGGTACAAGACAATCTTGCTGAAATTATGTCTCAGCTGGAAGGAAAGATGAATTTATTTTGTGTAGCATTGGGGAAAGGTGCTCAGAAATATTCAGTGAGCCAGTTACCAGAGTGGTAAATGAGATCTCGAGAGCCAGAGTTCATCAGTGTGCAGTGATAGGGAAGTGGGAAGGAGAGAGGCTGCATCAGGGCTGGGTGTTTGTGTTCCTGATGGAAAAGTGCAAATCATTTCCTTCCCTTCTGCTGCTGACATGGTCCATCACTTCAGTCCATTTTCACCTTGCTAAGGGGTTCTGAATGGGCCTTCCTGCTTTGGCACCTAATTAATCTCTCACAAGCCTGTTCTTGCAGCCTGGCTGCCTGGGATGGTCCAGATCCTACATCAGTGCCTGACAAACAAAATATCTTTTTTTCCTTTACCTGCCTTCCTTTTCCTGTGTTCTTTCACCCCAAGCCCAGTCAAGCAGATTGAAGAGATTGTTCTTCCCCAGCCTTTGAAGAGGGCATAGACACACCCTGTTATTACAGGAAAATATCCCTTTTTCCAATGGAACCACTCTCACACTGTGGTAAGGAAAGCTATGTTTTCAAAAATGCAAAGTGCCCACAAAAAAATGCAGCAGAATTTTCCTTGTCAGAAGCTGTTCAGCAGCTCGGAGCCTTTACATTGGAACACACAAACTGGAAGTGATTGGGTACCTTTATAAAATGGCATACCTAGGCACAAATAAAAGTGTAAGATCTGAGATGGAAAGGCATCTTTGTGGTGTAAAACATTGCCATGAGACTGTGAGACAAAAGAATTATTTTACTGACATTATTTTACTGTCGTATATCAAGAGATCATGAATATCAGATACCTTGTGCACCGAGTTCTAACAGCCAAACACTTCATGTCTAGTTTAAAATGAGTCCTTGTGATGAAACAACACATGTAGGCCATATAACAGATAACACTGGGTGGTGTAATGTATTATCTATAATAGAAAAACATAGATTCTGTAAAATGATACCAGTGGAATCTAATATTTCTTTGAAATCTGTTTCCTGGATAATATTTCTCCTCAGAAGCTACTTATCTCCCTTCTGCTCTGCCTTTGTGGGGACAGGCATGGTGTTCAGCACAGGTTATCATTCCAGTCTGGCAAATGGAAAAGCACTAAACCAGACCTGAGAGGTCCCTGTGTTAGATCAGTGCTCAGGGGATTATCCATCCCAACCTTCAGCTCTCCTGGCCTGCCTCTCACTGCAGGCACTGGTATCCTGTGCTCTGGTACAGAACCAGCAAGAGCTCTGAGAGTCTTCTGGGGACATACAGGCAGGGGGGGAAAAAAGGAAGAAAAATCACATCTTTAATTCCCCCCTGCTGACAGCTTCCTTAATAAATATTGTAAAAAAATTCTCTGTTAAGAGCCACCCAGTAATCTAATTTGCAAGCCCCAGTGATATATTCAGCAGCCAGCTCCAGGGAGGTGTGTTTCTACTGTCAGAATCACATGACCAGGGAATAAAATTCTGAGCTCTTGCTGAAAGCTGCAGTAATTTATGATGAGTTGTTGGCTTTTATTTTTTTCATACTATTTTTGACTCAGCTGAACAAAGAGGATAGAACTGCTACTGAGTTTACATTGATTAGTTTTTTTCTGCAGTATGCTCCCCTACCTGTGTGTTTTCACAGGATTTAACAGTACAAAACCTGCACATTTAAGTTTTATGTATATCAAAAGAAATCGTGGAGTGATGCCCCTGTTTAGTAATGAGTGATGGATGCTGGATTATTTCAATCATCCCCCCTCTTGCTCCTGAAGGAGTTAAGCCTTTGCCAGTCTGCTGAGTTTAAGTAATCCCAGATTTGTCTGTCACCTTCTGCGTTGTCTGGCTGGGACATCCTTGGGCTCTTCCTTCTCCTCTGCTCCAGTTTAAGGAATGTTCTGCTTTGGTGTGTACACAGAAGGCAAAGCAAAACCCAAAAAGCTTTCATGACTTTACAGCTGTACAAGCCAAGGTCAGGCTGTTTGGTGAGAGAACTGATTCTCCACAGCAGTGTCGTTGTGGTTGTGTCCAGTTTCCTACCATGGGAAAAGTTTCCTGTCTGGAATTCTGTCTGTATCAGGTCCATCTCCTCAGCTGAGAAGGACCAACAGTGTTGTCTCAGAAATTCATTCATTCAAAGAAAACAAAGCAAAGAGGTGAGAAAGCCAGCCCAAAAGCTCCAAGGTGTTACTCCTCAGCTGCTCAGCTGGAAGAAGGTGCAGTGGCTGGGTGTCTTCAGCCTTGAAAGAACTTTCAGAACCACTTCACAGGTAATTCCATTTGAGCTGTTACTTCCTGATGAACACCTTGATTCTTGGGGTCCACATCTGTTCCCTCATCTCTGCTTTAAGAACTTGGAGCTTACAATGGCCACTGGTGTGGTTCATCCATAGCCAGGGACCTCTCCTTCAGTGAAGAGGGGTTTTGGGTGTCCACAGGGACGAGACTTTACCCTCAGTAAAGAGCTCCTAGGCATCACTTGTTTTCTCTAAGCCTTTGTGCAGACCTTGAGAGGAAAGCCAGGTTGTCAGCTTTCTTCAGGGTGCACATGGGCACCGTCCAATAGATCTCTCAGTTCTCTCTTTTTTTCCTCTGAAAAAAAAAGGAATTTGATATCTATAAAAAGGAAATGGTCCTGTCTCTATCCTACCTTTTCATCCACATTCCCTTTTAGTTCTGCATCAACAAGGTTTTTAGGATGCACCTAGGGAACACAAAGTGGTGCTTTCATTGTTCCTCCTTAGGATTCAATCTTTTAAAACCCACTTCTCATTCCTTTATACCTTCCTGCTTTAGCCTTCATTACTGGGAAGCAAACACCCATGGGTTGGGGTTTGTAACAGTGCTCAGGTGAGGAATCACTGTCAATGGTCATTTTTCCAGAGAGTAGCTGAGGAGATGAATGAAATATGTTCTTCACTCACCTAAATTTGTCTGTTGTTCATATTACCCTGAGTGGAGGTTGCTGCATTGCTGTTCTCTTCTGTTGCAGTGAGAGGTGCAGATACACCCTGCGTGGCCATGAGGGGTCAGTCAACAGCATCGAGTTCCTGCCCTTCTCCAGCACTGCTCTCACCAGCTCTGCCGACAAGACCTTGTCTCTCTGGGATGTCAGAACGGTAAGCAGCCTTGGCCCTGGTCTTTCCTGAATTTGGGCAAAGTAGTGACATGTGGGAGATGGGAAAAATGAAACCCAGTGTGAAATCAAAATAGAAAGTAAGGGTGCTGTGCTAATAAAATATTCACTAACACACTTGTTTATCTTCTGACCAAAAATGTCATCATATAACACTTCCTCTAGAAGGGATCTGCCTCCCCTCCTCCAGAGCTCTGCTGATTCCTCATGGAACGTGCATTATTTTCTCCAGATTATATCACTGCAGGTAGTGACAGAAACTCTGCATCTCTTCCTTTGTTCTTCTCTACCTTCTTTCTTTGGAATAAGCAAAAATGGATTGAGTACACTAGAGAGTGTATTTGTCCCTGCTGCTTTGCAAACCAAATATGCAACTCCTGTCCAACGAGAACAAGAGAATAAGTCAAGAGGAATTTTTTCCTCTTTCATCAGAAAATCTAGTAATTATTGCTGTTTCTGTGGTATGGAAAACTTCTGAAGTTTTCAAATTATTCCTTCAGTCAGTGTTATAGCCACTCTGAATTTCTCAGACAGTGTCAAGGTACAAGATTCCAGCCTCAAATGGAGAAAGTTGTATTCGTGGAAGGGATTTGAGAGGAAGCAGGCAGAGCTGTTGCTGCGGAGTAAATGGTGGTGTTATCAGAGCTAGACAAATACAGGATAGGAAAGACTGCCATGGAAATGACAGCAGAATACTTGAGATGCTCATTAGGCAATTTCTATTTATGGATCATAGAAACAGACTGAATAGAAGGTCATTTAATAATAATAAAAACCCTGGTCAGGAAGCACAATGAGTTAAAATGAAACTAGTCAAGACTCATTATTCCTAAATGCATTGGTTTGTAGGAATATTTGATATCCAAATATGAATAATTCAAAAAGAGGAAAAAATTATTGAAATACAAACAAAAGTGAAATGCCTAATGGAAAAATAGATTTCTGCTTTGTTTTGTTTTCAATAAATCCTGCAAGGAACTTTGTCTTGCAAATATATCAGTAATCTCCTGCTCATAGCAAATTAACAGAGTCATCAAGTAGTTTTCCTTTGACAAACATAAGGAAAAAGCCTCTGTTTGCTCACCAATATTGTTTTTTTCAGCTTTGGGTAATTTTGCTGAGATAAGAAAGACCTTTTGTGAAGAGAAAACGTTATACATAGCATTTTGTTATATATTTATGCTGTTGAATTTTTTTCCATGTCCAGTGGGAAATCTTTCAGGTTTGGGATAAATGCCCACAGTGGAACCTCACTTGAGGTGGTGAAATCCCTGTGAAGATGCCACCTCCCTCTAAATGCTGCATGACATTAAATGTTCCCTCCAGAAAGAAGATGAATTATTTTGTCCCATTAATTGGGAATAGAGTATTTTCTCACCTCTGTGAGATCGATTAGCATTAAGGAGTACATTTAAGATACTTTTAATGAAACACAAAAACCACGCTCGAGTTTGTTTTCTCATAAATCAGATTCCTATTGCTAATCACATCTTGCTCTTCAATCATTAAGTGCAGTCAGCTCTTTATTATTAAAGATAATGGATGCAGAGAACTGTAAGTCAGAGCGGTGTAAGTTGAATGGACAATGAGCTCTGGATTTGGGGCAGGATGAAAGATAAATCTTTGTCATTACTAAGCTGGAACCCTAATGCAGCCTGCAGACTTTGAAAATGCAGGGTGTTGCTTTTTTTCTTTTTTTATTTTTTCCTGTATAACAGAAAGTAAGATCCATCCAGTGGTTTAAAAAAAATCTTCATCTCATTGACTCTGATTTTAAACCTAAGGGATATGTTGCCTATGGGAAAGGGAGAACAGGAAAGATGAATTGCACTTGTGGCTCTTTCCAAACACTGGGGGAGAATTACATATATGATGTTGGATTTGGGCAGGAACCATGCTCCTGCTGTGCCAGACATGCAGTAGATCAGAGGTGGTGTCTTGGGTTGCAATGCAAGGTGTGTTCTATTCCTATCTGTTGAAACTGGTTAAAAAGGTGTTTTTCTTTATCTTGTAACTCTGCAGGGGAGGGAGTGGGTGCCTTCTGTAACTGGGCCAGCTGTTAAAACCAGCTGGGGCAGGGTTCTTTATCTCTTCCACAACCCATCCTCCCTCCAGGGGATATCTGCTGTCCATGGGCCATCCAGGCTCACTGCAGGGCTGATAAAATTCCATCATCCCACTGGGAGATGCTGCACCCAGGGGGAGGAGCCCAGCATTCCTACCTGGATCAAACCTGGGATTTGGAACACCAGGACAGCCTGGATTCCCAGAGGAAGACCAGACTCATCTCACCACCACTGGACCCTTCTACAGGATCATCTCTGCTCCAACAGAACCACATCTGTCACTTCAGGAGGACTTAACTGGACTGCTCCCAACACCCTGACCAACAGGGTGTCAGGTTGTGTTCTGTCAGGGTTTTTCTTTTATTGTTAGTTTGCTTTTTTGTACTACTACATTTTTGATATTCCTGCTAAAGAACTGTTATTCCTATTCCCATATCTTTGCCTGAAAGCCCCTTAATTTCAAAATTATAACAATTCAGAAAGAAGAGGTTTACATTCTCCATTCCAAGGGAAGTTCCAGCTTTTCCCTGGCAGACACCTGTCTTTCCAAACTAAGACATGTGGAGACCCAGGTTGCAGTTCTCTGGTGGGAATTTCTTGCCAGTGAAGCTGATGGCTCTGGTGCCAAGATAAGAGGAATTTATCCCTCTTTGTGCCAGTTTCATAGAAAGACAAGCGTGTTCTGGCTTCTCACCAGAACCATTCCTCGTTGACACATCAGGGAAAGCATCTCCACTCATGAATTGCAAAGTGTGTCCAGTGATGAATGTGAGAGGTGCAAAAGAGCCTGTGACCCCCTGAGTACAAGTTTCCCTGCCTGGGTTAATTCCTGCCATGGTGAGGGATCTGCCACTCCTCTGCATCTCCCACAGCCTCATGAGCCATTGCTTGAGGCTGCTCACACTTATCTCGACTTCTTTTGAGCCAAGCTTGAACCTCTGCTCTTTTTTCAGACAGATGAGATATCAAATACTTACACACTTAAATAATTAAATAGAAGGGAAGAAAAAAAATACATTTTTCATTCTACATGTTTGGAACTTATTGATTTAGTAACTATCTCATCTGCTTTCTGATTTTTGAAATGTCAGGTTCTATAACTGGATATTTCATTTTTGAAAACGTTGTGGGGAGACTGTCATTTAAAAGGCAGCTTCCAGTAGTAATGCCCTGAGGAATGTTCAACGAGGATTTGGGAAGAATTCTGTGTGTCTTTAGCAGGACAGGCCCATTCACATCAGTGACACTGTTCTTGTGAAGGAAGTTCAGCACACGCAGAGCTCTGTGAAAAGTCACAGTCGTGCAGTGTTCTATTTCTATTTGACTGTGTGAAATAACAAGCATTTGAGAGATTGTTTGATAATTTGTGTCCATTTTGGTCTCTACTGCTCACTGATATTCAAGTTTAGTATTTTAGTTATTGGGGATATATTTCTTTATGCAGTGCAGCTCAGTGATTTAAGATTAGACCTGCTTTTTCTGCATTCCATTTGCAGAAGATTGCTGCATAACACAAATAAAAGGATTCCATTCCCACCCCACTACCAAACTAATACCTCTGATATTCATGGAGAAAGGCATTTGGGGTGTCAACTTTTTCCTATTTGGGTCAAAGATGACTTGAGCAGGGGTGAGGCAGCAGAACAGTGACCAGATGCCAGTTCTGGCTCTGCACATCAAATTGTGTCCTTGTCAGTAATTTGTGGGCTGAACAGCAGAATCAAAAGTTTGAAGCTCCAAGGTAGTGTGGTCCTTGATGAATAATGCAGGCACCAATCTCATAGGAAAAAGAAAAAAAACAGAGTGAAATTGCCCAAAATCCTGCCTGAACAGCAGCAAGAAACTCCCAGTAAAAACCTGACTCTGGCTGTTTTCCTCCTCAGAGACTCTTGCAGTTTCCCCTTCCCCAGAGCAGGGGAGGGCAGTGGGAATGCAGGCAGAGCCTCCATTCAGGCTCCTGCAGGGATATCTGTGCATGGCTGTGGAGAAACTGCATCTCTCAGCCCCTGGGGATGGTTCCTGAGTGTGCTGCACCACACTCCACCCAGCAGGGCAGGCTGGGGCTCCAGGGCTGCACCACACCCACGGGAATTCATTAGGAATGAATAGTCAGGGAAAAGAGGAAGAGGCTGCTGGGGGCTTCTGCAGGGCAGCATTCTGTCTTCAAATTGGATAAAAGAGGTTCTCAGGCACAGCCCTTTTTAGAGCAGCACTTGTGAATAAATTGCAGCTTCTGTGCTCCAGTGTCTGCTTATCACAGTGTGCTAATGGCTCTTGAGCATTAGCTGAGTTTGATGGAGTTCCCACACAATTAGGTGTGTGGAAACAGCAGGGAAACCCAAATGAATGTCCCACCTGGTAGGAGAAGCAGCAACACTCAGCACCATGCTCTGAGGAGTCTTACAAATCGAGGTTCTGCCTGCTCTGTTCTTCCTTGGTGTTCAGGATCTGCCCCACAGAGGTCCCAAAATAATCCATCTGTGCATCCAAAGAAATAGAGGAGTGAGCCCCAAGAATTTGGGGGTGGTCATTTGTTAATTTTTTCCTTTGTGAAAGGGCTCTGGCTGAAGGCAGGTGGGTCATTTGAGGACAGTGGCCATTTCTAAGGGCTTCTCACTCCATGTCCTACCAGAGAATAAATAAATCCATGCACAGGGCAGTTTCTGAGCTGTTGGCTGAGGTTTCCAGCTGTGCTGCAGCATTTTAATGACGAGCACTTGGCTGCCTGTGTGTTTCATATGGATGTAGAATAATTACAAGGATGCTGATCTAAGCTGCAGCCTTGCAATTTTCTCCTTCACAATGCAGCCCATCCTCTCCCACCCTGGGATGTCTCTGGCCTGGGACAGCCTTGCTGTGGTTCCTATTGTAGCTCAAAGTTGGTTAACTTTTGGTTAAATTCAGGGAAATTGTTCCAAACTTAAAATTTCCTGAGAAAACCTTTTAAATTTATTTTCTTCTAATGAAATTATCTTTTAGACCACTTATTTTACAGTGTTTATTTTATCACTATTTAGTAATTTCTAAATTCGTAATTCCCCTACATATCCTAATGTAGTTTTGCTTCTTCCAGTAAAATATAAATTAGCTTGTAGACATTTTGCTTTTCAGTGTGGATTTTGTCAGAACCTTTTTGTCAGTAGACTTAAAGCACTTGGGAGCACCCAGATCTTTGCAGGGATTCTGCCTGTCTGTGATGGGGGGTTCTTTGCCTGTGTCCCTTTGGAATGGTCATCCACAAGGCAAATTCAGGAAAAATGACAAAGTATTTGAGGATCAGGTGTATGAGAGGAGCATTAAGCAGCTGAAAGGGAGTGAGTTTGCAAAGCAATCTGGTGGTCTTTGTAATTTTTAGCCTATTCCAGTTGATTTATCCCCAAGTAAACACCTCAGACACAAAATTATCAGTCAGAATCCCCTCAGAGTATTGGATTTGTCAGTTTTATTTGAACCCTTTTGAACTCCTGAGGAATGAATTCACGAGCTGGGTGGATAGACAGGACGGGTCATTTAAAAAGCCTTTGACAGGCAGTTTAAGGTCCAAATCAATCCTCTTCAAAAGTAGGTCAAAGATTGAAGTTGTCAGTATTGGAGACAAAGAGCTCTTCCATGCAAACTCCAAATCTCCCAGTGCAATTGAATTATGTTGCTGTAAATAAGGGATGTGCAAGGATAAGTCCAGTTCCTGGCATGAAGTGTAACAAATTCTGTGTTCCTAATTCTGTGCATTTGTAAATAATGGGTTCATGTTTTAAAACTCCCTGTCTTAGCATGAAAAGGAATTTGAGTCACAGTGAAATATGAAATCAAGAACAAATAGTTACGAATACAGATTAGGCTTTCTCCCAGAAGTAGTATCACAAAAGACAAAAGTAAAATTTGAAAAGGTTTAAGTTAAATCTGTTTGGGATGCTTTCCTAGAGACTGTTTTTAAAGTCTCTAGTCTCCAATTTTTTGAAAACCAGAAAAGGTTGAGGAAAAAAGTCAAGATTACTTTCTAATAATGAAAAACAGTTGGGGAAAAAAAACCCAGCTTGATTTGGTCAATGTAGTTCTTAAAAATGCTACATTCTGGCTTTATATCAAAACAACTTCAGTGAAAAAGGCAGATTGCAATAAAATATTTCAAATCATGAACATATAAGTGGAACTTGGATCAGCAGACCCAGATGCAAGCAAGAAAATATCCGAAGTTCTTGTTTTGCTGTGGATTTCTTTCTCTTCCTGAGAGGCAAGAAGAGCACAAACTGTGTGTGTCCATTGTCCCCAGGATCATGCTCACACTGGAACAATGTCTTTCCCTTGGACTTGTTCCTCCTTTGTCTTGTCTTCCAAATCAAACAATTAAATCAACAGTTTAACAAACTGTATAATCAGCTGATCCCACAGGTGTTTTTCCCTGTTAAACTAGGTTTAAATCAGACTAAACCTTTTAGAATCAGACAGGTTGTTCTGCAGAGCTCAACAGTTGGACTTGAGGATCTTAAAGGTCTTTTCCAACCAAAATTATTCCATGATTCTAAAGCCCCAGGTGAATTAGTGGCCCTTAGAAGGGTATAATTGTTTTATTAAGCTGTTGCTGTTCACTGATATGCCCAGTCCTGTCCAGGGAGTCAGACTCCTGTTGCCAGTGGGAATTCAGCCCATTAGTGAGTTGTCTTCCATTGCCTTTTCCCCAAAACATAGAAAAGCTACATTTTTTATTTCAAGGCGAAGTCTTCGAGAGGACAAGACAGTTCTGTGTGTCCAAGCTTAAATCTCCAGCTTGACTTGAAATTTATGTGAAATGTATAAATGGCAGTGAGGTTAGATTAAAGCAACACTTTCCATCATGATATTCACACTGCTGCTGGAGAATCACAGAATCTGCTGAGCAGGAAGGGACCCATGAGGACCATCCAGTCCAACTCCTGGCCCTGCACAGCACCATCCCCAGCAATTCCTGAAGGCATTGTCCAAATGCTCCTTGAGCTCTGGCAGCCTTGGGGCCATCACCATTCTCTGGTGAGCCAGTTCCAAGAGCCCCAGGATCCTCTACAGCTGAATGCTTTCCTTGCTGTGCAGTCATGGTTTCCCCAGAGGTTCTGAAGGAGTTTCTTCCAAAGTCTGCACCCTCCAGAGCAGACTACCTGCAGCCCAGTCTGGGCTTGACTTACAGGTGTCTTGGAGCAAGTGTTGTCTCCTTCCTCACACCACTGCCTTTCTCAGGGTTGGAGTAGCCTTGTGATGCATCCCCAGCAAGGTTTAGCCCTGCCTGTCCTGGAATCTCTGTGTGCTGCCACTCTCCCAAAGCTCCCAGTACATGGATTGCCTCCAGTGCTGCAGCCCTGCAGGGCTCAGTGCCTTTTACCAAAGCTGCTGCTGTGCTTCAAGGCTCCCTCTCATCCTCAGTTCCAGGATGGGTGATGGGGAGGTGTTCCCAGCACTCAGCTGGAGAGCTCCTGCTGGGCAAGGCAGTGTGGAGTGATGGAGCCCTGTGATCCACAGGTCTGTGATCACAAAGGAGGGACAGCTGCATTCCAGGCAGCAGACCCTGCAATTCCCACTGTACTGGCAGCTCCCTGCACTGATGGGTTGCAAACTTGCAAGGGCAGGCAGAGAGAAGCAGTGGAGGGAAGGGGGGCATTAATTCACCACCCATTGAGGCAGATTTCATCAGTTTTCACTTGCTGCTTGTCTTTGAATATCAGTAGCAATTAGAGAGCTATACATAGATAAATGTAACCTATTGGAAGTCTGGCCATGGGTTCCAGTAAACACTATGTGGCTCCTGGCACAGGGTCTGGGGGAGTGCAGAGTGAAATGAAAATGAGGGAAATGGAGTGAGGGAAGCAGGTTGTGCTCCTGCCTGGGCAGGTGCAGATTGACCTGAATGTGAACTTCTTACCAGCTGCCTGTGCCCATCCATAATGTGTGGGCAGGATATATTGCAGTGAGAATGAGTTTGATTTCCATGTTGCCAATGTCACTTTGAAACAAAATGGGAGTAAAGTTCTTTCAAAGGCTTTGGGAAAGGCCTGGCTGCAGAATAACATTTGCATTGACTTCTTGGTCCTAGAACTCTAATTAAATTATTGATTATGAAGCTGGCTGCTTTCTTAATAGTTCCTAATGTAACAATTAAACCAAAGTAAGTAATTAAAAATGAAAAGATTGGTCCACAAGTACAATCTTCAAAAGGTCATTTTCAATTTAATCGCTTTTTTGAAACAGGCAGGAATAAAACAAATGAGTCATTAGCAAAAAAGCAATTTAGTGTGTGCATGTGTGTAATAACGTGTCTACCAGATGACCACTGGCCACACAATACCTAAATTAATTTTAAATAATGGCTAAATTTACTTAGTTGATATTATATTAACACATCTCTTCCAGACCAGGCCTCTGGTGTGTGAAGTGCAGTAGGACATACAAAACTGTAGCATGTTTCTACTCTGGACAGCTGAGAGCCCAGGGCAGAAGCCAGAAACTTCAGCCAAAGAGCACAAAATTTCACTGGAACTGTTATGTTATCATTTAATGTCAGAAACAATGCTTTGTACTACACTGAGCATTTATGTTTATTATTATTTTATAGGTGTGAGAAGTAAGGGTTTAGATGCCAGTCAGGTTGGTCCGTGGATTTTTACAGGTTTGAAAGGTGGCAGGGAGGAGAGCACAAAGGTGTTTTCCAGAAAAAATTCAAAAAGACTACTTGACACTGTTGAATAGTGATTGTTGTGTGCTGGCTGCAGTTGGATTCTGCTTCAACACATCTGCTCCAAACCAAATCCTCCTCTTGCTGAGGCAGTGGGGGGGAATTCCTGTGCAGTTCAGGTTGTAAGAGAACAAGATAAATCTGTTAGTCTTGAAGTTAAATGCCATGGTGACTGTGGCTACACATTCTCAAAAAGGTCTATTAAAACCCAAACAAACTCCAAACCTTACAAATCAATTTCCTTTCTTCTAACAATAATGTGAATAATACATTTTCAGTGATTAGGTTTTCAGTTTTGTAAAAGCTGAATCAAAATATTGGTGGTGATTTGATGTGTTTGTATAGATCACTCCCTTTTAACTGCTTGTGGATACATTTATTCCCACTCTGACTCCTCTCTGCCTCAGGGGATGGCTGCTTTGGACTTCAAGTCCTTTTCATAAGACAACCAGATACTGCCAGGGAAATGGCTTGAACTGAGAAGCAGGCAGACCTTTGGGATGACTTCAGCTATGTTGTATTCAGACAAATTGAATTTCAGACTTTGTAAGGTATTTGCATAAAAATATTTTCTTGTTGCTTCAAGAAAGCTTAAGCAGTCAATTTTGTCGTGTGCAGAATAGCTGAGGGCCTGGTTTTGCAGGAAAAGCTGCAGGCTGCCAAATTAGTTTTGGGTAGAACACCCCGTGGAGCACTGATGGATGGTGAAGGTTTGCAGTGGGAATTCACACTTCAAATGTTGCCCAAAGGATGGGATTTTGGTGGTGCATATTTAATGTACAGTGCCTGCCAGGCACTCACAGGTGTTAAACAGTTCTGTGCTCTGACACCCTGAAGGCAGCAGCACAGGGAGGTGTCGTTCACATTTTGGTCCAAGGCCAAAATGCAGCCCTTTGATTACAGCTCAATTCCTCTGCCTTATTTAGAAGCATCATTAGCAGCTGAGGATGTTTGATGTTAAGAGGCAGCATGGTTGGTCTATTGCAACACAGATATGGAATTTAGGAGGTGGTTCTTGTCTTCCTCACAGCCCAGGGATCTGCATGTGAGTGGTGGGCATATCACTTCACCATATCACTTCATCATCTCTCTTCCTCTCTCTTCCACCTCCCCTTTCACCCTTGGGCTGCAGTGTTGGGCATGAGAAAAGCACATTTAAAAGTGAGTCTTGCCTTGTCAGTGTGCTGTACTAGCAACCTACAGATCATGGAATATGCTGAGTTGGAAGGGACCTCCAAGGAGCATCAAGAGGTTTCAATGATGCCTTAAGTTTCAGATTGCATGGTTTTCAGATTCTCTGCTGCCTAGGGGTGTCCTTCTGAGTCTCACATTAAGTGTCACTCAGCTCTCTTCACAGAGCAGGGAGACAAAACAAATCCTTTTCCTGCTGAAGACCAAGGACAACTTTCAGGCCCAAAAATGCAAACAATGGTGGACTGAAGGGAGGAAACAAGAAGGATGGGACCTCACAACCTGAAGCTGTAATTGGACAATTAAACCCCAATATGCAAATGGACCAAAACTTATGAAAATGTAAGACCTCATGACTGGTCACCCATTTTGTGACCATTTTGGGTCCACCTTGGATGTAGCCCTGACCAGGCCCTGTCCTGCCCAAGGTCTATCCTACAGGCCTTTCAATAAATATCTGCTTTATTCTTTAGCTCAGTTCAGTCTCTGTTCCAGGTCAGCCTTCCCAAGACATCGTCAACTGATACTCTAAAATACAACATATTCAGTTCTCTCTTTCTGGAATCTTTTTCTCCATTCATGTTTTTAGGTTGTTCTGTAGAAAGGATTAATTTGATGCAAATGAGAGACAAAGCCAATTGATCAAATGGGTGAGGTGGGATGAGGAATATGACAGATGTCCTGAGAAGGAGCTTCAGATGTTGAACAATGTCAGTGTGGACTGGGAGACACTGACATGGGCTGCTGGAGAGGAAACCCAAGGAGAAGCCTTTGTGTTCTACAGTTGTATTTAAAAGTGCTCCAGGAGACAATCCTGGTGGGATTTCACATCACCCATAGAGATGGGAGCACGTGTCCATTTGCTGCATTGCAGATGAGGTGGTGTCATGGCACTGGAACCAGAAGTGACTCTGTGGAGAACTGTCCCTTCTGGTATCCTGAGAACCCCAAGTGTCCCTCACTCAGCAGCAAAGAATCCACTGCTAATTGCAGGCTGAAATTCCTGTGAGGCAATGGAAAGACATCTGTCTCCATCACTGGGCCCATCTGGAATTTCCCATCAAGGGGACAGTGTTGCAGTCAGAGGTGTGACTTGCTGTGTCACTGCAGTTGACAGCCAGGTTTTCTTGCACTGTGACATTTGTCAGGCTCTTCAGCTGACAACAGCCTTCTCCTCTGGGCACCCTGGCATTGCTCACAGAATTTCCCCTGCATGTTTTCTCCTCCTGCATATACTGGCATCTCCTTTATTTTCTTGGAACAATTAGACATACCTCAAAGACACACATTTATCAAGGCAGTCAGCGTGCAATTGCTCATCCCTGCCATAAATCCCAGTGTCCCAAACTATCCCATGGCAAAGCCAACTGGGAGTGCACTGATTCCCTCACAAATGTTATGTTTGGATGGTTTGTGTCCTGCTTTCCTGGCAGGCTGAGGTCTCTTTTCAGGAGAGCAGTCCCAAAGCCCCTCTTGATTGCAGGGTAATTTCAGACCTAGAGCAGAAAAAGCATCTTCAGCAGCAGCATCATTGTCTCCCAAGTTCAGATTCCTGGCAGTGGTTCACTGTGGCACTACTAAAATTAATTGTTTCAGGACTCAAAGTGTCCTGGCACCAACACAGGCAGAATGAGGAGCTGCCAAAAAGGTACCACCAGTTGATCCCCTGGGAACTGGCTGTTCCCACTCTGCTCAGCATGGTGTTCAGGACAGAAAGAATTTACTGGTAAAGACTGGTTTTACAGTTTATTTAGCTTCTCATTTTCTCTAAAAATAAATATGTGATTATGGCATTCCTGCTTTCCCTCTTCTGTGGCTCAAGCCCAGTTTCTCTGCCTCCAAAGGGGTTTCAGGCCAGTGTTTTGCAAATGATAGTATTTTACATGCCAGTCCCTTACTCAGCTGATTGTTTCTTTCCCCTCAGAAAACGTTTTAAAGAGAAGCAATAATCTTTCAGAAATAAGACATCACACTCAGATTGGAAGCACTGGGACAAAGCTGGTGGGCAAGAAGCAGAACTCAGCAATTCAGTGACATTCAGTGACAAAGCCTTTGTCTGTCACCTTCCTGTGCTGGTGACAATGGTCCAGCATCTGTGGCCCGATTCTGCACTGTGAACACACCTCAGGAAAGGAGGTTACTCAGTGCTGGATGTTAATACAACTGTGCCAAGGCCTACTTTTGATTTAAATCTCATCTGGCTTATATGACATATATGCAAAAGTAACAACATGTTGCTTGAGCAAAAAGTTAGGGGAGTGCAGGGATGGTCAGGACCTGTGCCAAAGCTATCCTACTTCCCAGCTCTATCCAGTGGGGCCTTGCAACTGGTTTTACTGGTTGAGATGGAAAGTTGAGTGTGAAACTCACTGGATTTGGAAATGCAGGTAGAATTTGTTTGACCCGGTTAAAGTGCAAGTAAGTGTCAGCTGTATTTGTATGAATGTAATTAGAGTTTATAAAAAGTCAGGTTCATAGGAAATGGGATAGGCAATGCAAGATACTGTGAGGGGGAAAAAAGTTATGCAGCTTTATTCTGGGAAAAAATGTGTAATATGTTTGAATAATTTTGCTTTAGGGGCAGATATTTTGGTGAAATTGGGTCCCTCTAAAACCTTTCTTTTCCTAATCCAGAAAATGGAGATTGCAAGAACTGCTATGAATTTGCAGATTATTCTTTTTTTTTCTTTTTTTAAATCCAAAAAGTACTCTTTTTCTGGAGGAAAATGCACATACTGCTTTTAATTTAGGCCCTGGTGTTTCCTGTGGTGTGTGACTTGCTGTGAAGGAGAGTTAAACAACTGCCACACACCTGCAGAAGTGTGTGTCTACAAATATGGGGCTGCACACCTTTTCTAGATATGTTCTTCTACCCCAGAAACACTTATGAGTAGTCAAGGGTAAATATTTGTATTAAATCTGAGACAATAAAGACATCACTCGGCCCTGATGATAACTAGGAAGGCAGTAAATTGTGTGTACTGGTGTAATGTTCAAAATTGGGCTGGCTCTGTGGTGACAGCCCCCATCTGCTGTCTGACTTACCACTTTTGAGAGTTTGGTTATTAAACAAATTAATGGAGCAATTTACATTTCTTACTCACTCAACATTAGCAAGTGGATTGCATTTCCTAATTAGCATGTGAGGAAATGGATAATAAAGCTTTTCCCAAAAAATATGCGTCGCTGATTCTCACACCTTACTCCAAATTTTCTCATTTTTTAACCTGCCAAAATGAAATGAATGTCTGCTGGGGGTATGAAAAAAAAGTAATTCTTTCTTCTTTAACTTCCTTTTAATTAACTTTTAATGTGTGTTGTTACTCAGGGCTCATTCCTTAATACTAAATGTGTCTGAAACAGAAAAGACAGATTTAAATGATTTAGATAAACATCTGCTGAACACAGGGGCATCAAATTACAGATTCGGAAAAACAGAGGCTTTCTGCCAGCATTCACTGACAAAAAAAAAAAAAGCCACAAAAAATTGTCTTCCATTTCTGTAAATCTTCTTCCCTTGTGTATATGAGCTTAGAGGAAATCATCAATTCTTTAGGTACAGGTAACATGGATTACAAATGGTGCTTATATTATATATATGTAATATAAACTTCCTGAATAGCACCAAACTGCTCTATAAGCATCACCAAAGTAGCAGGGATTTTGGTGGAGGACATCTTTCTGGTATAAAAGCCAATATTTTGACTTTTTCTGGAGCAGCCCTCTTTCCCTTAATTTAAGACCAGGAAAGGAAAGTGTTCCATAGTTTCTACCTACCTGATTATATAAAGTTAATCCATACTGGTGTTAAATAACTCTGTTTAGATGAATTGGTTCTGTCTTTAGCAATTTAGAACAATCTTCATAAGTAATGTGCAGTAAGAGGGTATTAAAATAATTGCCTGCTATTTATTTTCAGCAATATTCAACTTCAGAAATGGCATAAGAAAAAGAAATATTTCGTGGCAATCTCAAGATTTCCAATAGTTGAATCAATACGGTAAACACAATATAGTTTTCCAAATAATTACAGAGGCTAAGGATATGTTACAGACCTAAACACAAAATCACTCTTAACGTGGTTAGAATATTATCTGATGGGAGAGAATTTAATCATAAAAACCTGATTGATCCAATTATTTCTGTGGAAACAGCTTCATTTTGCAAGCTCCTCTCACATGCTGAGTAGCATCCCAGTGGAAATTTTCTCCATCCCCAGGGGGAGCAGGGAGGGCTCAGAGAAGATGCCCAGGAAGGGTTTCTGAAGTGGGCAGAGCACAGAGCTTGGGTGGTTCTGTCAACAATTTTATTCTAGAACAGAAGTAGAAATAGAACTTGGATGCCATATCTTGTATCAGGATGTGTGAAATGGGTCACTTGGGCACTTGTACCCCCATGAGCTGTGTTCTGCTGTCTCAAAGATTGGAATGATTTAGATTAGCAGGAAAAGTCAATAGGTTTAAAACTTTCTGTGTATCAACTCTGTTCTGAAAAAACAGACTCTGATATTAGTCTACAGAATTTTGGATATTCCCCTTTGACAATTTTGAGCTATTTTTCAGTTTCTAACAATATACTTACATCTTAACTTATTAATATTTTAGAACAGCAAGTTGCTTTGATTCAGTAAGCCTTAACTTTATAAAAGGTGTTTTCCAGCACTGCTGATATTATTTTACCAAATTCATGTCAGCTGGTTTGTTTAAACTGACCTGTTCCTTGACCAGGTTTATTGGTAGATGAGGTCTATTTCCCACATTGTCAATTCTTGCTGACAGCAATTCTGTTAATAATAGGATGCAAATTAAATCATGAGAGAAAACAGAAATGTGAGTAAAATCAGAGCTGGCTGCTCAGGACTGTTCCCAGCTCTGGAGTAACTGTGTTCTGATTCCTTCTGGCTGCACCCACAATGGCCCTTACAAAATTCCTGCCCTGGTGAGAAGTGTCCACAAGTGAGGCGTCTCCCATTCCATGCCCAGAATTTTTCCCTATTGCATGGATCCTACTGTGCCAAAGCCCACATAATGCCATGACCAAAAGCAGGCAGAGTGATCCAAGTGATGACTTCAAGACAATATAAATCAGCTAGACCTTGGTCCATCCTCTGTCAGTGTTACTGTCCCATTTTTGAGAGGGATCTGGGATGGAACAAGAGGGAAGATGACAGTGTAGAGTAGATAAATCATGTTATACTTCCCTCCCAGATAACTATGGATGGTGTAGGTTAAGAGAGAGAAAGATGATAGAAAGATAAAATCAAGGATAAATGAAAAATAAGTAGTAAGAGAGATCGATGTGAAAGCAAAGTAAGCAGTGGTGTCAAGAGAAAAACAGGGCATAAAAGAGCTTAAGGAAAGGAAACTGCTAACAAAAAATCAGGATATATTATATATTTTTGGTATCTGTTTTCTGCTTGGAAGCTTCTACCAAATAAAAGGCTCTGTAATAGTGATTGATTTGTAATCTCTGGTGTCATTGCCCTCACTTCCTCCAAAGCCTTCTGGAGGCTGGCTGTTGAAAAGTATGAATTGCAGCAAAGAAATGGTTCCTGGCAAAAAGAGGGATGGGTAATCAATTCCCTTCCTGCCAGGCAGGGCTCTCCCTCCCGTCACATTTGCTGCCTGGTGTCCTGTCTGCAAAAAGTCACCAGCCATGGTGCCCAGGGAGGACACAGGGATACCAGGATGGCAAATCCATCATTCCCATTGCTGCTGAGCCCACCAGGGAACGCTGAGGACAGACAGCATGTCTTGAGTTGGATAGTTCAGTTGTTTTTCAGATGAACCAAAAATTGGGTGGCTTTTCAGGACTCAGTGTTCCCCCTGGCTGGTGGTCCCTGGGGGGACAGTGTCCAGCAGGAGAGTGTGTTTGCTGGCAGCAGAAGTTGCACTCAGGCTGCCCAGGGCACATACCTAGAGTGGGCTCCTGTGCCACTGCAGAACTCCCAAGGTTTTTTCCCCCTCCCACGTGGCCAAGGCACTGGGCAGACAGCACTTTGAGGAGAAACATGGGGTGTCCACTTAGGAGTAGGAGCAGCAGGGGCTGCTGGTCCCAAGGGAGGACGGGACTGGAGGGGTTTCACAGCAATTCTATCCTCAGGGAGCAGAACGAGGTTGTGGGAGGAGGAGAACACAGCCTCAGACTAAAATCCCAAAGCAGAACAGCCTTGGGACAATGTGCCAGAACACCTGCAGCAAAAGAGGGAGCACATTCCCAGGTGTGAGCTCGCCCCTTCTCTTCTGGGAACAAGGAACCAGGTGAGGGCCTTCAGCAAGAGCTGAGGAAGAGGAGGTGAAGGCAGAGGGTAGGAGGGCTGTCCCTGTAGGCCATTGTGATGCTCTAAGGTGGGATGCAGGTGTTCAGCAGGTGTCCATGGAACCTGGCCATGAGGTAGGGTGGGAGGCTGGGGATGAGCCCATCCTGCTCCCACCTACCTCGGCAAAGGTCCTGTCAGCCCTCCTGCTGGGGGTACAGAAGGAATAAATAAAAACGCCAAAGAGGAATTACTAAAACTGTCCCTTGATAACCAAATGGTTGATCATAAATTGGAGTGTCTATGCAAATGAAGTAAATAATTAAAATCTCCAAGAACAGCACTGACTAGGTGGTTGATGGCTGGCAATTATAAACGCTGAATTTTTAATATGCATACATCTAAGGAGCCAGTAAAAATTAGCTCCTAGACTAATGGACTTGCCTTTCTTCCAAGGCAGAATTTTAATGAGAGCATTATTTATAGCAGAGACCAAGAAAGAGCATTTTCTTGCTCAGTCTCATTTCTTCTTTGCTGGCACTTTATTCATTAACCTCTGAACTTCTCTAGAGAAGAATAATGCCCTACACAGTGGAGGGCAGAGATCACCCTGACCCCCTGAAATTAGTCACGGGTCGGGTATTGTTGAGAGAGTTACGTCTTCTAACAAATAATATTCATAAAACCCCGTTGGTGATATGTCCTCATTTCCTGCTGGTTTCTGGGTCATTTATCTGCAGTTCAGTTCACTGAAGAGAAAATGAACAGAATGTGGTGTCTTGTAGTGCAGATTTTCTTGTGCCATCTTGTCTTGTACCATGCAGCACCATGAGATTTTAGGATTTTATTTTAAAATTTGCAGAACTGGAATGTAAGTTACAGGTCATGTACATTTTAAAGGGCTTTATGTGCTTTTCCTTTGAGCTTCTTTTTGTGAAATATTTTTATTATGTTATTTTTTTTCTAATTTAAGAAAAACCACTCTATCTTTTAGTAATCAGTAGTGCTCAGGCTTAAATTGAAAAATACAAAACCAATGAAATTAGTGAAAAGCTTTACTTCTCAGCTCAAGAGATGGCTGTGTGTGCTGACCCTAGTGATGAGGGGGACAGGAAAGGAGAATGAGCAAAAATGAAAATAGTATGTTGGGGGGTTGTAATCCAACCCAAATGAAAGCATTTTATCAAAGAAGGCACTTCTCATTTTAAAAAGGTATATAATTTTTTGCCTTCTGAAAATACAAAGCTGAGTGTGCACTTCATTCTTTGCTAATCAAAATCATGTGTTGAAAATGTTCACCTGCAAAGTTTTTTAACAATGTTCTTGAACTTGGGTGTTCAAATGGCTGAGCCCAGAGAAGATCTCTGCATAAGAAGTACCATTTAATCTGGAAGATGCCTGAACCTTGCTATGGAGCAGAGTTGTTGATGTGCATGTCTAATGCAGATCATTCTTTTTTCTGAATTAATTTTTAAACCTCTCTGGGTTTTGACAGTAATATCTGCTTTGAGATGTGTCTGTGTCTCTTAGGAAGTTGTCAGATCCGTGTCTGACTCAGGAACTGTTTCATCTTGCTGAGATAGGAGGGGGTTTGGGAATGTTGGTAACTTTCCATCACCTTTAACAGGATACAAAGTGAATGGACATCTGACTGCATATAGTAGCACCATACAAGATGTCAAAATGCATTCCATGTATTTTTTGATATGAATAGCAAGTTTAAAGTGGAGAATATGAAATAATAGTGGGGACAGCAGGGTAAACGTTCAGTGAGGCAACTTTCCTCACTTGTAGCTGATTTTGTATGGAACTGGATGGGAAAACTGGAGCAGATGTACCAGGGCACAGCAATTCCCATGATGGCAAGTAGAAACTGGGACAGAAAAGAAAAAAAAAGCCTTCTGTCCAATGTTACCTGAGTGGCCTGAAGGTGACTGGGAAAATGAGAACTCTCAGCCGTGAATGCTCCCATCAGTTCCTCTGAAGCACATCAGGGCTGGTGGCTTTTAGGGAAACAACGCCTGTGCAAAACCAGCCAAGACAGCATTGCAGTGCTGAGGGAAGGTCTGAGTGAACTGAACTTGTGAAGTGCTCCTCTGGTTTTCCCTTCTCTGCCCTAGTCTGGTGGAATAGCTCCAAGGTGTGTTTGTTTTCCATGTCTGAGCACAGAACTCTTCCCCTAAGCCTATACTACCTGTGCCTGAGCTGGCATTTGATTTCCAGTCTTTCTTCCCAGTTCTTGGATTTGCAGCTTTTTACTGAAAGTGTACTTGTTTCACTCATTACAAACAGTTCCACTGGAATTCCAGCTCTGAAAATCCTGACCATTTTCTCTAACGAAGGACAAGTAAGAGAGTGTCAGCATCTTTCATAAGAGCTACTGAAGAACTTGAGAAGATCAAACTTTGCAGGCTCTCCCTCCCAGGATTCAGTTCAAATTTCTGTGCTTTCCTCAGGTTCAGGTACTCACCAAAAGCACCCACAGCTCCCAGAGCTGTTGTTAGTCCATGTGGGAGCCCCATGCCCCTGCACAGTTCCCCCTGGGAACATTTTGGGAATGCAGGGAATTACCTGCCTGTGTCTTGGAGCCCCTTCTCCAGCCTTGGCTCTTCCCTGCCTGCAGTTCACATGGGCCAGGGGCTCCTTTCACTTCAGGGTTTGTCCCTCAGCCCTGACCCAACTTTGGTGTGAACTTGCTGTGTGGGCAGTAACACACCCAGATTTTATTGGGCATGCCCTGTTCTCCAAGGCTGTCTCTAGAGAAGACCTTTTAAAAAGAAGCTGGGAAGTGATTTCCTGACAGATCTCTGCCCAGATGAACCCACACATGGTTCCTGTAGGGAGCCCTTTCATCCATCAGCCAGTCCAGATGCCAGTGAAAGCCGCTCCCATTTGAACTGGGGGCTTTTCAAGTTGTCTCTTGTATTTCATTTCTCCTCTGATTATTACATTTTTATTCATTCTGTCTTGAAAGACTCATGGCCTTTTGTAACTGCATGTCCTTTTTCCCCTTCCATGAGGACTTCTTTTCTTTAGAAATACCAAATATATTGCAGAAAGTAAAAGTAGAAAGCTTTTGTTTTGCCCTCAACCAGCTGAGGGCTTGGCAGCTACAGGCTCCAAAGCAGTGGGAATGTGAGGAAAGAAAACATAATAGCAAAGAAAAACAAAGAAGTGACTTTCTAAATTGTGAAACATTGCAGACAGGAACATTTCATATTTCCCCCGCTGTCAGTGTAAGCATTCAACAACAAATCAATAATGCTCAGCAGGCAGTGGTTCCCTTCCTTCATTTTAATCTCTGTGGCTCATTTTGGCATCAGGAGAGCAGCAGTGCCAGGAAAATGGAATGATTTCTACCAGGATTGTATTGCAGCTGCTCCACCCTCCTTCCCAAGATAAATTCCTGGGGGGGTTGAGGCTTTAATTTTACTTCTTGGAGAATCAGAACACAGACATTTGTTTTCTCCCTGGCTGCTCCTCCCATCACACTTCTGAAGGCTGTACTGTTCTCTTGGTTGCTTCACACTCTAATATCCAGGGGCTTTGCCATAGTGCTGTGTCTTCTCAGCATAAGAAGGTTACCATTCCCAGGGCAGAGGAAATAGGAAGAGAAAGAAGTCCCAATATCAGCTTCTGGGTGACAAAGGTCTGTGTTAGAAACCCACCCATTCAACCACTGCATGGAACAAGGGCAGATATTCATGAACAGAAGCTCCCAGAGGGGTTGGGGTGGGAAATACATTCATTAAAGCACTCTGCAAAATAGTGGGTGAAGAAATGCATAAGATTTCCACTTCATTTTATGCCACACTGAGCACTTTTTTGACCTTCAAACAGTAGATGGAAATGTGGTGTTGAAAGCATTCATGCACACGGGAAGTGAAACTCAGTCGTTTCCTCTGCAGCTCTTCACAGGGGGGACAGAAGCAGGAGAAATATGATGGTGTTCCCATATTTGCAGCTGTAGTTGTTTAGAGCTCAGGCAGACTAACGTTAACAAATGATGATAATTAGGCTTGATTTGCATATTAAAATTGTCTTAATTAAACACCGATTCAGTAAACGTTTAAAGGCTGTAATCGATCTTTTGCAGGCGCTCTTGGTTATTTATATGATCTAATAAAGGCTGGAGGCTTTGTTAATGAGCCCTCTATTTCCTGACTTGTATGTGTCAATGAGATTATTTCACCAACAATTACAGAGCCGGCTGCTGTTAATAACTCACCAACCCCAAGGCTGGGATTCTTTTGTCTGAGGCTCCTTTAGTGGGACCCTGCTGTTTACATCTCCTTGCTGCTCAGACAAGTGCCACAGCCCTTCCTTTCCTGGGGAAAAAAATCCCAGGCAGAGGTTTCACAGGGAGATTTTGTGAGTGGAAAATGAAGCTGGCGGTGTCCTGCAAGCTGTTTGAATAATGGATCTAATATTTATACAGCACTGAGCTCAGTCATAATACATTCGGTCCCAGATCTAATCCTGGCAACTCTGACAGGCTGAACTTGGTGAGAAACTTTTTTTAATTTAAGAGGCAATGTAATCATGCTGTAATTTTACAAGAGACCTCTGAAAAGGCTGCCAGGAGTTTTGTTTCTCTTCAGGGTCACTACAATCTTTTGAATGTCTTGGGAAAAGGTGCTAAAACAGGCGAAGAGCTCTTGCCTCACAGTTGCTAAATGTTGTTATCACCCCTGACAAAAGCATTCTTGGAAAATTTCATGTTGCTTTGGCATGATTTTTTCAATGTTTTTTTTCTAATTTGACAGCATCTTGCACATGAAGGATTATGCATTTATGTACATACGTATAACTTTTTAATGACATGTGTTTAAGTTTTTAATTTTGTTGTGGGGTGTTCCCACTAAAGATTTTCAAGTTAACCCCTGTGCCCCTGCTTCCTTGAAGGTGACATAAACAGCTGCATGCTCTGGTCCCATAAGTCCAGTCACCAGTTCTGATACCAGTATTGATGGATTAAAACCTATATTTATTCCTATGTCTTTTCAGTCATTAAGTTTATTGGGAAACATTAATAAACTTAACAAAGCTAAACCACTGGAGTATATATTTTAATTATTAAAATAATTAAAGTAGAGTGATCAATAAACTCTTTAAAGCAGGTAGGAGTTTCAAAATTGGTGTTGTGCCTAATTCCATTTGTATCAGGACTGAATACAGGTTTTTATTTGGAGCAGCAGTGCTATGACAATAAAATAAAGCTTAGATATCCAGCAGACTTACTAAAAATATAACTATTCCCATCACTACCCAGAACTTCTTGCAATGCTTTCTTTTTTCTCTAGAAAATTCTACTGTTGAAAATGTTGGTGTGAATTTGATTTCAAATATTGTAGAATTCAGAATTTGAAATTGCGGAAGATTAGGATTTTTTTTTGATGGGCTTTTACAATATTTTTTTTTCCTTTCACTTGGGATCTGTAGGCAGTGTAAGTGGGATCTGCTGTAGAGAATCTGTGGACAGTGGGTTTGTAAGAGCTGATTGCAATGTTTCCTCCTCTTCCACTGGTGATTTTTTCATTTTAATTTTGATATCTAAAGACTCTTTTTAAACTACACAGTCACTTTTTTTCTTTATTTTGATTTTTTCTTGCAGGGACTTCTTTTTCCAATGAATAACTTCTTCAGTGTTTCTAGCCAAATAGTCTGGATTCTCTTCCCTGATCCTGGTTATTCAGGTCAACAATGCTGTTATTCCCAAGGCAGCACTAGTTGAGATAAGCAGATCATGGTGAGCCAGTGGTGTGCTTTCCCCTTCCATTCTGATCCTGGTTTCTTTGTCAAGCCCCTTCTTTGGAAATCCAGTTCCCCTCCTGTTGGTTAATGGAGAATAGAGATCAAGGTAGAGCCTGCTTCTGCAAAGCTGTTCAGCAGTGCTGGTTGATGGAGGAGAACTGCAGCCATGTTCTGTTGGGTTTGCCCTTTTTAGTTGTTCTTGTTTTGGTATTTTTTGCTGCGCATCTGCCATTTGAAACCTGGCTGAGATGCATTTGATGCATGGTGACTGCCAGAACACAGTTCACACTGTGAATGCAGGAGGCTTACAAGTTCCTTTATTCCAGCAGCAGTAAGCCCTCTCCCAGTGGCTGTCAGACAAGTAAGAACTTTGATCTTACTGGCTTACTCTTGATTTATGCTGACTCTTTGAAGGGAAGAAATTCTTTGACTTTTTTCCTTTCTTTTTTTTAAAATGTTTGGGCCTCTTCCTTTATCTTACTTAACGAACACAGTTGTGTATGTACCTTCTTTTATCCTCTATACTGGCTTTTGCAGTTAAAGCCCTTTATTTTTTCCTTTCTCTTGCTACAAAAAAAAATATTCTTCTGATGGGAATTCACAGAAGGTAACAATTTGGCATCTTGGCTAAAATTTAGCTTTAGTTTTTAAGAGCACTAAAGACTCATATGCAACTTCTCATAGTCAGGTAGGGAGGAAATTACTTCTCACATGTAGAGCTCTCACTTTTTCTTACATATAATTAAATTATGTATTCATTGTTTTATTCTGCCTTCATATAATTTAATTTTCAAAGCCAACAGAAATGATTTTGCACTTTTTCTATGCTTACACTACACTAGTACCTTTTCCAGTTATATTCCACCAGCAGCTTCCTCTCATTTATAATTCATCTTTTTGATCTTTTTTACATTAAAGTAATAGAGCTCGTGGTGTTTAATTTTAGGCAGCCCTACCAGGTTCCTGTCATTCAGGCATTGCTCTCCTGGAAATGGCTGCTCTGTTTTGCAGAGCAATGGAATGCCAAGTTAATTGAAAGTGCTGCAAAGTCCCCGGGTTAATCTGCAGCTAAGGAGCTCCAGCACATTACTGACAGCAGGATTTCCCTGACCATCCCTGCCCATGCACTGCTGATCCTTCCCTCCCTGGAGCACTGAAACTCCTGGAGTGACACTGGATGGGAGGAATGCAGTTATGGGTTTTGGCTTTCCTGGTGCTGCCAGGGGGATGTCTGCTCCAGGATCCTTAGGAAGATGCAGCAGCTTCTGCTAATGAACCCATCTGCCAATACCAACCAGGGCAGTAATACACAGCTCTGCTCTCACTGAAGGAATTTCAGTATCTTGGAGGGATTTCTTTATACTGTTTCTTTTCCTGTAGAGGAGTGATGGGTGCAGCAAAGGCATTTCTCCCTGCCCTCCATGCCTGTTCTGTCAGGGCCATGCAGGTGGGACTGTGCTCATGTGTGATCTCTTCAGCTGGAGGTGACATTTCTCTCTCTTCACAGAGGCAGGTACAGGAAAGGATCTACTTCCCATAAAACCTTTGTTCCTCCTTATGCAGCTGGAAGTTTGATGTCTCTTACAGGAGCTGAGTGAGGAGAGAATCCCACATGGTCATGTCTGTCTAAATATTACTGCCTGTGGTTACAGTTTTCTGCAGACTGCAGTACAAAAATCCAAGTGTCAGTAGAAGACAAAAAGATAATTCACTTTCATCTTGAGAACAAAGCTGAACAGAGGAGGTTTTTTCAACTTTTTTAATTCATAAAACATTTATCTTTGAGTCAGGTTATATTATGCTGGCAAGAATGTAACCTGTCAGCATTTCTACTATAAACCCCTGTTTTTAAGGTTTTTTAGGAGAGCCTTAGAGGTTCACTTTGAACAGATTTAGCATGCAAGGTCTTGGCCTAGAAACATACTTCTCATCCCAATTATGAAAAATTAATATGCCTGCATCATTGGTGCAAGAGGTATATTAATGCTACATTCAGGTGAAAGTTCAGACCTGCACAGATGAGGTAATTCAGGAGTATTCCAGAGCGAGGTTCATTAAGTTTTTTTGATATATTTAATAGGAGGTGTTACTAACTGTGAAGTGAAAGGAAGGCTGGTCTGTGATGAAAAGCATGATGTTGGGCTTAGCTGACAGGCTGAGCTCTCTTTCTAGTTTTTGTTACTTACCAGATTTAGAAAAATGCTGCTTCTCAAGTTTTTAATGTATGAAAGTTGTTATAGAAGTTCATGCATTTTAAAGAGATTTAAAATAATTTTCCATTTCTTTAGGAAGATGTAGTGAATAAAGTTTTTTTTAAAAGAAGAGCCCATCAGCTGATGTAGTTCAGTTTTGGTGCACATACCTGCCTCTGTGAATCCTCATGTAACAGAGCACACAGAATGGTGGCAAGTTTATTTTATTCTCCAAAGAAGGGATTACAAAACATCTGAGTGATGCCCTGGTCTAACATCCAGAAACCCTCTCTGTGTGATTCTTCACTCCTGGGTCTATTCCAAGTGACAAGAACAGAAGCAAACTTTGCACTGAAGGGTCTGTGCTCAGTTTTATGGAGTAAACCCTGTGGTGACAGATGGCAAAACTGTTCTCCAGATTTGCTCAGTGCTCACTGCTCAGGCACTGCACTGATTGTGCCCGGGAAGCCTCCGGGTGTAACTGGGTGTGTCTCTGCCCTGCTGGGAGTGGAGCCCTCGGGGTGGAGCAGGATGGGGCAGATGGAGAGAGCAGCTCTGGATAGGCAGGGCTGGCCTGGGGGACACACACACAGCCTGGGGTGTGCAGGGGGCTGCTGGAATGAGTTATGAACACAGAATGGCCTGAGCTGGAAGGGACCCACCAGGATCATTGACTCCAACTCCTGGCCCTGCAGAGGCACCCCAGCACTCCCACCCTGTGCCTAAGAGTGTTGTCCAAATGCTCCTGGAGCTCTGGCAGCCTTGGTGCTGTGACCATTCCCTGGTCAGTGGGGAGCCTGGGCAGTGCCCAGCACCCTCTGGGGGATGGACCTTCCCCTAATATCCAACCCAAACATCCCCTGACACAACTTCAGGCCATTCCCTCAGGTCCTGTCACCGGTCCCCACAGAGCAGAGATCAGTGTCTGCCCCTCCTCTTCCTCTCACAAGGAAGTTTCAGGCTCCATTGAGTTCCCCCTCAGTCTCCTCCAGCTGAACTGATCAAGTCCCCTCAGCTATTCTTCACACAGCTTCCCCTCATGGCCCTTCACCATCTCCCCTCAGCTATTCTTCACACAGCTTCCCCTCATGGCCCTTCACCATCTTTGTTGCCCTCTAGGTGCTCTCTGATAGCTTAATATCTTTCTTACCTTGAGGAAGCCAAAACTGCCCCCAGCACTGGAGGTGAGGCCACCCCAGCCTGGAGCAGAGTGGGACAATCCCCTCCCTGGCCTGGCTGGCTGTGCTGGGCCTGGTCCCCCAGGACAGGGATGTCCCTCCTGGCTCCAGGGCACTGCTGGCTCAGATCCAACTGGCCAGGATCCCCAGTTCCCTTTCTGTGATGCCTCTTTCCATCATCTCATTCCCCAGTCTGTCCATACACCCAGGGTTGCCTCATCCCAGGTGCACTTTCCCTTGTTGAATCTCATGCGGTTGGTGTGGGCTAGGAGAGAGGAGCTGTCATGCAGAGGTAGAAGGGGCAGATGTTCTTAGGCTCTTGCCTCCAGTTTTTGTGCTTATCCATCCTATCTCATGAAAATGAGTTTTCTCACTCCTAAAAATTACCTTTTGCTCTCGTGAAGGGATCCAAGTCCCTTTTGATGTGTCCATGCACTTCATGGCCAGGACATGGGTGATTCTCTGCAGGGCAGAGGGATGGTGAAGCCACAGTTCTACTGGATCTGCCACATTCCCCATGGAGCTCCCCGGGGTCGGCTGAGGCAGACAGGCCATGTTGGGAATAAGACATGGGAATGAGAAGGATGCACAGTTTTAATTTTGCACTTTGCTATGAAAATGGAAGCCCTTGGACAAATCCAGCAATGAAGATTGAGAGGAGGGTTAGAGCTTCCCAGTGTGTCAGTAGCTAAAAATCACAGTACACTGAACATTCCCTGCTTCAGGAAAAGTTCAGGTCCAGCCGAGGGAGCTTCCAAAGCATTACAGTGTTTGATTTGCTAGGAAAATTCTACCTGTGTAAGCTCAGAACTTTCATTTTCCCCCAAATACAATTAAACCTTCCATGAAGAACTGTTGGGAGGTTTTGTTTGTTTTTAATAAAGAGAATGAGGTGAACATTTCCACAGCTGAGTGCTTCATGGTTTGAACACTTTTCTCAGTTTAGTCCTTCTGAATTAACATTATTTCTTTGAGTTAATTTCTAAATGAACCAAGAAATTACAAATAAATCTCCTATCTGAACACTGTTTAGATAAATCTCATACTCAAATGTTGTTATCTAAAATCTCATATCAAACTCATAAAGGTAATTACCTATTGTGACTAGGATATTACACCCAGCTTGATCTAATGGATTTGTTGTCTTGATTCTGGACTTGCAAAGTAAGTTTGTTCATGTCAGATATTCATGTACAGCAAGGCATTCAAAATCCAGAAAAAAACCCAAAAGAGCAGAGTTTGAGAAACATGAGTAGCTTTCAAATGACACCCTGCTGGTTTTGGCTGTGTTTTCTGCAGAGGTGCTTGCAGTATGGCTTGTTAAGTTTGGGAGTTTTATTTTGTTGCTGCCGAAATGGTAATTAAAATAAGTATAGGAAGATTCAGCTACTGTGTTACATAGTTAAAGGTTGAACTTAATTACTGCAATGCAAAGAAGCAAATTAATTATGATTGTCTTCAGCCTGTCTTGTCTTACCCTGGTATTCCTATATCTATGTGGATACACAATAGAGAGGATTTACAGCAGAATTTTACTATTGATTCCCAAATCTTGGGCTTTTATCCTTTGAAAGTAGGAACAAAAAAATAATTTGAATTTAGAAACCTTGTTTAACTACTTTTGCAGCAGGATTACTGCTTGCAGATCCATAGCTCCAAAGATCAGGCTGCTTTTGCACAATACCATATTTCATTCTAACAAAGGAATGTTTTCTCTCCCGAGAGTCTTTTAGGTAGCTCCAGTCCAAGGCAGGCAATTAATGCCAGCGTTCAGTGGAAGCTGAGAGGTTGATAGGCTCCACAGCATAATGCCAGGGTGTTTCTAACCACTGATTCTAATGTTAATTTCTGGATTTCAGACTGGAAAATTATATGTGTGTGTGCATGTGTGAATAATAATTAAAAAAAACCAAAACCTCAACCATGCAGAACACTTTGTATTTTGTTTTCTTTGAATGTTGCTGTTATCAATGTATTTCCTGCAGAGGAAGAATGTATGGTTATTAATATAATTGCACAATAGCTCAAGGAAGAAATGGAACTCAGATTTCCTTCATTAACATTTCAGTCAAGGCACAGTTGACAATAATAGTGTATTTTCTGTGATTTATGCTGCTGGAGTGTCCCATGCAATGAGACTGGATAGACCCCATGGGTTAAAGGTGAGGGAAATGGGCCTTTTCCACTTTCAGAGTTCAGCTCTGGGGTTTTGTTGCTGCTCCTGCTCTCAGTTTGTAATTGTTCCCTCTGTAAGGGGTGATGGTCAGTGAGACCCTCAGGCTACAGCAAGGGACCTTAATTTCACCTAACTAACAACTGTCCTAATGCCAATCTCTTTCTTTTTCCCTGTTCTTTTCCTTGTGATACAAGTCCCAAATGTTTGTTCTTGCTCAATTTGAACCTTAAAGAAATTCACTAAAATGGCAGATGCACTCAGGTGGTTGTGGGCACCCTGTTCAGTTCCACAGTGCATGAAGCACTGGTGGTGCTGTAGTGGATTATTTTATAATTAAAGCCTGAAAAGAAGGATGCATGTGCAAAAGGAATTTCACTAGCTTATTGTTGAGCTCTTGGTGCAGAAAGCTCAGTGCTAACTTGAATTCTGGTCCACAGAATATCTATTACTCTTTGGTTTTTTTCCTGAGCTATTACAGCTAAGTAGCAGCTTTCCAGATTTATTTTCATGTTTGCAAAATTCGGATTTCCCAGTGTTGGTAAAGAAAACCCGAGCTGTGCGCTGAATAAAAATAAAGTGCCACTTTGGAAATTAAGTTTTGATAGTATTGAGAAACACTTTGCAGAACCATTGCCTTTGTCTCACTTTTATTATCATTATTATTACTTTTATTAAAATCCTTTTCAGAGGGCTTATACTGAATTGACTTCTGGAGGGAAAGCTGAAAGTTAACATCCATGTTGTGCGGCACCCGTGTGGTTTTCTTTTTTCCACTGGTTTGTGACAACATGCTTTTCCTGTGTTTATGGGAAGGTTAGTGTGTGTATTGGTATTTGAGAGTGTCTGAGGGTAAATACTACACCCTGCTGAGCAGTAGCAGTTATTTTACAAGGGCTGCTTTTGACATGCAAAACATGCACCGACACTTGATTTGTTACCGTGGGCTGGGTGCAATCGATAGCTCTGCTGGGCCACAAGGTACATCTCCTGTCCTTGACATTTTTTCTCACTAGACTGCTTATGTGCATTTGGTTATCTTTGTCTTCAATCCTGTTACCTTTATCAAATTAATTTGCCTGTCAGTCTTAGGGAATTTTGTGTCATCGCACTTCTGCTCCAGCAGTGAATTTGTAATTGGAAAGTAATTATTTAAGTTTTCCTTGTATCAGCATTTATTGGTTCATGGTTTATTACTTAGAAATCACAGAAACACAGGATCTGCTGGGCTGGAAGGGATCCACTGAGATCATCAATCCAGATCCTGGCCCTGCACAGACACCCCAACAATCCCACCCTGTACCTGGGAGCTCTGTCCATACGTTTCTTGGGCCCTGGCAGCCTTGGGGCTGTGCCCCGTCCCTGGGGACCCACCACCCTCTGGGGGAAGAACCTTTTCCTGACAACCAACCCATATCTAATATCTAACTTATAAATATGCAGGTGTTTTGGAGTGGATTTTTTGGCACCCACCTGTAACTCTGTTGCAAACTATGGAGGACTCAAGAACTGTGCTCTGGCAACCTTTTTATGATTAAAGTGGATGGTGTGCTCTTTAAATACAGAGCTTTTAATAGTTCAGAGCCTTTTTCTCTTGTTGCTTTGCAATCCTTTTATGGGAATAATACCAATTTCCCAGTATGATCACAACAGCCATGTGGCCTTGGAGCAGAAACTACTTCAACACAGTGAGGTAGATGAAAAATACAATGAGATACAAAATGGCACTTACCAAAATTATCCGCTCTCTTCTTTGGATTACTTTTTTTTTTAACAAAAGGAATTCTGTGCAGCATTAAATGCTGGGCTTTATCACGGATTTGTATTCTAATGCCATATGAGCGAGACTGGAAAAAGCCTCTTTGGTCTCCAAGTCCAAGGCAAAAGATCACATACAGGAGAAGGTCATTTATTTCCAGGCTTTTCAAGCAGCTTCTTATAGTAATGAGATTTTTTTTTTTATCCCCACTACTTGGAGTGCAGTAAGTTTCTGTATCTCACTGTTCAAGAACTGTCTTCTAATTTTCCACTGGAATTTATCTGCAGATAACGAATCCCCATATGTTCCTGCGTCAACACTGCTCCTCAGCCTCAACAGCTCCTTTCCCTCTTTGCTCTTAACCCCTGAGATATTTACAACAACAATGTAATCCCCTTCAACTGCTGCTTTGTTGGGCTGAGTTCTCCTAAGTGCTTCAGAGATATAATGTGAACCACAGAGCTTTATCAAGGAGTGTCCCTCCAGAATTACTTTGTGGTCAAACCTCATTAACTGCTTTCTGAAAGGGCTTGTTGCACACAGTGAGAATATGCTGCTAGACATGCTGATCATAAAATGTAGGGGGTTTTGTCAGTGAAAAAGAGAACTCTAATTTCTTAAGTCAGAGTTGGAGTGATTTTTTTTTTCTTCAGGAAAATAAAAATGGGATTAAGCTGATGATTTAAACCCCAAAAGCATGACAGAGGTATGATTAACCTATGTTACCCCTGCTCCTCTGAGATTGGTTCAACACCAGGATGAGTAGTGGAATTTCAGATCTTGTGGTTGGGTTTTTTCAACTCTCCAGAAAAATGCAACAAATTGTCTTTCTATTGCAGTGTTAGTAAAAGGCTTTCATAGAGGGAAAATTTGTTCTTCAGCATATGACTGCACTGCTCCAAGATGGGCTACACTTTCAACAGGAATTACTTTTTAACCCATGAAGCCAGTGGTTTCTATGAAAACAGAAAAGGGCTGTTTTCTATGGGAACAGAGAAGGGCAAGACAGATCTCCCTGTCTTGCCATCCTGAAGATTTCAGGTTTTTTCTGTGGTTGGATGGCTCCTGTACTGGGAGAACAAGCCAGATATCAGTGATGACATCTGACATATGTTACTGCACTATGTAGGTCACTTATGGCCTAATGTGGGAGATGACAAAAGATAATTAATTTTGATTTCATGCCTGTGATTCCTTAAGGAAGCCTTGAATGGTTTGTGTGGAATATCAAGTGACGTGTACTGACTCACTGCCTGAGAGCAGAGCTAAGTGTTTTGGAAGGAGTGATTCCACCTTCTAATTCCTGCCCTCCAGCCAGGCAGATGCTTTACCTGGGGATATTTCAATGCACCTTTTATGCTGGCTATGATGTGAAGTAAGGAAATACATCCTTAGTAATGGTGCGAAATGTATTCCTGTTCTAGCAACCAGGAGCTGGCTTTTTATCACAGTGTTGTCTTGATTTCCACACAGCCATAAAATCAAGGTCTTTCTGTTTACACCAAGGCTATAGAATAACTTACATTGCTATAACTTATTTAAATGCTCTCTTCTTGTTTCATTCCTAGGGTGTCCGTGTTTACACATTCCAGGGTCACGTGCATTCCTGTAATCATGCTACATTCAACAAGAAGGTAAGTTCTGCATGTGAATTTCCTTTTTCTCTTCCCTTTAACCATCATGTTCCTTGCTCTGATCCATCCTGTCCTTCTCCTTGGTGACACAGAGGCCTCTGGGGCTGGATTCAGAATCAGTGGTGGCTCAGAGTGGCCCCACCTGCCAGCCAGACCTGAGCCCCAGTGCCTGTTACAGCAGAGCTGCCCCGTCCTTGCTGCTCCCTCCTTCCTCCTTTGAGCAGTGCATGGTGCCTAAGCCTTTCTCCTCTGTTGGGATCATTGTTTACTTTATTTAAATGAAATTTTTTGTTAGGTTTTTTTCCCTGGCTGGTTGATTTATGGTTGTTGTGTGAAATCCCATTTTGACTGGGATTGGAGACAAACTGCTGTCTGAATGACTGAGAACTTTGGAAGGGGAGGAATTTCTCCTGAATGGCTCTTAGAGGCCATATGAAATACTCTGAAATGACCCAAACATTTGTGATGTATGATTCCTGCAGCTCTCCTGGCCACACTGTTATTTAAATCTGGTGTGGAAGTGCTGAGGCATGTGATGGTTTCTGCTGCCACTAGCAGCCTTTTCTCTCAGAGACCATCTTTCCTGAAAAATAACTTTGTGGTGTTCCTGCTCCCTGTGCTCCCACTGACACCTTCATTACAGGCAGAGCAAGGTACTAATTTTTCCTGCAGGAGATCCTGAATATTCTCCTCTTGCTCAGTATCAGCTGCTGCTGTGCCAACTGCTCTGCCAGCCCTGTGTGTGTTTGTAGGGCAAACCCCAGGGGCTGGCACAGCAGAAGGTGTGGGATAAGCTGATGCCAGGGAGGGGAATAGGAATTCCCAAGACATCTTAATTCTTTGTTGGCCATGTGCATCTCTCTGTATTTGACAGGCACAATCTGCCTCTCAGTGCCCTGAGACCCTGGGGAACAGAGAGTATTTCACAGGAGCAAGTGTGGTGAGGGAAATACTGTAGAGATACCACAGCACTGTCTTTTGTGTGGGTATTCATTTACAAAGGGCCTCATGTGACCTATAATTATAACAGGAAGCTGAAAGACCATGCATTGATAACTTTCCAGAGAAGCATGTAGTTTTGGTAAGGAATATTACAGCTGGCATTAACTCTAGACTAAAATCATTGGTTGACATTCTCAGTGATTGAGTTAATAAAGATGGAAACATTTGGTGCAGCAGTGGTCAAAGTGAGTGAGGAATATAACTTCAGAAGCTGTGATTGCAGTTGTGTAAGTTGACTCTGCTACTGAGAAATCAAGTAGTGGCCCTGAGCTGTACAAGTAACAGTTGTCCCACTGGACAGCTAAGCAGGTGCCATATTTCAGCCAAATAGAGCACTTGAGAACTATTTTCTTACCCTCTAGTGCTTGCTCACCAAAAAATGAAAATATTCCACCCTAAGCAAGCTGATTAAGGTGTTTGGAGTATCAATATTTTTGTAAAAATTGCATATTTTATGAAGGAAAATGTTTTTATAGGAACAGTTGTATTTTCAGCAGTACTTTAATGGAAAAGATTTTGGACATTGATCATGGACTGTTTGGACAAAGTGCAACATTACTTCCAGAGTGTCCAACCTAATGCCTGTAACTGCCCCAGGAAGTCTACAATAGCAAAACTGAAGGCTGGTTGCTGAAAAAGCCCTACTTAGATTTTTGTTTTGTTTTGGGATTTTTGTTTTGTGGGAGCTTTTTTGTGTTTATTTGTTTGTTTGGGTTTCTTTTTGGTTTTTGGTTTTTGATTTTTGTTTTTTTGTCCTATTTTCTTATATCCTAATGTCACAGGTCTGCACATGCCATGCTTTGTCAGAAGCATTGCCTGCATGGTCACACTCTGTGTGTGCAGAGCTGTAATGGTGAGAGATCCCAAGGGATTCACTCCTTTTTCTGCTTGGACATGGGTCAGTTTGATGGGTTCCTACATCACTTCAGTAGGCTTGTGGTAATGCTGTCTCAGGCTCTTGGTGACAAAAGGAGTTCAGAAAGAACATGAAATTCTAATTACACAAGAACAAGGAATACATTTTCTAGTTAAATCAGAAAGCCACCCAGGCAGTGTGTCCAAATATTAAGGGATATTTCTGGGGAAGTGTATTGTGTGAAGAAGAAACTAAAAAAGAGTAATGCATTTATACAAATTGAATAAATCCTCATTAAGCTCTGTGAAGCTGATTAAATCTGAGTTATTTACTACACCATGCTTCTGAATCTGTAGTTAATAGTTGTTTGGGTTTTTTTGTTAAATGGGCAAGGTTTGCAGCCAGAACTCTTATTAGTGCTGAGATTCCCTAATTAGCCTGTACTCTATGAAACAGAACTGCCAGCTTGGCACCTGGAATGTGCCCATTTGTTGGGACACAGGAGTCACAGTGGCCTAGAGAAACCTCTGCACTTGTGGTTATGTCAGGACTTAACAGATAACACTTCCTGCAGCATTTAAATCCTGCACTTTTCCAAGTTGGTTCTCTGCCTGTGGAACGTTTGGGAGAAATTGAGCAAAACTCACATAGCTGCTTTTGAATTGAGGACATAGAAAAATGCATCTTTCCTCCTAAAAGTGACTGTTATCATCCCTTTTAGTCTCATGTTTCCATAACACAGTAACTTTGTAGAGAAAAACATTTTGATGTTTATTTTACACTGGCGTATGGCCCAAACAGCATTTCAGGTAAGCTCTGTACCTCCTCTGCAATGGTAAATCACCTATGCTAATAAGAATAAAGACTATAGATGCTTGGTTGAGTCATTAATTTAAAGTAGAATAAGGTTTGCCCCCTTATGTGTGTGTATATATGTGTTTGTGTCCAAATAAAAGCATGCCAAGTGTTTGCCATGCTGTGTTTGTGTCATATCTGCAGGTTTAGGAATCATTACAGTGGTCACCAAGTTTCCCCAAAACAACAAGAAAAGTATTTTTAGAATTACTGGTCATATTAGGAAAACCTAAAAGACTATAAAAAATATGCTTGAGAACAACTGTCCAATTTTACCTCCCCAGGCCAAATGCAAGCAGCATCTAGGTCATTCCTCCATTGATTTACTGAAGGGCAAATAATGTCAGACAGTTTTTAAACAAAAACAAAATTTCAATTTTGTTTACCTCCTCAGCAGTCCAGTTGGATGTCAGCTACCATTTAGCTGGGCCAATAATATTGATATTTGATGTCAGTTCTTATTCATTACTGCACCCAAATGATGCAAAAGTCAGATCTCTCAGATGTTTCTATGGATAGCCAGATAAAGCCAGCGATGTCTCACTGCATCTAACAGACACAAACAAGAAAAGAACAGAATACAAAATCAAAAACCTATCTGCTCTTATTGTTATTTATGTATTCAAAGTGTTCACCTCTTTGCATAAACTCAAAGCCAGTTGCTTACAAAGGTTACCCAGTAATATCAAACGTGTTCAATTATACATGCAAAAGGGCTAATAGGTTCTTCCTCTAGTTTATTTCTGTCTCCATGCATAAGAAATATAATTGCAGAACTGAATTACATTTTAAGTACAGATTTTATTATCATTAGTCAACCATTTTCAGGCCATCAAACACTGTTAAGAGTTAAAAAAAAAATCTATTCCATCTCTCTGTCATGGCAAGGAACAAAATCTGTGTCAAAATACCCCTATTTCATTTGTTGGCAAACAGCTCTTTCTGATATTAGGGAATCACTCTGAAAATTGTTCTGGAATTCACTTCTACATCCATTCTCTGACATAGTCATGTTATTCCCTAATTTTGGAATCAAGTTCTCTGGAGTGTTCCCTTCCCTTGGCCATACTCCCTGTGATGCCCACAGACCCTGCAGTTAGCACTAGGCCAGCTTTACACATCATGTGCAGACCAGATAATACCTTCTGAGGCCATTTGAGTAGAATTGGGTAGGTCCATCTTTATTTTGACCAGTTTGAATATTTTTGCTCTCCAACTCTGATGCTCTTAATGTAGAAGTCTGGATGAGTATGTCTAGCAGATAGCCTAGAAGTAAAAATATTCCTCTGGATCTTACTGCGAGGAAGCTGCAATATGAAGAATATAAAAAAATTCCTCTGGATCTTACTGTGAGGAAGTTGCAATATGTAGGGACTTATTTACCTGTTAAAGGCCAGGGAAATTCAAGGTGCATTGGTTAGGAAGAGAGTGGCTCTCCTGAGTTGCTGTATCCCTGTGTCCTTGAGAAAAGAGACAGTCTCACAGCCAAAGCCCTCCAGTGGGATTAAAAAGCCCCACAAATCCAGGACTGATTTTTAAATGTCACACCTTGTTTGTGTCATTCAGTTTCCCATCACCACTTCAGGTTTCTCATCAGAGATCATTTGCAAAGAAAAACTCAGTAATAGGTGTCACACACCTCGATAAGCCAAGGGCAGAGAGAAGCCACGTGCAGCAGATGATGGGCACTGAGAAACCTTCAGAGTCAGTAAATGCACTGGCTGCTGCTGGGGTTTGCCTCTGCACAGACAAAATGCAGTTCTTTCACTCTCTGTTGTCTTGTCTTCCTGGGTTATTTTTGGATCAAAATCCCAGTTATAATTTCTTCTGGGGAAAAAATCATTATAAAATCTCTTAGTCTAGCAGTTTGCTTAATCAAGGCACAAGCTGACTTCGAAACCTTGGCATTACCTGTTTTTTCTTTTCTCTCTAACATATATAAATACATTATATATAAATAAACATAAACATGTTTGAAGATTCTAAACCCAATCCTGTCAAGTTTACTAACTCTAAAAATAATCACAGCTCAAGAAAATCTGCCTTCTTTTGTTTCAAGCCTTTGCATTATGAGATGTGAGATGAGCTCATTCTGCCACGGGACCTCTGTCCTCCAGCCCCAGGGTTTTCATTCCTCTTTTTTATTTTGGACAATGCTCTGCTCTCAGGCACAGGGTGGGATTTGGGGCTGTCTTGTGAAGGCCAGGGCTTGGACTTTGATGAGCCTTGTGGGTCCCTTCCAAACCAGGATATTCTGTGATTCTATGATTTACCACGGAGTTGGTTTTTTGGTTCTTTTTTTACAATCCCTTCTGGTGCTCTTTGTTGTCACCATGCAGGGACTCACAGGAAACCCCAAACTATCTTGTAAAATTCACCCAAACAAACGTGGGGAAGCTTAGATTTTAGAAGACCTTCTTTTGTTCTTCCTCATGGCTGGCTCTAGGAGAGTATTTCAAACACATCAAGAAATTAATTCAGTAGCCATCAAGAAATTCAGTGCCTGAAGGGAGCCTACAGGAAAGATGGAGAGAGACAAGGTCCTGGAGTGCCAGGACAAGGGGGAATGGCTTCAAACTGGCAGAGAGCAAGGTTAGACAGGATGTTGGGAAGAAATCCACATGATGATGGTGTAGATGAGGAATGTGGGGTAGGAAGCAAAGCAGGTGTCTGCCATCACGCTGTCTCATTTGTTTTGAACCAGCAGTAAATTTAATATTTAACTATTTAGCTTTTCTAATTGAAGCTTTTAATCAGATTTTGCTCTTCTTTAAATATTTGCACATGAGGAAGCTTCGTCTCAGCTCTTCATGATAAAAATTTGGGGTAACGCACTGACATTTGGATTCAGACAGCTCTGTAAAGTCCTAGAAGAAAAAATGTGGCATCATTTTTAGATGGCTTTGACATCAAATTTGGGTTTGAGTAACTTGAAAGACTTTTAAAAATTCTTTAAAGAATGGTATATTCTAGGTCAGATTGGCCCTTGAAATATCCTCAGCAGAAGCCGATAATAATTGACTATACAGTGTTTTCCTTTATGTTTTCAGGCTTTATATTTACAAACATCAACATATTGTTATGTCCGTTTGCTGCTAACTAAACGAAACAGAGATTATCTCCTTTAATGTGATTTTGTTTGCTTATTTCTGTGTTCTGCAGTGAATGTGACCCTCTGTGTGTACAGTACATGAAGCAAATGCTGTTTAGCATGCAGAACTGCAAGCACTGTGGAAAACTTTGCCCTTCTTTCTTAGAGGAGAAGAATTAATTTGTGTATCCTAAGGAATAATGATTTTTTCTAAATTGCATCTCCTGGCCCAACACACCAGCCTTTCTTGTGGCAGATGTACACTGTGGGTCCAGACCCCTGCGTAATTCATTTTTTACCAGCTGTTTCTTAAACTCATCTTTTTAGCAAAACAAACAAAATTGAAATGCAAAGATCCACCTGGATTCTTTAAAATTCAACTTCCCATGTGCGGTACAGTCCAACCTGCCTCTCTTTGTGGCATTTCATGGGAAATTATGTTCTAAAACACATGAGAAAGCAGCCCACAGCATCCCCACCTTCTACCCTGTGGTTTGTATTTGGTAAGAGGACTCTTGGACATTTACCACTCACCAAATCATGGCCAAAGGGAAGCAGGGTGCCTAGAACAGTGATGTATCTATGGTGCAAAGGATGTGGCTTTGTAGGATACCAAGCTGGATTTAAAATGAATTTATGCAAGCATGAAAGTAGGACCAACTTTGGAAAGGCTTCTCTGTTATGAAAATGCAATTAATCTGTGGTTGAATAAATATCACTTTTAGAAGGTACTTGAATATCAGATTGATTTGATCTGAAAATAATCAAGAACACACAGCTGAAGCCCATCAGGGGTAGGAATGCATGTTGTTTTGGTGCTGTATTGGGTTTGCAGGGCAAGGTTTGCCACGTGGACAGACAGCGCCATTTCAGGGCAGGCCATGGGTCAGTCATGGTCATTTCAGGGCTCTCAGGAGGCCCTGGAGCAGCTGCTGCCATTTCAGGGCAGACCATGGGTCAGTCACTGCTATTGGGACAGGCCATAGATCGGCCACCACCATTTCAGTGTGGGCCAGAGGCTGGCTAAGACTCAAGGGCACAGGGGGATGGAGCAGTGGCCATCCTGGTGGTTTTGATTCAGCCATTTTTCTGGTCTCCTACAGAGAGCTGTGAGAACTCTGAGGTCAGTGAGGGCTGTGGGGGCTGTGATGGGTGTGAGGGTCATGAGGGCTCTGAGGCCTCTGTGGGCTATGAGGGCTCTGAGAGCTGTGGTGGGTTGAGGGCTGTGATGGGTGTGAGGGCTGTGGGGGTTCTGGGGGCTGTGGTGGGTGTGTGGTCTGTGAAGGCTGTGAGGGCTGTGGTGAGTGTGAGGGCTGTGGTGGCTGTGAGGTACGTAGGGACGGTGGGCACTATGGGGTCTGTGAGAGCTCTGAGGTTAGCGAGGGCCATGGGCGCTGTGAGGGTTATGTGGGCTGTGAGGGCTGTGGTGGATGTGGGGTCTGTAGGGACTGTGTGGGCTGTGAGGGCTGTGGGGGATCTGAGGGCTGTGGTGGGTGTGGGATCTGTGAGGGCAATGAGGGGTGTGGGGGCTCTGAGGGCTCTGAGAGCTGTGGGGGCTATGAAGGCTGTGAGGACTGTAGTGGGTGTGAGGGCTGTAGTGGGTGTGAGGGCTGTGGTGGGTGTAGGGTCTGTGAAGGCTGTGGTGAGTGTGAGGGCTGTGGGGGCTGTGAGGGCTGTGATGTGTGTGTGGTCAGTGAGGGCTGTGAGGGCCATGGGGGCTGTGAGGGCCATGGGGGCTGTGAGGGCCATGGGGGCTGTGATGTGTGTGTGGTCTGTGAAGGCTATGGGGGCTGTGAGGGCTGTGATGTGTGTGTGGTCTGTGAAGGCTATGGGGGCTCTGAGGGCCATGGGGGCTGTGTGGGCTGTGGTGAGTGTGGAGTCTGTGAGGGCTCTGAGGGCCATGGGGGCTGTGGGGTCTGTGGTGAGTGTGGGGTCTTAGGGACTGTGGGGGCTGTGGGGTCTGTGAGAATTCTGAGGTGAGTGAGGGCCATGGGCGCTGTGAAGGTTATGTGGGCTGTGTGGTCTGTAAGGGCTGTGGTGGGTGTGGGGTCTGTAGGGGCTGTGGGGGCTGTGGGAACCATGAGGACTTTGAGGGCAATGGGGACGGTGAGGTCAGTGAAGGTGTAATGCCCTGTCCTGCTTGGTGGGCTCAGGAGAGAGGGTGGTTTGATTTAATCTGGGCAGTGCATGGGAGAAACAACAAAATCCTCGGGTGGTTCAGTAATAAACTTTGACTTGCAAACTTTGGAACATTAAGGTTCTAAATGAATACATTTCTAATGCTGTTGGTTGTTTTTCTGTATGCATTTAGTTGCCCTTACTAAATACCCAAAGACAAGATAAGGAGCCAAATACTATGTTGGGCTTGATGATCTTAGAGGTCTGTTTCAACCTCAAAGATTCCATGATTTTATATGTTCCTTTGGTGGCTTCTCTTTAAAAAAAGCACATGTACTTTACTGACATTCATTTTCTTTCCATGACTTATATGTTCTGCATTTTAAAATGAACAATCTTGCATTTCAGCAAAAGATCTCTTCTTAAATACATTTAAGAAAGTATGTATTATATCTGTATTTTAGCATTACTGCAGTGAATAGTACCCAGTTTTTCACATTTGGAGCTGAATGACAATACAATCCCTGTGCACAGACATGGTGTAGCCCAGGAATTTTTATGCTTGCTGCTCTCAGGAGTGTCTAATCAGGTAATGATGGCACCTAACTTTACTTCAGTCATGGTATCTCTCAAAAATACAGAGAAAAGCCAGTAATGGCAATTATCATTCATCTCCTCTCACTGCACAGCTCCCAGAATTCAGACCCTTCTTTCATGGTTAGAAAGGGAAAAAACAAAAGTGATTATTTTAAACCTCTCTGCAAAAGCTACTGCTCCCTCCGCAGCACTGTTTCAAGTGCAATGTCAACTACTGTGAGCAGTAACTCTGCAGGGAGTGCAGAGGTTTCTAATGTAAATTTATGCAAAGGGTTTCTGCAATCCTGGCATGTGTTGTCTCCTCAAACACACCACCAGGCACTTCCTGCTACTTGATGTGACAAGGGGAAGAGAGATTTCCCCTGTTTCACACAGCAAGAGGAAAGCCTGCAGAGTGCATGTACACAAACTAGAGACCCATGATCCGTGATTGTTTTTGAAAGTCAGTAGAATTGGAAACTGCTACAACAAAGTTCTGCCATTCCCATGGATTACTTTCAGTGGAGCTCCTCCTTTGGAGGACACAAGGGTGTTCTGAGACTCCACATGCTCTGAAAGCAACGATAGCCCCCTTCCTGGGTCAACTTCTACTAGTTCTACTCAGTGCAAAATCAGTTGTTGTTCATTGACAACTGCTAAGAAAGTGGGAGGATTCTTCTGTAGGAGCCAACAATGAAGCTCTGAGATAATTGGTTTTGCATCAATATCTTGGATTCTCCTCACCCCCACAAGAGCTGGTGTCTCACCAGTTTGTGTCTGTTCAAAGCTGTAAAAAATGTCACTGGCAGGGAGGGCCAGACCCCAGTTTCATGAGCTCTGGGTTTTCAGGTGCTTTGAAATATAACTGGTCCTCTGCAAGTTTGATCACCATGCAGAACTCAAAACTATGAGAGGGCAAAGGTAGGAAAAAAGCAGATGGGAAAACACCAGCACTGCCTGTTAATAACCCTTGATCTCCACTGTCCCCTGCTCTGGATGCACATAATTGTTAAAAATAGACCACTGCACTTTGAAAGTGAAATCTGTGTAGCTCTGTACTTTTGCCATGTCTTTCTAAGAAGATGCTATTTTCATTTGAAACTGCAATGATTTCAGCACGGTATTTCAAAAATGGGTGGTGATTGCTTAGTCATTAGTCTAATAATGGACTGCATCTGCATTTTCTTCTCCACCTTTATCGTATTTTACATAATTCATTTGGATTAATTGGACATTAAAAATTTTTCCTTGTAACCACTACAGCAGATTGACCCGCCTCTGCCTGGATTCTCTTGGATCTCTCTGCCCTTGCTCACTGCTGCTCCACAGTGGGATGGGGTGGCACAGGGACAGGGCTCTGCATGCCTTGCCTGTGTGTCTCATTTTTTTTATGGAGTGTATTTAGGTTTTGCATTGCAGCAAGACCCGAGGTAATAACTCTCCTCAGGTTTCTGATCTGCTTCATGCTGAAATGTGGGAGGTAATGACTCCTTCTCTTAAAAACATTCACTTGAACCTGTATGAAATGGGGGTGCAGTTAAGTGATTTAGGATGTGTCCCACAGAGAGCCTTAGAAATGCAGATTATTGGAGCCTCTCTGTTTGAGGCAGCTGTTCCTCATGTTGCTGCTTTGCCTTCTGGCACTTAGTGGTGAGGAGTTCAGCATTGTGTGCACAGAACAAACCCCTTTTGCTGGGTTCAGAAACTGGGAACAAGACTGGTAGGACCAGTAAGAAACTCATCAGACCTTTGTCATGCTTGAGCTCAGATTCCCAGGAGTAATGGAAAGGGGCAGTAATTATCAAGCTTCCTTCTGGCTGGGAAGGGGCCTACCATGGATCTATTGCCATTGGGGTTGATGAAAATGTCAGAGTCATTGCAGGAGTCCCTTAAAATACACCTCATCCAGCTGTATCTGTCCTGAAAGCGAAGGATTGCAAAGCAGTGAACTTGTCACAGTGAAAAGGATTTGCTGTTCAGTCACTGTTTTGCCTCTTTAAAAATAGGTGCAAAAGGTGATGAAGCAACTACTGACCTGCCTTCAGCTGTGAGGAGGATGCTCCTGGGAGGAGTCCTCTGCAGTCTGAATTAGATAAAGCAACTTGATGCAGTTCATGTATTATTGATCGCTCAGCAATAAATCCAGAGGTGTGTTTATAAGCAAGAGACATAATTATGCAGATTTTTTCCCCTTCTCACAAGTGTGAAACAGCAGTTTTCAGGGTATATTTACCTAAAGTGTACCTGGCGATTAGTCCCACTGCTAATCATTAATATTCAGAAGCAAAAATGCAATTTTTAAAAAAGGGAAGAAAGAAATAGATTTTTAAAACTTCCTGGAAACTAAATAAATCTTTTAATTCCTGAGGTAACAATTATTTTGTTTGTTTGCAAGTGTCAGTTGAGATTGGGGTTGTGATGTATATGGAGCTGAGCATGTCCATTTTAATGGGAGGTATTTGGGAATATAAAGATGTTCATTAAATTGGCAGAAAGGTAAAGAGTGGAGGGTGGAACTGTGAAGGCAATTAAAGGACTTGCAAAGTCCTTTAAGTAGATCCTGGAACAGAGCCAGTCTTTGAATGCAAACTAATTGAATCCTTGTATAAATTCTTTAATTACTCCAGCGTGCACACACGAAACCAGCTTGATTCTATAGACTAGGCAGCAAGTCTGACCAGGTTTATAGAATCATTCTACATGCTCTCTGATTAAAGGAGCTAATGGAACTGGGCTGAGCAGCAGCAAATGGAAATGGAAATGAGAACAAGGGGAATGTGCTTTTGCATCTCTTCTCCTTGGAACTCATTGTCTTCTCCTTTTACATGTGGGATGTCAGTCAAGCCCTGATGGTCCACCATGCTGTTCACTAAAATACAGCATCCAAAACACATCATAAAAAAGACTTTAACGTGGCAAGAAACAAGAAGAAAACCATGAGCAAGGCAGGGGGTTCTTCCATGAATGACTAAAATAATAACTGTAGCAGGGATGAAAAAGCCAAAAGCTTAGAGGAGAATTGAAAATGATTCCTCCTTAAAAGCTTCTGAAAATGGCCCATGGCCAGATGGAAATGAGTTCATTTAACATATGACTTATCCTTTTCTTTTTCTTTGAATGGTGTGTAGCTCCAAATAATCTTTCAGCTTGGTTACATTCCTGGTTTATTTCTTCCTATTGAAAAGTTGTTATCCCCCATCTCCAGCTCACTTGATTTGGATAAGGAGTGGAGCAGAGCGAGGAAGTGGTGAAGTGTAATAGCCAGCTCATTAACAAAAACATTCTGTGATGTTCTCAGTGTGGCAGCTGCCTCCAGATCCGTGATAATTAATGCATTTAGTAATAAGTCTGTGGGCAGAGTGTGTCGAGGCTGATCAAATACCTGTTTGTGTGTGTTGACATATTGCCACCAGAAGTCTGTTTTCTTACTTCTGTTTCCTGATGAGCTGTGCTGTCTAATCACAGAAATCAGGCCAAATACACTGCTGGCTGTTACATTTTACACACACTTTGTTTATACAGGGCCTCTGGGAGGAATTTGTTACAAGTCTGCAGACTTGTGACAGCAAGAACTGGTTGATCTTTGCCACTAAGACAGTGTGTGAACCCTTTGGAGCAGGACCATCTTCTCGAGGTCACCCAGCACACAGCACAATGGGATGCTGCTCCCAGGGCAGGTTTCTCCAGCACTGCTGCTGTTCAAGGATCAGGGGATTCATCCTTTCTGGTGTGGCCCCAGATCCCAGAATCACAGAGTAGTCTGAGTTGGGAGGGACCCCCAATGATTACTGAGTCCAACTCTTCAATGAGTAGCCCATGCAGGGATTGAACCCACAGCTTTGGTGCTATTAGCACCGGGCTCTGACCAGCTGAGCCCAGAAGGAGTGAGGGTGGTGCAGTGGATCTGGCACCTATAAACAATGGGATTGTGTAAATTCCTGCCTGAGAGAAGGTTTGTTTACCTTAGGGGTCTGTAGTAGCCATGGGGGAAAATAAACATGGCAGAAGTGGGATGGCAAGGTTGTGAGAAAGGAGGGAATGGGTCTTTTCTTGTGGGGTGCCAGCTGTTGCAGCAAAATAAAAGAATAGAAGGGAAAACCTGTAATACAAGTAAATTGGAGTGTTTTCCTCATAATTATGCCACTAGTAACGATCCCCAAGTCAGGGCCAGTGAGAAGGTCAAAGTCAGCTCTACATTCACAGTCACTTTGCAGCAGGGACTGTCTGTGATCAATGTTTGCATAATATCTGTTCCAGGGATGCCTTCTCAGTGTTGTTATGATCTATCAGCTGGGCCGTGCTGTCACTTACAGGAGAAATGTCATATTGAAAATCCATGGGTGAACTGTAGGTGGCACAAGGAGGAGTCACAGAGCATCCACTGGAGAGTCTTCTGTAACCACCCTGAGTGGATTATGTGGACTCTCACCCAGCTGGGCTGTCCATTGATCTGGGTCACAACTGCTGAGCTACCAAAGCTGTAATTAAGCAGCATTTATTGAACTCATTTATTGGACACATACAAAACAAGTATGAAGAACATGTTCTGAACCAAACCAAAACTACCACTCACACACACAACCCCAAAGTAAGTTTTTTAGTTAAAATGTCTCTCTGGATAGAAAAAAATCCAGAGTAAAATGCAATCATATGTCAAAGTCATATTAAGGGATATAAAATAATGGGTGTAAAGGATACTGATGATTTCCTAAGTGAGTCATTGATAGAGATGAGTATAATCTTTGCAGAAGAAGAGGCTGGTGAAGTGTGAAGAGCTGGTCCAGAAGACAAGTATTTATGCTGGGGGATGGAAATATCTTTGTACACATATAATCATTTCCTCTTCCCTTTACTGGAGTGATGGGTGATGACCTGAGGGAAGGAGACTGTAGTTACTCCTGTGTGCCAGCTCCACCAACACCTATGCTCAGCTGTGATGTACATTTCTAGCCCCTCTGAAAGTCAGATCATTCCAAAATTGGTGATCAGTTTGGCAGGAGCTGCTTTATAAACATCAGCAATGGGTACATGTATAATTAATCCAGGCTCAATGCTATCTGGAAAGGGTGGAGAGGAGAGAAGGAAGAGCTAATTCTTTATGGTCCAAGAAAATAGTGTCCAAGTGGGATGTGGATGATACAGTCATTGAAATGCACCAGGGACAGGCAAGAGGGGAGGAATTCTGCTGCAAAAACCCACTTTTGTTTAACCTAAAGGACACAGGTTGTGTGTGAACAAGTACTTTTATACTCCTACTATACTCATGGGCTGCTTTAGACCAGCAGTATGGGGAGGATGGGGTAATTCCTGCTAATGTGGAGTTTAGCACTTGTAACACAGCAGATGTATGAAAACACTGCTTGTAAGAGGAAGGGACTGGATTTGATGACTCTTCAAGTCTCATATCCATGATGATGGGGTTTTTTTTCCCCAGATTAAAAATTTGCTTTGCTGAGATCCAGTTCAAGCCATACAACATTTTGGAGTGTAGTTGTTGTATTTTGGAGGTTTTTGTTGTTTGTTTCCCTACCAGCCTGCTTGCCCTCATCCTTTGCACAGGCTGAACTTGCTGGAAAGATCCAGATGAAAAGAAGGGGACAGAGCCATGATGCTCCTGGCACTGTGTTGGGTGGAGTATAGTTATGGTTACTGGCTTTTTTTTTTTTTTTTGCAAGACAGGAGGTGCTGAGTGCCTGGCTGCTGAATTCTCCAAGCAATGATGACTTTGTTTCTTGGTGTTAAGTCTGTATTAGTCCCTGTACCAAGCCAGAATGGAGTTTTGGCATTTAGATCTCCTCCAAATGAGCCTAAAGATTTCGTTATACTTACACCAGGGTAGCGTTTTGCAAGCCATTAGTTTCTGGTTGAGAAGCTGATGGATATTTTAAGATCTTAAATCCTCTTTGCTAGAAAACACCACACATTTTATTTCAGGTACTACTTATATGGGAGATGTAAAATACATATATATATATTTAATTCATGGATGCAGTATCTGACCCATGTTTCACCTGGTTTTCAGTCATTGTGATATCATTGTGATTCCTCTTCCAAACAATATTCTTTAATATAATCTTCCACTTGCATAAATTAGGAAAGACGTTGATAATTGTGAGTGAGGGATTTGAATCTTTATTTAGGAGGTTCAAATGAAAATTAAGTGTTTCTACATGGGTAATGGGACAGTTCTTTCCGTTCTAGTGGGAGGAATTAGCTAAACAAAGTTACATTTGGGCATCTTTTACCCTGCCTTCTTTGATTTCTGCATTTATTTATATGCTACATAATCAAAATACTCTTTTTAGGGTAGGGGTTTGGTTTTTTTTGGGGGGTTGGGGGATTTTTGGAGTGGTTTTTGTTTGTTTGGGTATTTTTGTTTGGGTTTTTTGTTTCTTTGTGGGGTTGTTTGTTTGGTTGGTTTGGTTTTGGTTTTGCTTTTAGTTAATATTGAACAGAGGCATGAGGGACATGGTCTTGCTCTCTTTCCTTGCATAGTCCCTGTGTGTTTCTGGCTCACTAAAGGGGGAATTTTCTCACAGAATCACAGAATGTTCAGAGCTGGAAAGGACCCAGAAGGATCATCCAATGCAACCTTTCAGTGAGTGGGGAGTTGCCCCTTTAGGGTGGCTGTGGAATACACAGCAGGGAAGGAGGGTCTGTTCTGCTGTCACTCTTCACATGGAAAACAGGAGCAGACAAATTTAAAATCGGGGCTAAAAGGCAAATCCTGTGGCTGTGTGTGAAGAAAAGAACCACAAGGCCTGTTCTTAGGGGACACTGGTGTCAGAATTCAAGATGACCTTTATTCACTGGTTTCTCCTGGACTGGTCTCTTGAGAAGTCATGTTGTCTTGTTGCTATTCAAGCCAAAAGAGCTGATAAGAGGCTGCGATAACCTCACATATAACAGCTCATTTATTTATTTGTTTAAACACAGTTGCAGTCTGGCTGCCCAGCCCTGTGCCAGAGGCTTTGTTGTTGGCACAAGCACAGAAGCAAAGCCTTGGTTTGTTCCCATCTCTGGCAGGGGGATACCATTGCTTCCTGTGACTCCTCGGGCGTGATGAAGCTCTGGGACATGCGCAAGTTGCTCCCTGTTCTCTCCATCGACGCCGGTCCCCATCCTGCCAACCACGTCACCTTCCATCGCTCTGGTAGGGCTCTAAAACAGCTTTTTCCCCCTAAGACAAGGTTTGTTTTGCCATCTCTCTAATTTCTACCTACTTCTGGAGCCAGGTAACATGTGTGAAGCAGCACAGATGTGTTAGTTTTGAAGAAATGCCTGATTGTGCCAATGATCAATACATTTGATTTCTGTGGGCTAAACTGCCAAATTGGACTGCTGCTCCATTTATATGAAATGAAAAATGCACAACTACAAAGACTAAAATTAATTGCAATGGTACTATATAAAATACAGAACTGATCAATGAGGGTAAAAAATCTTAGAGAGATTACCTGTGTTCCAGTGGCATTTATTCTCCATTACTGTTTGTTCTTTTATTTGCTAATTCTGGAGTTGCATTTCATAACCAATCTTACAAAGTCGTCTTATACTTGCCTCAGAACTTCATCGTGCTGACAGGGCTGCTTACTAGGCACAAGGAATTGAATTAACCACTTATTTTTCATCATCAACCACGTATTACCATGTCAGCAATACTGTGAATGCACTTTGCATTTTCATCTGAAGAGGGGTCATTCTAAAACATTTTTGTTCTAAAACAATCTTCAGTTCCAAAGCACAGACAAGCATTCATGTTGCAGCACAGAGTTAGATCCTAACTTAGGAAATGGTTTTACTCAAAGCTAGTGCAACATGATATAATACAATAATATGTAACATAATATATATGGGCACATTGAAAAATAAGTATGCATTTGCATTATGTGTTCATAAAACATAAAGCTTTGATAGAATATGAGAGATAATAAGGAATCATTAAAGAAAAATAATAGGATGGTGTTTTGTCATAATGACCCACATACTGTGGAATCCATATTATCAATATATTGAGTCACTTGGCAGAAAACTTTGACATCAAATTCCATATTATTTGTGTAGTGATTTCATGGATCTCTCTGCTGTATCATTAAATAAGGTATTTGCATTTTCCAAGGGAGAAAAAATGCATTGACACTGTCCATTTTTGGGCAGTTTCCCAAAGACAAGTTCAACCACTGTTGTATTTATGTGTGTAATTTGGAACAAGAGCTCATTTTTTTGTTCAGGAGGATTTGAAGTAGTTTTGGATCTTAGTTTATGGTGTATAATGTTGAGTCATAATTTTGCAGTGGAACCACATCCCTGAAAAATGCAGTTGCAGTATTTCTGCCAGATGGGAACTTTCCATTAGAAAGGTTATCAGCTTCAGGTAATCTAAATGGGCACGTTTTCCCATCATTTGGCCAAAATCCAAAATTTTCTCTGCACGAGTAACACAACAGAGATATCACATTGGGGTGGATGATCACAGAGAGGCAGAATGCAAAAGGATGGAATTCCAGCTGGCTGAAGATAGGCAAATACCTGGCTGAGACACACTGCTGCAAGAGGGATAGAGCAGATAGAATATATCCTGTGTTTAACAGCCTGTTGGGAATGGAACATCTGCCTCAGTCAGGACCTCTGCCTGAGGAGCAGCTTGGGTTGATTTTCCTTATCAAAACATGGCTCAGTTTCCAGCTGTGTCCCTCAGTCTCTCTGGCTGATGTTTCACCACCCAGTGTAAAATGTTTGACTGCATTAATAGTCACACACACAAATTGTTCAGCTCATACAGCTGGATTTAATTAGTAGATTAGAGAGCCATGGTTGAGCAGGTTTTTTTCCTCTGCCCAATAATTATTTAAATTAAAGCTAATAATGATAGAAGAGGTTTATGAAAAGTTTGGTGGTATCAGCCAACGAGATTGAGGTCGGAGATAGGAAGGCCCCAGCTAATGGAAGAATTTGTTTTGCTTTCCTTTGTATTGTTTTCAAGTAATTATCTTTGCAAATGTAGTGTAGACAAGCACATCTTACCTTTTGTTTTTAAGTGGCAGTTACCTTTGTGGGTATGACAAGCACCACGTGGGAGGTGCTTCCCAAAGGAGGAATTTTTCAGTTACTGGGGTTCTCTCGATGGCATTTTTGGGGATGGGCCTTGCTGGCTCCAGCCCAGTTGCTGTTCCAGCATTGTTAGTTAAATAGCAGCCTAAAGCCATTTCCTGCTTTGTCAGAGGCACACTCAGATCTTAGATAAATTAGTGACAAAACTTGTGTATAAATCTTTCTGCTTTAGCTGCGCTCTGCCTCAGCTTTTCTTTAGTTCAGCTTAAAGGTGGACTTTTCCATACTTGTGAATGAGCAGAAAATAACTACATTAGTAATTACCACTGCACTTCCTGGGGTTTTTCTGCTTTGCCCTGTGCTTTCTGAAACAAGCTCATGGTCTTTCAGTGAGAGGTGATGATGGAGCTGCCTGGGACTCAGCCTACTAGGGGTAATGCTCTTCAATGCTGTGTTTAATATCAGAAATTTTTCTGATACTATACACAAATAACATGTCCTTTGAATTCTGCATGCTGTGAATGGCTGACCAGAGTTACTGTGCAAGATGGGCCACAGCATAACTGATTTTTAAACTAAATTCACTTTTACTTTTTTATGTGCAAGTTAACTGGCATCTCCACCTGCATATATTCTTGTGTAGCATTCATGCACCCCTGGAGCACCCTCTTGTCACCACCTCTTGTGTTTCCAGTTGCTGTTTAGAAAATGTAAATAAGATTAATCAAAACCCAGCATTGCATATGTAAGAGAAGGTGCAGAAGATTCCAGCTTGTGTGCTATGATGTATTTATTTATTATCACAGAACATTAAAACAAACAAACCAAACAAGCCCCACTTCACAGCAACAATCCAAAATCAAGAGCAGTTACAGTAAGGCTGAGGGCAAGCAAATAATGTTTGGAAAAATGCACTGCTTTATTTTGAGCTCTGGAGATACAGTGGGGTGTTAACATTTAACCTGCTTCCATCCAGGCTGGGCTGTGTTGCTCTCTGCATGAAGAAATAACCTTACCATGCTTCTGACCATCCCCAAGGGCTATAGGTGCTTGTCTTATTCTGAGGAAAAGTAGATTAAAAGAATGTAAAAGCTGTAAATGAATGTGAGAAATGGCAGGATCAAGATTATCTTGTGATACAAGTTGTTTATTTTAGGAGACAACAATTCTATGCAGATGCAGGAGACACATTGACAGTGAACAGATGGTACCACTGTCAGCCATGGTGGGGTCAGGGCAACTTCTCAGTGTTGCTCTCCTAAAGCAAGCTTCACTTGCTTAATTACACATCACATGACATCACACAGCACCATCACCACGAGACAAACACTGGTCCAAGGAGTGGCAATTGTTTGCTGTTTCTCTGCAGGTTTTTTTTTTGTGTCAAATAGCAGAGAATTTTTGACAGGATTTCTGGGATGTCATCGCTGGAGCATTTTCAATATTTGCACTTGACATTATTTAGACTATTACTGATAATGTTAAATCTCCACAAAACAATCCCCACGGGGATGGGGGCATGGAGATTAGAGTTCAGATGGTTAGAATTTCCACTGATATTGGGACATCAGGTAAAGTTCCAAAATTACAGTTTTCACATCCCTAATCTGGTAACAATTCGTGTGCTCAGAGCAGAACTGGCAGATGTAGTCCCTGCAAATCAATCTTGCAGTGAGGTGCCCTCTCAATTCTCTCTTTTATTTCCTCAGTTTTGGTTGGTATATTGACTGCAAGCACAAGCAGGTGTTAAGGTTAGAGCCAGGTGTCTGTCTTTGCTCCTTCTTTCCCCCTTTCCTTCACACTTTTGATTAATTGATACCCCTGAAGTGGCACTGAGGAGATAAAGCTTCATCTTGGTAGGGGAGAGAGTTCTCTAGGATGGAAGAAACTCTCCTTTGCTGGGGAGACTGATGCTTTGGGAAGGCTGACCTGGAACAGAGATTCAGCAGAGCTAGAGAATAAAGCAGATATTTATTGAAAGGCCTTTAGGATACACCTTGGGCAGGACAAGAGCCTGGCCAGGGCTACGCCCAAGGTGGACCCAAAATGGTCACAAAATGGACCACAGGTCATGAGGTCTCACACTTTTGTAAGTTTTGGTCCATTTGCATTTTGGGGTTTAATTGTCCAATTACAGCTTCAGGTTGTGAGGTCTCATCCTTCTTGTTCCTCCCTTCAGTCCACTGTTGTTTGTGCTTTTGGACCTGAAAGTTGTTCTTGGTCTCCAGCAGGAAAAGGACTTGTTTTGTCTCCCTGCTCTGTGAAGAGAGCTGAGTGACACTTAATATGAGGCTCAGAACTGCACCCTTAGGCAGCACAGAATCTGAAAAACATGCAATCTGAAACTTAAGGCTTCATTTTCCCCCTGCAGTGGGCTTTGGAGTCAGAGGCTGAATCAGCAGTGCACCTGCAATTTGTAGATCTCTGGAGGTGACTGTGGCTGCTGTGTCCATGTATAAAGAGAACTGGAGCAGGACAAAAACTTTACCCTTTGTCCCACTTGTTTTGCAGTTTCTGGAACTTGCTTTTTGTGTTTGTCTCCTTTTGATTACAGTTAAAGTCACGCTTGATGGGAGAAGAATCCTCTAGCACAGAATTTAGCAGTAATCTTTTTAGAGGCATCTGAGTTTGTCCACATAGAGCAATTATGTGCTGACATTAATGTGTGTTTTTCCCTATGCCTCCCATTTCTGACTCAAAAGCTTTTTTCATTACAACACTTTATTGCTCTGTGTTCTTTAATCTCCAAGGCAGATTACTTGATAACATCAATTGATTCCTTAGGGTGCTTTTCCCCTTGTGGTTCAATGTCTGAATTCCTGCCTCAATTCTGACTGTATGTGTCACAGGCAATACAGCCTCAACTTGGGTAATTTTTACTTGATTGAAGTTCTTGCCAATTAACACAACCTTCTGATCATTGATTCTGGGTATTGAGAAAAAACAAAACATGAAGAATTAAGCAATTGTTGAAGTAAGTTTTTCTCCTCCTTCCTGTCTCAGCATGAGCCAAACACTTCTCCTTTCCCTTC